>JAYKKT010000038.1:4762500-5175000 GCA_036023115.1 Brasenia schreberi
TAAGAATGAAATCTGTTGGAATTTCTTGCTGCATGTTGTGAAAGATTTTACGATTTGATCGTTTCATTAATGTAGATGTGAAAATTTTACTCCGAAGTCTATGTAGAGACTTAAAATAAGTTTTCAATCTATGTCATTTGTGCGAGCGTGCCACCTAGTTTGCTTAGACTAGTAAAGATTGATTTTCTGACTCCGTGCAACGATCGTGGGGAAGTGAGATCTTTTCGTCTTAGGCTTTCTTGAACCAGTACTCAAGGGTCAGCCTAGACGCTTTGAGAATTGATTTAAATAAGGCATGTTTCCAAAATTCACTTTCTAATCAACTTGAATCAACCAATAACGTGCACTTGGCCTATGAAAGGAAAATTTTCAAAGTTTTAAAAAATAGAAACTGGTTCTGTTTTCATAACTTATTTTCGAAATTTTCTTAACATTTCAAAATTTTCAAAATTCACGAAAATTTTACAGTAAGTAAATACGAATATGGAGATTCTGGAACTATTTTTATTATATTTTTTTGTGCTGTGATTATATAGAGTTAAATCAAGAATGTGCCTCTGCTCAGGCGTTCGAAACTGATCTGTTACAGAAACATAGAGGTTTAAAGAAAAGTCTATATCTCAGCGTACAGAGTTTCGATTTTTATGAACTTGGTCTTGTTTGAAAGCTATAGATGTCAAATTCCCAATGAGATAAGTTTCACTAAAATTGGTTCACTACATACAGAGTTATAGGATGATAACCCAAGCTCTATTGTAAGAAATACAGGTTTGATAGATTTAACTATAGATTTTTTCAATCTTCCCCAATTTTAATTATGTAGTTACACGGTCCTAAAATTCATAAAAATTTTATCATATGTGGGATTATAGATTCAATGTACCAAATTTCCAATCATTTGGAACAAAGAGACGGAAATAAAAAATAAAATATCAGACATATGTAGCATGCTAAAAACATATTTTTGTGTTTAAAACATATGTGAATACATTCGACTGAAATTAAAAGACTAATCACAACAAATTTAAAGTAAATGGCTGAAAGAAAATGAATTGAAATATATTTATAGCTTAAGCATAGAGGGGATTAGAAGATATAAGAGAGTATATCATATAAAGATGTAGGAGAAACTTGAAATCAAACATATAATAGGCGTGAATGTAAAGGAATGAAATGGACAGCATTACTACGCTATTACATCATGGGAGAGACAATTGCTCCATTAATACAACCCCTTTTAATTGAATGAGAGTAAGGAGCGATTGAAGTAAAGGATGAGAATTAAACCTTACAATCGGACCTTAGTGGGCACCGGATGTGGGTGAGGTAGGAAGGGATTGACTCCTTCCTTCTCCTCTCCTTTCTCTTCCTCTCTCTCTCTCTCTTTCCCTCTCTTCCTCTCTCTCTTGTTGCAACTCTCCCTCTCTCTCTTAGGCTCTTTTCCCTCTTCCCTCAATGCTGGAAAACATACCCTAAGGTGCCTATTTATAGGCTTTTAAATGGATCTCGAATTGGATCTTTGATTGGGTCTTTTGGAGCCCAAGTCTTGATCCAATCTCTTGACCGGACCAAAACCTCTTCACGTGGGCTTATAGTGGTCCCATTTGGTCAAAGCAAACCCAGCCAAGGTGGGTTTGGTCTTGCCTTGATGCAACCAGGTTACTATCTGTACAACTCCTTTTCATGACTTTCCAAAACATGCCCTAGTAAAATTGAAAATTTATCATACTACCCTTACACCATTTAACCACTCTCTTTCTCCCTCTCTATGAACCACTGGCCACACCCTCTATGGTCATCCGTCATCACACATGGCATACTCCAACAACTAATCCACAACCAAGCAATGGTCCAAATCCTCCAAAAAGAAAGAAAAACAAAAATATGAAAGAATAGAAAAAAGAGCATAGGTTTTATTCATTGATTTTTAATGGTATGTCATTGATTTGGTTTAACTTTTTGCCCATTTTTGGTTATTGATTTGGATTTTGATTGAAATCCCAACAAAACATATCATTAGGTTTTCGACGTGAGACACGTTGATGTTGTGTTTGTCTCTAGGTATGGAACACATCTCAATTGCAATTCCCCTAAACAGTGTTTTCCACATCTCTTTTGTTTTATGTTATGCTTTGCATTGTATAAATTATAGTATACATGATGTAATGTATGATATACACAAACACTAGTTGACTCACTTGTTATTCTTTTTCATTTGCAAGTTTGGCTCATAAAGCACAAGTAGAGCAGCATAACATAGATCATCTAGAAGATGTAACATTATATCATATAAAAGACAACCATGCAAAAGATCTTGAGCTGAAAAAGAAGAGATTTTAATCAATACATATGTTGATCAGGTTGGGCCTTCATATATGACGATGATATAAATACTGAAGAGATTGAGATAAATAGTATAGAGTGATGCTGACAAAGTTCTTGAGATCTCAAAGTTACTCTTTAGTTTTGAAGGTCACACTGCTTATAAAATTTGGTAGGAACATATATTTTCAACTTTAGTGAAATTACAAATTTAAAGTTTAACACTTATAATTCCAATTGATTATATACATGTAAATATATAGACAATACAAAATGTGTTAATAACCAACACAATGCATCTATTAGGATAGTATGGTTAGTTAGGTAAATGGATTTGAGGTCCGGTATTTAGATTGAGATTGTAGAATTAAGGAGAGAGATTTGTTGTATGCAGTTATAGACCATATATTGTTGAGCACTTTTATCGAGCGTTGGCAATGAAACCCAAACAATTTCTTTTTCATGGGTGAGATGACTATCACTCTTTACAATATCCATAAGATCTTTGGTCTTTTGATAAATGGCAGGGTCTTTGCTTTAAAGGCAAAAATAATGACTAGAAGTAAGAAAGACATTTTGAGTAATATGTTGGACATGAGTATTGATGAAGTAATATTGGAGATGAGGCCCAAAGCTATTAAATTTGAGGTACTTTGAACCAATTTTAGGATAAGGAGATTCACCTACAAAAAAAAATTGTACTATATTTGTTATATCAACTTGGTATTATATCATAAAAAGTCCAGAAAAAGTGTTAACAACAATTGTGCATCTATTGGCTTATAATAATTGGAGGGTCAATACATGAGCTTAGGGTGTAACAATGTTGCTATACTTGTACAAGCAACTATGAAAGGCATCTACGATCGAGGCAAAACTTAGTGGCATACTACTCTTCCAAGTCATAATTTGTACTCCTATTATTTTATAAGTACTTCTATATAGTTAGTGGTCATAACTCAAAAACTAAATTTTATGTTATAATCATAGGCATTGGTTTATGAATATTTTTCATCCTTTAGAGTAAGCACTCAACCACAGTGGGTTGATTCAAAACCATGAGTAGGTTAGTGGTTGAGAAATGATTGTTACATAAGTTTTCCTATCTATTGACTTGCTATGTACTGTAAGCAACTAGATTTGATTATGTTAAAATTGACAAGTTATCAAACTACAACTATCTCATATATTTTTATATCAAACACAACTTAGGATGTTATATATTTTATTTTTTTATTTTATGTAATATAGATTGATTGACAACCATATAGTTGTACAAAATATTTGGATTTAATGTATATAAGTTGTTTAGAGATGCATTGAATGCTTTGATGTTTTGTAACCATATATGCTAGTTGAGTAGTTCGAAAGTTTGGTCACTGCCAAGGCATCTTAGGTTGCACCCACAAGGTCATCCATTGCAAATAGGCTAACAAAACCTTATATATAAGGTATAATATATCCAACATATCACTCAAAATGTCTTCGCTACTTTAAGCCATCATATTTGACGTCAAAGCAATAAGTTTTGTGTCCATCGAAATACTAAGTATTTCATGAACATCATGATGGGTGATATATGATCCCATGAGATGTGGAAGTTGTTTGTGGTTGGTAGCTATCACTCAATAAAATTAATCAACAATGAATGGTCTATTACCTCATACAATAATTCCTCCTATCCAACCAACTCACTTCTCTCCTTCATTTCACTACCCATATTGTTAAAATGTTGTATCATGTATGAGTTGTTGCAATTTTTTGTATTCTCTACATATTTACATTTACATAATCAATTGGAATTATAAGTGTTATATTAAAATTTTATAATTTCACTAAAGTTCAATATTACTTGTTCATGCTAGAATCTATAGGCAATGTGACATCCAAAACTAGGAAGTAACCATAGAATATGAGGCACTCCATCACTATTACTCTCTCAACTATATATCTAAGTCTCTACAATATATATATCGTCATAATACTATTAAGGCCCGAGTTCATTATTGTGATGATATTCTAAAGGAGGATCACCGTCATCGACATGTGTACCAACAATAATCTCTCTTTTTGTGTGTGATGTCATCTGTGTGGTCGTGTGGGACTATGGATGGATGACGAATGGCAGGTGGTTTGCGTAGAGAGAGTGTTCAAATGACCAGTAAGAGTGTCACAGTCATTTTCAAAAACTATGAGACAATTTTGAAAACACAAGAAAAATGAGATGTGTGCATAGAGATCTAGATGTGCTGGAAACAATTCTGTTTTTGATAAGTATTTATCTAGGGGATTATTGTTTATGCACCCCTTTTACTATCCACACACACCCTATTTTCAAAAATACGAAAATTGCTCTCCCAATATTTTCTCTCTCCTCCCCATACCCAATTTTGGAATTTCCTTTTCTTCACTCCAGTGACCTACATTTTATTTTGTTACTTTTTGGTAGTCGTAGAAATCACAGGTATAATCTTACAACAAAAATGAAAGAAAAGCATGAGAAATGAAAGAGGAAAAAAAAGAAGAAGTAGGAGATTGATTCATCCAAATATTTTTGGATTTTTGCAAGTTTGTATTAGATTTTTGTATTTTTTATTTTCGTAAATTTTCACAGTCCAACTCATTGGATTTTTGAGTGGAGATGTGTTAAAGGCATGTCTCTCTTGGAGGAGAGTTGTGTTGAGTCACATCTCTCTAAATTTATAGATGTGCTTGGACCATGTCTCCTGGAAATGTGAGATGAGCTTGTAGAGTGTTTTCTATGTTATATGTGTATATATGCTTTGCACTTTATATCTCTCAATATATTGTAGAATTGCAAACTAGTCGAGCGAAAGCACTTAAAGTAGACTAGATTTTGAAAAGATGATAAGTGATGAAAATGTTTCTTACACTATGGATTGAGAGACTAGAATTGATTATGGTGTACTGGATGGTGTATTTTTAATTGATTGACTAATGAAGTAGAAGACAAATTTGTAAATTGCAAGAGTGATGTATTTAATTATTCACTTGTGTTTGCGACAAAGGATGTGTTTTGTAATCATAATAAGTTTATTGAGTATGTAAGAATTGATTGAGAATACGTTGCTAGAATGCTAAAGTAGTCAAGCTGAAAATAGTGTAAGCATTTTACATCCCAAGGAAAGAGTACTACTAAAGTAACATTCAAGATTAAGTTTGGAGCCATTAAGTTCAAGGTGCTCTAAACCCATATTAGGAGTATGAGACTTTCATATGAAAAAAGGATTGCATTATATGTTTTATCAAGTTGAGTGTATATCATATCAGGGTAAGGGTTGAGACAAAGTACAAATACCTATCATGCAACCATTGACTCACAATGTTTGGAAGATGAATAGTTATGCTTGGGATGCAACAACATTGGCTTACTTATATATGCAGCTAAGAAAAGCCTTGTGGATCGAGTCATAATAACTGCATGGACATACTACTTTGTTTTAGTTAAGAATTTGTTATTTATGTTTGTCAAAGTAATTATATGTACATTATTTTTATAATTGAGTAACTAAATTATATTTTATATTATAAGCATAGATTTATAATATTTTTCAGCCTTTAGAATGAGCATGAGAGAATTTTGGGTTGACGGACAACCACAAGGAGACAAGTGGGTGTGAAATGTATGTGAGAAGTGTTCTTTCACTAATCAACTTGCTTCATCTGGTAAGCAATTAGATTTGATGTCGGAAGATGAAGTAAGTTATCAAACTGCTACAATCTATTTCATTTTTATTCAACACATGCTGAGATATTATATATATGTCTTTTTATCTTTCCTTTTTTATTGACAGCCATATAATTATGCAAAATACTTACAAAATAAGACATATAAGTTGTTATAATACCATGAATGCACTCGTCATTTTGATGTTTAAGAATCATATATGACTAATTCAGTCGTTCAATAGTTTCATCATTGTCAAGGCATCTTGATTGCTTCAATAAGACCGTCTCTTGCAAATAGATCGGCAAAACCTTATCTATATAAGATATAATATGAGCGACGAGATGCCACTTGTAAGGCACATGGCTCACATTATTTTCAACTTGAGCACTTTGGTTTTCCCACAATATTTCCTAATGAGTGCAATGAGTTCTACATGGAGTAATATATTGCTTAGATATATCAGTTCAAATTGAGAGACTCCATGGATTAGTAATGTTTGTCTATACTATTATTCTTCATGTTTTTTATTATACTAACATTATTCATAAATATTGTCCACTTTTAGCATCTTACGGTTGTATGTGACATAGTAACATCATCTTTACAAAACTCAAAGTACATGCCACAGCTATTATGAGGTTATCCTATTTTGATAGAGTTGATAGACATATTAGCAGTATTGCCAATGAGTACATCACTTGAAGATATTTGATCAAACGAATGGGTGATGGTGCTAAGGATGCATGAGTTGGTGTTTATCTCATGTATTTAAGGGTTTTATGATGTTTCTTATAATATTCATTATATGTATATTTGTATGATATTTGTAGTAAATACCATTTTGGCTTATATCTCCTTATACAAGTCCAACTACTACTTTTAATATATGAGAGTAGGGCAAGGAATTATTTCCACTTCAATCTTATTGCCTCCATTGTATCTTTATATTTGTTCTTATCTAAAGAGCAGATGGATTTCCTCCAACCTCTACCAAACATATTAGCTATACCTTTATTTCTTGTCAATTTTACCATAAAACCTTCAATATTGTCTGCAATGTCATCTACACAAGCAATGTGTCGTTCAAAAATATAAATTGAATGACATTTACCAAAGCTAAATCATTGTTGTTGTGAATTACACGTGAAAATATGTTTTGTGTGCATAACTCCCTAATACACCTCAACACCCAAACATAATTTTTTTTCTTATCTGTACTAATAAAGGCAAAGGCTACAAAAAAAATTCTTTGTAGTTGTAGTAAACCCAACAACCTCAAAAATATATCTTATATCTACAAATTATTGAGTATATATAAGCATTAATTTAAGAAACAACATTAGACCCATGAAGAAAAACAATATATACATTTGTCTTATATATATTATCAAACTCCAATACCCATTAAAATCTATGTAATAGTTACAATGAACGAGGATGTGCAAACACAATGTCATTCATAACATTTGTATTGGGTATCTTACAATGCGAGTCTATATGATCCAATAGTTGTTGTAAAATAGTTCGACAATCCCTATTTTGCTTCATAATTTTCATCCTTCTGTTATAAATATTTTTTGTCATACAACAACCAACTTCAAATACATCAAAATATGCATGGGTTTCGAATGACTTTTTGTCATATCCTTTGTCACTTTATATTTAGATTCACTCAATCTCCATGCAAAGCATTGTTGTCAAGGTACAAACCTAGAAGGTGATGATGTGTCCTATTGACTACACTAAACTTCTAATAACCATCAATTGTTCGCCTACTATTTTGAACATCAACATTTCTATTTTTCCTATATTTGTCACACATACAAGTAAATATTAAAGTCCATCACTCACAGTCAACAAATACTTCTTGTACTTCATTAACCAACCAGTCAAAAATATATTGTTTGGTACATCATAGTCAAATACAGTCTCCTTATCCATACTAGATCCAAAAGAAATTCCACTATAATAAATATTTTCATCGATCTTCACTTTCAAAATCTTTTTCACCATAATAGATGCTTTCACTTGAGTTTTTTGTCATTTTGCAATACATTATAACAGAGATATAAGGTGTCAAATATATATATATATATATATATATATATATATATATATATATATATATATATATATGGAGATGTGGATCATCTACAAGTTACCTTTGAGAGAGGTGCAATTGTCTTACATCTCCCAATAAAGGGAGACATGACCAAACTACTTTCTTTCTAATGGGAAAGATGTGGCTACCAGGTCTCTCCCTATTGGGAGATGTGGTATAGTCATGCCTCTCTCAAAGGGGAGATGTAGTTGTACTGTGCCTCCACCAAGAAAAACCAACTTGAGGTTCCCAACCCAATTCCCTAAAACATTTAAAATACAATAAAAAAGACCAAAATACAATGCGAGCTAAAAGCCCCAAATTCTCTATAAGAATTATCTATCTTTTACTTTTTCTTATTTTTTCTTCCTCTTATATTCTTCTTTTTCTCTTTTTTCTTCTTTTCTTCTATTTTCTATTCTCTGGCCAAGCTTGCAAGAGTTTATTTTGCATTGTTTTGTTGCAGTAGAAGGCACAAACCAAATGCCAATCACTTAATGAGAGATAAAGGAATGCCATAAAATAGTGTGGAGAGGACAGAGTGTTGGGGAATTTAGGTATTTTTAAAAAGAAGAGTGTGCATACAGTAAAAAAGGTGACTATCAAAAAATGGTGTTACTATACATACACTCATTTTTACTAAACATACACTCCTTTTTCAGCTTCTTACAAAATCACTCTTTTCTCTCGCACTAATTTTCTCTATCATACAAAACCTGATATCAAAGCAATAGAGTCCATCATGATCTCATGCTCGGCATTCTCCCAATCGAGAGTTCATTACAATCTTGTGATCAATATTTCCATTTTTGGGAGCCTGCAACTCATAAGCATAAGCTCATACAGAACATCATAGTGCATATGCATGAGTGGCGTCATCAATATTGGGGGTTTTATTTTTTTTGCTTACATGCTTGCATCGATTGAAGGATCGTGTTGTATTTGATTGAAGATCGTAATTGCATTGATTGAAATCGAGTTAGGTATGGTTCTTATCTATTTTAGATTTTCATTTTTCATTCTTATAGTTCCTCATTGATTGAAGGTTTTAAATCCAAATAGCCCATGAGTTTCGAAGCAGGCGGAGACCCAATCCAGGCCTCGATTCCCGGAAAGAAGATAAAGTGTATCAAGATACGGATCAAGTTAAATCAGATTGATTCCCAAAAGTGGAGAAGATTGAAGCATATCAAGTTCAAATTCAACAACTTATCCAAATGGAAGGTCAAGACCGATCAAATCCAAGTTTGTCCGATCAAGATGGGGCCAACTTGGAACCAAGACTCGAGGCCATGGTAACAAGCTCATTCAATTCTAGAAGATTTCAAGTGTAACTCAAAAGCAAAAGGTGGGAGCCGAATCAAAGAAAGAAGAGAATTCAAGTGGGTCGAAGTTTAAAGAAATCAGCCCAAACAAAACATGTTGCACATTGTAAGGTTGTTTAAAACCAACCGCATGCTCTAGGGCTACACCAAGCCATGGCACCTATACCAGCCCATATGGGCTGGTCCGAATCGACTCAATGAAGAACTACAAGAAGCCGGTTTGGAGCGGATCAAATCCACCAAGCTAAAGCTCCAACCCGCCCCACAAGAAACCACTAGAACCAGCCCCCCTTGGCCTATAAAAAGGCCCAAGAGGGGGGGGCGGGTTCCATAACTTGGAGATTGGAGGGAGAAGAGAGAGAAGAGAGAGACCTTGGGTGGTGTGTGCTAGATTAGGTGCAGAAAATTTCAGCGAAGGGGGGACGTCTTCTAGTGAAGGGGAAGCTAGGTGAGAGCTTGTAGGAGTTAAGAAGGAAGGCCATCAAGAGGAAGACCGGCTTGATCATTGAAATCCGGTCCTTCACATCCAAAACTCGTGTAAGACCTTTCTTACTTAATCTAAGTTTCATTCTCTTCCATTCAATTCATTAAATGGGGTTGTATTAATGGAGTTTCATCTCCCCCCGAGTTGTAATAATCTAGCTTTGCTGCCATTTCAATTTCATGGATGAAACACTATACACCCACATGCACGCCAAGTGTTTGCTTTAATGCTTCTCCCTTCCTATATGCTATATACCCTCTATACTTCTAACCCCCTCTATGTCTAAGCTATAAAGTACTTCCCATTCATTTATATTCCAGCAAATTTGCTTTAAGGGTTGTTGCATTTTAATTTCGTGTGGGTTATGCATCATTACATTTATAAAACAGAAAACCGGATTTCAGCATCTCTGCATATGTCTGTTTCCGCAATTTTAATTTTGTGATGCTTACTCCGATTGTCTTGAAATTTGGCACACTGATTCCACACACATTGGGACACTCTGTATAAAATTGGCAAGATTTTAGGGCTGCTCAGCCACGTAATAAAAGCATATTAAGAACGACCAGATTTCTGCACTACTGTCTGCACAGTCGGATTTCCTGAAACAGAGGTTGGGTAAAAGTCCCATATCTCTGTCCACAGGAGTTCAAATTGGTTGATTTTTGATGCATTGGAAAGCTAACATCCATATCTTTCCAGAAACATTAAAATCATCAAAATTGGAGTTCTCATCAGAGAGATACAGACTCATCTTTGAGTTTCTATATTTCTGAAACAGAGCTGTTCCGAGTCAGTGAGGTGGTGTAAGTAGATTATTTGTTTCTGATTCAATACTGCTCCAAATGCAGATTTGAAAAGGGCTACAGTCTCTCCACACTACCAGCTTCGTCTGGTAAAATTTTGATAATTTTTGGAAGTCTGTAACGCCTTGAAAACTCCCCTAGAAAACAGCTCTGAAAACAGAATTCTCTGTTTTCAGCAACTTGTGTTTTTCCAAGTATTGAATCCGAGTGCACAAGTTGAACAAATTTTTCAAAGACACTTGTTTATAAGGGAATCATGTTTGCTGTAAAATAAAATTCCTAAGCGCTCAACACTGACCCTTGAGCATCGGCTCAAGAAGGTGTGAGTGAAAAGATCCCGCTTGCACACAATCGCCTAGAAGTATTACAAACATTTGCTAGTTTTGAACTAGCTGGCACGCTCGCACAAGCGTAGGGGTGGAAAGTTTCATTTCAAGATTGTCTCATAAACTTTGGAATGAGAATTTTCATGTCTACAGAAATGGCACGCCTGGTGGGACTCGGGTCTTGAGGAATTTCTAAGCAAATAAGACTCCCAAAAATCTTTTCAAAGTGTTTTTAACATTGGTAAATTGTGCACGTGTAGGATTTTCAAGGCTCATAAGATCATGTCAAGTTCGGATGGTTCTTACGAGGTGTCGAGCCGGGCTTCATGCTCGTCAAGTCAATTTTCAAAAAGATTTTCAAAAACAAATTTCAAAAACAAGAAAGAGTCATTAGAAGAATTGAGGAAAGAATTCGAAGCAAGAATCGCTGCTCTCAGCCAAGAGGCCGAAGCGGTCGAATCCTGCTCATCCCATGGGAGGCAAACTAGGGCTCGAAAGAAAACAAACAAACCCAGAAAACCCAAAGAGACCTCCACCATGGAGGGGGATAGAGAGCTCGAGTCGTTCACATTAAAAGATCGCAAGGCCCTTCAATAACTACTGAGGGGTCAGGTCAAGGAAAAGAGGTCATATGCCCTATCCGATTTTTTACCTTCCGATTACCAAACGGATAGCGACGATGACATACCGAATTTTCATCGATATGACGGGACGGGGGATCCTAGATCTCACCTCCAACTCTTTTCCCGTCGAGCATATAAGAAGAAGAAAGACTCGGCTAAGTGGATCTACTGGTTCCCCCTCTCCCTTAAGGGAACTGCTTCCAAGTGGCTCGCTTCCTATGACTTGAGCCAATTTGCCACTTTTGAAGAGTTGGCAAATGAGTTCATGCAAAGATTTTCACACAACGTGGAAGTGACCCCCACTTTGAACACCCTAAGGGACACGAAACAAGCCACGAACGAGGATGCTCATGCATTTATCGTTCGATGGAGGTCTTTATTGGGGCAAGTAAGAGAGCCCATCTCAGAAGGATGTGCCGTGATGCTCATCCTTGAAAATTTCAAACCCGAGCTGAAAATGCTCCTTTCCCTCCATGAAATTTCCACTTTCCACAAACTAATCAAGAAGGCTTCCCTATTCAAAGCAAATATGAAAAAGGGGGTCTACGATGACTTGTGGAAAGGCAAAATTTTTTCAAAAACTCGTTTTGAAAAGCCCGGGACTTACGGGCCAACTACTACGGACAATGGGGCAAAACCCCAAAAAGTTGCAAATGTCCAAGTAGAACCAAGCCCGGCCGACACTTCAAAATTTGAACCGAAGAACAAAAAGGTTCAAAAGTCTTTCGAAAAAAGGGAGTACACCCCGTTGGGGCAGCCCATCACAGAGGTCCTCGACCTCCTGCTCGCCCAGGGAATGGTGACACTTCCAGAAATTCCCGAGGGGACACCCCCTAAAGGGAAATTTTTAAACAAGTTTTGCAAGTATCATAGGCTCAAAGGCCATGATACAAATCACTGCTACACCCTTTTAAACAAAATAGAGGACTTGATCGAGCAAGGCCAGCTCCAGGTCACCGAGGAACTAGAGCCCGCCCAAGCCGTACTCAAGGAACCCTTCCCCAACCATGCAAGCACTAGCGAGAAGGACAAGCAGGTATATGCTCTCTCCTCTCATTTGAATGGTTCGGAACATGCATGGCATACGGATCGCACTACTTGTCACACACCACTGCTCGTAATAAAAAAAGCCAAACAAGTAGTGATCCGGGGAGCACTTAGAGTCCCGCCCCCGGCTAGAGCCTTATTAGAGATTCGAGGTGCTCCCAAGCATCAAACTAGAGCCCACCTAGGAACGAGCCATAGGGAAGGTGTGGATGAGGTCACTATATCCGGAAGGATCTACCAACCCCCACACTTAGCAAAAGATGCTAGCAAGGAAGTGGTCGTTATCCCCGGCCCTTCAAAATCATGCATCCCCAAAGCATCGCATCTCATGGGTAAAAACAATGTGTTAACCCCATATGATTTTGAAAATCACCTTGCTAAGATTCCCATAAACATGTCTATCCTAGAACTTATCTAAACATCCCCTAGACATAGACAAGTTTTAGAAAAGATCTTAGAGAAGGCCAAGGTTAACCCAACCATAAACCCTGAGTCCCTCTCCTTCCTGGTCTCACCCATTTGTGCTAAAACTCTCATTGTGTTTTCGGAAGATGAGCTAGAACAACCCTACCAAAACCATAACCAAGCCTTGCATATAGAGGTGGTATTGAATCACCATCCTCTAGACAAGTGTTTGGTTGATGGCGGAGGAGGTCTAAATATACTTTCACTACACATAGCCTACAAAATAGGAGTCTCCTTGACCTCTCTAAACCCGAGTTCCATCGTGATCACAGGATACGATGGAAACGCATCCAAACCTTTAGGAGTCATAGAGTTACCCATAGAAGTAGGGGGCATGAGTCATTCCGGGGTGTTTCATGTTTTAGACATACACCTCCATTATAACCTACTCCTAGGAAGGCCATGGATACACAGCTTGCGGGCTGTGCCATCCACCTTTCATAGGTGTGTAAAAATACCCCTCCAAAACCAAGTTGTGGTAATTCTAGGAGAGAATCACCCCCAGCTGCAGGGAATACAAAATTTCCGATGCTTATCAGGTGATAAAACCCATGAGTCATGTAGACGCGCGAAAAAATCCCCGCCTCTTCGCCTCTTTCGTGGCTTGGAGTGGATCTTATCGTGCGTCTAAGGCCTATGTATACAAATAGGGCGTGCCAGCTAGCTTACTTAAGCTAGTGAAGATATATTTAACACTGACTTCTAAACGTGGCGACTGTGAGCAAGTAAGCTCTTGTCGTCGCAGACCTTCTTGCACCGATGCGCAAGGGTCAGTCTGTACGCTTTTGCAAAAATCGAGTTTTGGGGAGAAAGTCTACGAAACGGTTCGAGGTATCTTATTTCGGGTCTTTAAGATGCGATTGCATGTTTTAGATCACGTGGATTTGCACGTGCCTAAGTCTTTTCTTTTATCCCTTTTTGGGTCGCCTAGTTTGTGTGTTATGAACACTCCACTACATGGGCGAATTCGAGCGGGGCTTGCTTCGATGCAATATGCGTCCTACCTCGTGGTATGGCGTAGATGCAATGCAAACTCATGCTACTCCAAAGGGAAAACCCGAAATGTAAAGACAATACTGAAGGGAAATAACAGAAGGGAAATAACCGAAGGGAAATAACCGAAGGGAAATAACCGAAGGGAGATATGTATATATCTTATGTATATGAGCCCTTACTCGGGTCTTGCAAATAAGAGCGAAGGCTCAATGTGGGTGCGTGCTTGAATTGAAAGACTTACACACACGACATGAAATTAAACCCAAATATAAATTGCAGTATGGCCTTGACTAAGGTCTTGGGAGTAAGAGCGAAGGCTCAATGTGTGTGAAAGTGCTTGAATTGAAAGACTTACTCACACGACATGAAATTAAACCCAAATATAAATTGCAGTATGGCCTTGACTAAGGTCTTGGGAGTAAGAGTGAAGGCTCAATGTGTGTGAGAGTGCTTGAATTGAAGTACTACACACACGACATAAATGAAACCCAAATATAACTGCAATAAGGCCTTTACTAAGGTCTTGGGAATAAGAGCGAAGGCTCAATGTGTGTGAAAGTGCTTGAATTGAAAGACTTACTCACACGACATGAAATGAAACCCAAATAGTATAGGTCGGCCCTTACTTGGGTCTTTCAAATAAGAGCAAAAGCTCAATGTGTGTGAGAGTGCTTGAATTGAAAGACAACGCACCCAACTTAAACAAAACCCTTCGAAAATGAAAGTATATATACACTTATATATTAGGGGCTGATTAGGCCCGTGTGTGTTCAAAATGGTGCACGACTAAGAGAGTGCACGTGTGTGGTTGTGCCAAGCCACGTTATTACAAGCGGGGGGAGACTATGCTCCGTTATTACAACCCCGTATCAAATTGAATTTCAAGCAAGTGTACGACTAAAGACCGAGTTTAGACACTTACGAGTAGCTGGTCCGTAGAGGTCTTGCTTGAGCGTGGCCTTGGCCTTGGGCTGCAAACGGGAGCTCCGCGAAGGTAGGTGATCAAGGGTGCTGGCCGGCTGCAAATGGGGCGCGGGATAGACGCCTCGAAGGGGGCCGGTGGCAAGTAGGTGGCGCCTCCAAGTAGAGAGTTTAGAGTGGCTGAACAAGTGGGTATTAGGATCACTAGGGAAGTTGGGTACTTAGGGAAACTGGACCTAAAAGGTGAGCTAGTGGGAAGGCCAAATAGGACACCTAGGGGGGTTGGCCGAATGGGAGATGGTGGCTAAGTAGTGGCCAGCAACTTGGGTTATCCTAGGTTCGGCTAGGTTTAGGTGGTGGCGGCAAAGGGGCTGAGCTGAAGGGAGGATGGGTGGCTAAGAGTGGAGAGGTGGTAGAGAAGGGGGTTAGGTAAGGTGCAAGGTACTTACCGAATGGGGAGAAGTGGCGGATGGAGTGGGAAAGTGGCGGGCAGGTGGCTGTCGGCTGGTTCAGTTGGGGGAAGATGATGGCGTCTGGCTGAGGGGTAGTGGTGGTGGACGGAAGAGGGAAGGTGGCGGAGCAGGTGGCGGCTGGTGGAGCAGCTGGAGCAGGCCAAGGTGGGGAGTTGTCCCGGCTGGGTGAGAGAAGGGAGAAGGAGAGGGCCCGGCTGGGTGAGGTAGAGTGGTTCCCACTTAGAAAACCCGCCCACAATGAGGGGGGTTTAAATAGGGGATGGGTAGGTCGGTTAGGGCTGGGCTGTGGGTAGTGGTTAGGTGGTTTAGGTAGGGTGGTATGTAGATAAGGTGGGCTGGATGGGGTTGGGCCAGATATTTTAAAACTAGGTGTTTGGATAAATCGTGGGCTAAGGGTGGTTTAGGGGTTTAGGGCTAGGTTAGGTGGTTGGGTTTTAGGGTGAGGTTTAGTGAGCTAGGTTAGGTGATTAGGCTAGGTTTAGGCTAGGATTAGGGAAATTAATCTAGGTTTAGGGAAGGATTAGGGAAGTGGGTTAGGTGATTAGGTTGGGATTAGGCCGGGATTAGGGAAGTGGGTTAGGTGATTAGGTTCAGATTAGGGGTGGATTAGGGGTTTAGGCTAGGTTTAGGCATTTTTGGCTAGGTTTAGGTGAAGGAGCTCCCTTAGCATGGCCCATAGACCTTGATCACCCCATGTTGGTGCAGCCCTAGGTTAGGTTTTTGCTAATTACAAGCTTAAACCCACTCAATTAGGCTAACCCACATGATTAACCCAAACTTGACACACAAGTCAAGCTTAATACAACACTCTTGATATTTTTCATCCCCACTCTCTCTCATGCCCAATATCCCACGTGAAACTCAAGTGGGCCCCACCTCCATTTATGAGAAGGTGATGTGGGCCATGGATATGGATATTGGATTGGATCTCTGGATCCAAATCCAATTCCAAGTCCACATGTGGGTTTGGATTGGGATCTGGATATATATGGTCCAGATCCAATCCAAACTGAATTCTGACTCCTTCGAGCTGGGTTCGAAACGGACGATTTGTGCGGGGCCTGACAGCATCAGTACTCCGTCTGCGTTGGGTCTTCGCCAACATGGTCGTCCGCCTCCGTTTCTGCCTTCCGGAGATGACTTCAAGGCCATTTTGATAAGAACAGGGTCTTGGACGTTCGAGATCCTGGGGTGTGAATCAGATACAAGAGTTGCTGCGCCGGGCTTGACGTGTGCTCCGGTTCCGGGCTCTTCTTGGCTCTCCTGGTCCTGTCTTGCTCGGGCCAAGCCACTTCGGGGTTTCAAAACATGTTTTAAAAGGGTTTTCAAAAGCTATATCATATGTTTTTGAAAGATAAAGTTTAAAACATATATACAGGGTTGTTTGGAAGGCTCCTGGGTTTCCAACCTCAAAATGGCCCTTTGGGGGCTGCTTGTATAAAACCAGATTCGTTTAAGAAATTCGTGGGATTTCGGGGTGTTTACAAGTCAAAACTAGATGAACCCTTGGTAGCTCATCCCAAACCAAAAGGTGTCGTGCACATAAAAGGGCCACCCAAGGCTAGCCCACTCAAGACCATCTCAAAACTACCCAAAGTCCTCCCCAAGTCCATAAAAGTGTTTGAACATGACATGGATGACACCAAGTTCCAAGGCCATCCCCTTTATAAAACATTTTCAAAATTAAAGAAGCCTTGGAACATGATGTTGAACATGGGTTATATGCCTTATCAAGGCCTAGGGAGTCAAAACCAAGGTCGTCTTGAACCCATAGTGTCAAACATAAACCAAAACCGGTATGGGATAGGCTACGACCCATCCATACCACCCGAACCTCCTCCCGCGACCACTTGGGTCAAGGGTGCCTTAGAACCTCCTAACACCGAAACCTATGACTTAGACCTCTTATTTAGAGCCTAATGCATGGTGTTTTCTTTGTAGGTTTGATGGAAGACCCCGCCACATCCAAAAACCCAAAAAAATTAGAAATTTGCAAAATCCAAAAACATTTAGAAAGTTCCCAAAACCCAAAAACAATAGAAAATTTCAAAAATCTCGAAAAGAATGTGATTTACATTTCTTCTCCTTCCATTTGTTTACAAAAAGCCAAAAAAATTGAAAATTTTGAAAATTCTAAAAAGAATGTGGTTTTTGTTCCTTCCTTGTGTTTACAAAAAGCCAAAAAAATTGAAAAATGCGAAAACACCAAAAACAAGGTTTTATACATTCCATCTCCGAAGAGCAATTTCGAAAAAGCCAAAAAAATCGAAAATCTTGGAAAACCAAAAAACATTGTCTTTGTGAAAAGCCCTAGTCTTTTGAAAGTGGTAGATGTTCCAAAACCGTGTGCCTTGCCTAGCACTTTCATAGAACCCAAATGTCTCAAGAGCGATCAAAGTGAAGAGGAAGATCCCCTCATCCCTGAGGAGGACCAAACCTCCGAGCTTCCCGAGTTCCATAGAATCCTTGATTTAGAAAAACCTTCAAATTCCGTAGGAGGGGATTTTGTGGAAGTAAATCTAGGGAGTGAGTCTAATCCTAAGCATGTTAAAATAGGCGCATGTTTACATGAGCATGAAAGGACATCATTCATCACATTTCTCAAATCATATGTAGATGTGTTTGCATGGACCTACGAAGACATGCCGGGTTTAGACCCAATGGTAGTAGAGCATCGTCTTCCCCTAGAATCAAATGCCAAACCCATAAAGCAAAAGCTTAGAAAGATTCACCCCGATGTACATGCACAAGTGAAAGAGGGTTTAGAAGATCTTTTAAAAGCCGGATTTATAAAACCCATTGCGTACTCAGAATGGCTTTCAAATATTGTTGTAGTTCGAAAATCCAATGGGAAAATTAGGATTTGCATTGATTTTAGAAATTTGAACAAAGCCACTCCAAAAGACAATTTTCCTCTACCAAATATTGATTTGATAGTAGATAGCACTGCAAATCATGAAATGTTTTCTTTCATGGATGGCTATTCAGGTTACAATCAAATTAAGTTAGCACCAAAAGATCAGGCAAAAACTGCTTTTACTACACCTTGGGGCACATACTGTTACACAGTTATGCCGTTTAGTTTGAAAAATGCCGGTGCCACATACCAAAGAGCTATGACTACTATCTTTCATGACCAAATTCATGAGCTCTTGGAAGTATATGTGGATGACCTTTTGGTGAAATCAAAAACCCGAGTTACTCACATTGAGTCTTTGCAAAAAGTTTTCGAAAGGCTTAGGCTTTACAAAGTGAAACTAAACCCTCAGAAATGTGTATTCGGGGTAGAATCAGGTAAGCTTTTGGGCTTTATGGTGAGCCAAAGGGGTATTGAAGTAGACCCCTCTAAGTGCCGAGCTATCATAGATATGCCTCCACCATCCAACTTGACCCAAATCCGAAGCCTCCAAGGTCGCCTCCAAGCCATTAGGAGGTTCATTTCAAATTTAGCAACAAGATGCGAACCTTTCAACAAACTTTTGTGAAAAGGGGTAAAATTTTCGTGGGACGAGGATTGTCAAAAAGCTTTTGAAAGATTGAAAACTTATTTGGTGAATCCTCCAATTTTGAAACCTCCAAAGCAAGGAAAACCTTTACTTCTTTACATTTCCATACATACGAATGCATTGAGTGCTTTATTAGCCCAATATGAGGATGATGGCCACAAAGAGTGTGCCATTTACTATATTTCGAAAACTCTCTTGGCATATGAAAGAAATTATCAAGCCATGGAGAAAACGTGCTTGGCATTAGTATGGGCTTGCCAAAAGTTTAGACATTACTTCCTAGATCATGAGATATGGATAGTGTCTAAGCTTGATCCGATCAAGCACTTGTTTGAAAAACCTATCCTAACGGGTAGGCTTGGTAAATGGCAACTCCTCTTAATGGAATATGACTTGAAATATCACCACCAAACCTCCATTAAGGGGCAAGCCCTAGCCGATCATATGGCTGAGTTCCCCTTGAAAGAAACATATCCCATACTTGATGAGATGCCCGATGAAGGCATATTTGCAAACGATTTTCAAAACCATGTTTTAGCAAACTGTTTTAATGAAAACCAAGTATGGAAAATGTACTTTGATGAGGCACATAACCAACAAGGGGCAGGTGTTGGAGTCATTCTCATATCCCCCAATGCATCCAATGGACATAGGTTCATCCTAGCGGCCACCGAATATTTCTCTAAATGGGTTGAAGCTACATCCTTGGCCAATGTCCAAGGACAACATGTAGTGGCATTCATTAAGAAAAATATCTTGGCCCGATTTGGAGTACCAAAAGACCTAGTGTCCGATAATGGCACCCCTTTCAAGAATGAGAAGATGGAAAAATTGTGTGTCACATATGGCATGACTCAACACTTCTCATCGCCCTACTACCCTCAAGGCAACGGCCAAGCCGAAGCCACAAACAAAACCCTCATAAGCATCATTGAGAAAACCATAGAAAAAGGTAGGACATGGCATGAGAAGCTCGACGAAGCCTTGTGGGCTTATAGAACTTCCATTCGAACCCCAACCAATGCCACCCCATTCGAGTTGGTCTATGGCACGAGTGCCATACTCCCCATTCATACCAAGCTTCATTCATTTCATACATCACTTGCATTAGATATTCCATTAGAAACCCTACAACATACTAGAATGGTCGAACTTGACTTGTTGGATGAAAAGAGGCTACTTGCTATGGATCATGCACATGCATATAGGCAAAGGGTAGCCCGACACTACGAGAAGCACATGAAGGCTCACCACTTCAAAGTGGGAGTCCTAGTGCTAAAAACCATTCACCACCGAGGCCCACACCCCCTTGGAAAGTGGCGGCCCAAGTGGGATGGTCCTTATGTTGTGCGTGGAACCACCACTAACAATGCTTATTGGTTGGTTGATGTTGACGGTAGGAACTTGGTAGACCCTATAAATGCTCAGCATTTGAAAATATATCATGTATAGGGTCTACTCTCTTTTGAAAATATTTTGAATGGGATCTCCTTTGAACTTCTTGAAGAAGGATCAAGGTGGATCGTGTGACCCTAAACAAGGGAAATAGGGTCTTATGAAAGGTAGAGTTTTCAAAATTTATGGGCTATATTTCAAAAGTCCCCATCTTACAAAATCGAGCCTTGTTCAAAATAGCAAAATATTTCCAAATGGTATATGCTATTTCAAAATAGGGTGATCTTAGATGAATCAAGTAAACCATTGGGATAAGTCTCTCCCCATTTCGCTTCTCCTTCCCAAAAAGGAAAATTTGGCAAAATAAAAAAGAGGATATCCCTCCAAAAATTTATCTTTAAAAAAAGAAAAAAGAAAAAGAAAAGCAAAGCAGAAAAGAGTGCTTTGATTGAAAAAGCAAGAGGAAAAAGCAAAATCCTCCAAAAAGAAAAAGGGAGGCCCTCTATGAAAAAAAAAAAGAAAAAAAAATTGCCAAAAGCTCAAAAGGAGCAAATTTTCCTCTTCTTGGCCTTAAACCACAGGACGCTTCAGAAGGGACCGTGGTAATTCTTTCCCTATCCCTATGACTTATCTTAGTGGAGAAAGGTTTTATCTAGGAAAATCCTAAAGTAGGAATAGGATTTATTCATTTGAATCTTATTTTGTTTGAGAATTAGACTTTGTTGTGTAAGTAGGAGAGTTTTGCAATGTTTCCTAGTTTTCCTATAAAAATCTCTACCAAGTAGTAGGTATTATGACCCGAGTAAAGGGAAATACAAGAAGCTGAAAATCCTTGTGATTGAAGCTAAAAAGGATTTCCCCTTTCTTTTGGAAAGTTGTGAAAACCCGAAAACATCAAGCCACATAAGGGCCATGATCACTTGGGGCAGTCGACCTTCACAAGCCTCCCAAGTTCGATCCTTGCATGTTAAGAGTCTCTAAAAGAATTATCGTGTGCATATCACTCACACCCTTCATACATGCCCATGCATGCATTTCAAAACCATTGAGTACATGATCGATATTAGGACCAAGGTCATAGCAGATTGAGTCCCCTTTGGCTCTAAATCCCCTCTTACTTATTTTTAAAAGTTAGGCACTCAGATGATCCATGCTCTTGAGAAAGGTTCGGAAAGAAGAGTAAAAGGGTGTTTTCTTCTTTGACATTATCCAAACACAGTTGGATTAATGCCAAAGAGGGGCATCTGTAAACACCCGAATTTTTTTCAAGTATTTTTAAAAACTCCTAAATTTTGAAGGCCAATTTAAAGCCTTTATGAACCTTTAAATTCAAAATCCCCAAATTTTAAAGTTTAGACCTTCTGGGAGAATATTTCAAAATAAAGGTTTTAAATCCAAATAGCCCATGAGTTTCGAAGCAGGCGGAGACCCAATCCAGGCCTCGATTCTCGGAAAGAAGATAAAGTGTATCAAGATACGGATCAAGTTAAATCAGATTGATTCCCAAAAGTGGAGAAGATTGAAGCATATCAAGTTCAAATTCAACAACTTATCCAAATGGAAGGTCAAGACCGATCAAATCCAAGTTTGTCCGATCAAGATGGGGCCAACTTGGAACCAAGACTCGAGGCCATGGTAACAAGCTCATTCAATTCTAGAAGATTTCAAGTGTAACTCAAAAGCAAAAGGTGGGAGCCGAATCAAAGAAAGAAGAGAATTCAAGTGGGTCGAAGTTTAAAGAAATCAGCCCAAACAAAACATGTTGCACATTGTAAGGTTGTTTAAAACCAACCGCATGCTCTAGGGATACACCAAGCCATGGCACCTATACCAGCCCATATGGGCTGGTCCGAATCGACTCAATGAAGAACTACAAGAAGCCGGTTTGGAGCGGATCAAATCCACCAAGCTAAAGCTCCAACCCGCCCCACAAGAAACCACTAGAACCAGCCCCCTTTGGCCTATAAAAAGGCCCAAGAGGGGAGGGCGGGTTCCATAACTTGGAGATTGGAGGGAGAAGAGAGATAAGAGAGAGAAGAGAGAGACCTTGGGTGGTGTGTGCTAGACTAGGTGCAGAAAATTTCAGCGAAGGGGGGACGTCTTCTAGTGAAGGGGAAGCTAGGTGAGAGCTTGTAGGAGTTAAGAAGGAAGGCCATCAAGAGGAAGACCGGCTTGATCATTGAAATCCGGTCCTTCACATCCAAAACTCGTGTAAGACCTTTCTTACTTAATCTAAGTTTCATTCTCTTCCATTCAATTCATTAAATGGGGTTGTATTAATGGAGTTTCATCTCCCCCCGAGTTGTAATAATCTAGCTTTGCTGCCATTTCAATTTCATGGATGAAACACTATACACCCACATGCACGCCAAGTGTTTGCTTTAATGCTTCTCCCTTCCTATATGCTATATACCCTCTATACTTCTAACCCCCTCTATGTCTAAGCTATAAAGTACTTCCCATTCATTTATATTCCAGCAAATTTGCTTTAAGGGTTGTTGCATTTTAATTTCGTGTGGGTTATGCATCATTACATTTATAAAACAGAAAACCGGATTTCAGCATCTCTGCATATGTCTGTTTCCGCAATTTTAATTTTGTGATGCTTACTCCGATTGTCTTGAAATTTGGCACACTGATTCCACACACATTGGGACACTCTGTATAAAATTGGCAAGATTTTAGGGCCGCTCAACCACGTAATAAAAGCATATTAAGAACGACCAGATTTCTGCACCACTGTCTGCATAGTCGGATTTCCTGAAACAGAGGTTGGGTAAAAGTCCCATATCTCTGTCCATAGGAGTTCAAATTGGTTGATTTTTAATGCATTGGAAAGCTAACATCCACATCTTTCCAGAAACATTAAAATCATCAAAATTGGAGTTCTGAGCAGAGAGATACAGACTCATCTTTGAGTTTCTATATTTCTGAAATAGAGCTGTTCCGAGTCAGTGAGGTGGTCTAAGTAGATTATTTGTTTCTGATTCAATGCTACTCCAAATGCAGATTTGAAAATACAGTCTCTCCACACTACCAGCTTCGTCTGGTAAAATTTTGATAATTTTTGGAAGTCTGTAACACCTTGAAAACTCTCCTAGAAAACAGCTCTGAAAACAGAATTCTCTGTTTTCAGCAACTTGTGTTTTTCTAAGTATTGAATCCGAGTGCACAAGTTCAACAAATTTTTCAAAGACACTTGTTTATAAGGGAATCATGTTTGCTGTAAAATAAAATTCCTAAGCGCTCAACACTGACCCTTGAGCATCGGCTCAAGAAGGTGTGAGTGAAAAGTTCCCGCTTGCACACAATCGCCTAGAAGTCTTACAAACATTTGCTAGTTTTGAACTAGCTGGCATGCTCGCGCAAGCGTAGGGGTGGAAAGTTTCATTTCAAGATTGTCTCATAAACTTTGGAATGAGAATTTTCATGTCTACAGGTACCATGATGAAGCTAGTCTCTGAGAGCTTTCTCCCAATGAGTATCTTGTACAGGGTGATGATGATATCACTCTCTCGATCCCAAAGTTGTTTCCCAACTTTGCAGGTCATATTATATATACGGTTTGGTAGGAGTAGGTAGCTCTAAATCCTTATATGATATAATATTTTATCCATTACAAGGAAAAGATTATTAGATATGTAACTAATAGACATTGTGTGTAAGTTTATAGAGATTATTGAAACTCGTGGCACACACAAAAGATACAATGTTGTGGTTAAGTAGCCATTTCACGATGAGACGTAGTAATACCTTGATATCATCAAAGGCCAATTGTTGCTCGAGCTCCCATATGAATTCATCGTTGTCTTTCAACATAAGCGAGAAAAAATGGGTGAAAGCTTTTCAACAACATTGGCGATGAAATGCCTCTTGCATGTCTAATGAAGCTTTATAGCTCTTCTTGTTTCTCAGTGGTCTCGCTTTCTATGATCCCTTTAGCCTTGTTTGAATCAATTTACATCCACTTTTTATGCACCAAAAAACTGAGAAAATGTCCTGCAACTATACCTAAAGCACACTTATTTGAATTCATTTTCAAATTATGTAAATGCATATGTTTAAAAGACTTCCTAAGATCAATTAAGTGTAGGTCAAAGTCATCAAAGATATAATTCATTACTCTCTGATATGTGGCACCTATATTTTTCAAGCCAAATGGTATAACCACCCATTCACAGATACCCAACACTCCTAGGCATTGGAACACTGCTTTATGGGCAGCATCTGGATCAAGCTTTATCTAGTTATACCCTAAGCCACTAAAGGGTTCCATGGGTGGTGGTTGCATCTACTAACATATTGGCTACAAGCATTACATATTTGCCTTTTGGAGTGGCTTAATTGAGATTCTTGCAATCTATACAAATTCTAAATTTCTTATTCTTTTAAGTGATTGGGACGATATTGGCGTAGCAAGTGGTTTCAATGAATTTTGTGTTGAGTATGTGTTGTACTTCTTATTTGATAGCCAACATAATTTTTGGCCTAAATCTCCTCACTAGCTTTTTTGTGGGGTTTAGCCCCTAGTATAAGGGCAATTCTAAACTCCACTAGATCTTGAAATAAACTCAAAAGTGAGGTTAATCGATGTCAACTTTCTTAGAGAGGCCTTCGCTAATCTTCATCTGCTCCAAATTCACATAGGTTCCCAAATCAACTTCTAACAATGAATCGGATATGACAAGGCTTGTCTTGTCCCTTTGATTTTTGTAGTTGAACTTTTTGGCTCCTCCATTGGGTAGAGATGTCAGTCGACAAGGGGGTTGTTCAGGATACCCCTTGAACAAAACTGATTAGCACCTCTAAATCTTCCCTCATCTTGAAAACATTGAGTCATTCAAAATAAGAGCTAAATGTATTAGGTCTTCATCCATAAGTGACCCATGGTACATGTCATAGTTGAGCCTCGCTAAATTTGAATCCTCAAGCTGTTAGTAGACACAACCTTAAGTCCTTTGGTTTACGATGCTTGGATATCTTGATCGGATTCACCCAAGGCAAGTAGAAGACTGTCTTGATTGTCGATACTTCAACAAAAAAAAGGTTCTCATTACCTTCAACTACTTTAGTTGTATCTCCTGAATAAAACATAAGCTTTTGATACAAGTTTGAAAAGACATAATAATTTGCATGTATGTGTTCCTTGCCGAGGAGAAAAGAGTAGCTCAACCTTGCTTTCCCAACAAAGAATGGGGTTGTTGTGGAATGGGAAAGAGGTCTCAAAGTTTCATGCATAATATGATGGATGATAGACTCATATGGTCGATGGAAGACCATGAGTGAGCCTACCTCATCGACCAGTATAGCCCAATGTAGGTTGTCTACTAAGACGTCATATTTGGCTTCAATGTATGCAATTTTAGTCGTAGCGAAGCTTGGTGGCAAGATGCTAATCAAATTTTCTTGCATCCTGAACCCCTCTATATCATAGCCAACATCCTCAATTGATTCAAAATCACCCTCCCAATGAGTGTTTCACTATTATTGGTCACACAATGTTCGTGGATGCAATAAGAATCCCTAACGAGGTTCAACTTCATAACCTATCTTCCGCATCACATCGATGTGTTTTGACTCCATTCCTCTATCTCCTTGGTTTGGTTGATTCTAGATCAACAATGAGGTCCATTGGCTCAGACAGAGCTGCTGGTTCTAAACTTCCAAAGGGATAATATTCTTTTAAGAGTACATGAGTCCTTATTTTTTGATAGACATGATAAGTCCAATGTGGGCGGGCACATGCTCTATGACTTGGTCAGTTTGAGTTTGACCATGGGAGTCAAAAGTAGAAGCTTCTTGTTTGTTATTTGGTGCCTCTATAGAACCGTTATGTTGAAGTTTTCATTTTCAAAAATCAGTGAAGGCTTTCACCCACTCATGTGCATCCTTTGGGAGGAAATAGAGGTGATCCTCTGGATCGGTGACCTATGTACCATTATCCAAATTTATCTACTTGAAGGATGGTGCAAGTTCTAAATTTTCAATAGGGTATCATGTTTGGGTAGTCGACGAGTCTTTAGGTCTTGTTGATTAGTGTAAACATGAAAATTTCCACTCCCATTTTATAAGACACGAAGTGAACCTTTTCGTGCCTACGCTTGCGCGAGCGTGCGAGCTAGCTTACACAAACTAGCGAAGGTTTTGAAATGTTTTTTTGACTTTGGCGATTGTAGGCAAGCAGACTCTCTTCGCTTTAAACCTTCTTGAACCGATGCTCAAGGGTCGGTTTAAGTGCTTAGAAACTTCGACTTTTCAAACAAGTCTTTACTTCAAACATCAAGTGTTTTAAACGAATTTGGTTTGTGCACTTTTTACCAGTTTTTATTATGAGGGTTGGACAACCCTAAGTTTCTTGCAAGTTTTATTTGTCTAGGTCGGATGTGTGTGGAATGTGTGGCCTAGTTTCAGTGTGATTTGAGCGATCATTCGAGGGCTTTGGACGCGATGAGCGAATGCAGGAGTGCTAGAAATCTTTTTGGGTTTTTGAGAACGATGATGCAAACTCACCCGAATTGAAATTTGCACCCACTCTACTTTCACAAAAGTAAACTCACACAAATTGAAGTTCTTTCACTCTACTTTCACAAAAGTAAACTCACGCGAATTGAAGTACTTTCATTCTACTTTCACAAAAGTAAACTCACTCGAATTGAAGTGCGATCACTCTACTTTCACGAAAGTAAACTCACGAGAATTGAAGTGTTGTCACTCTATTTTCACGAAAGTAAACTCACACGAATTTAAGTGGTTTCACTCTACTTTCATGAAAGTAAACTCACACGAATTTAAGTGCTTTCACTCTACTTTCACGAAAGTAAACTCACACGAATTTAAATGCAACCACTCTACGATCACGAAAGTAAAACTCACGCCAAATGAAATACGTATACTTGCTTAAGAACAAAAGGGGTTCGAAGTATAGAATTTTTATAACGTATATTGAGGCAGAGAGCGGAAAGGCTCAAGTGCATGTGAGTGTAAAGAGCAAAAAGGCTCAAGTGCTCGTGGGTGCGATCATGTTCATCCACCAGATAAGAGTAAAAAGGCTCAAGTGCTTGTGGGTGCAATCGTGTTCATCCACTAGTTAAGAGTGAAAAGGCACAAGTGCTCGTGGGTGCGATCATGTTCATGCACAAGTTAAGAGTGAAAAGGCTCAAGTGCTCGTGGATGCGATCGTGTTCATGCACAAATATTACAACATGGGGGGAGGCTTCACTCCATTACTACAACTCTGTTCCGAATTGAATTTAAGGGAATAAGTGATTTAAAATCAAAGTTTTAAAGACTTACAATTTTTCCCTTCGATCGAGCTCGTGGTTCGGTTCGATGCAACCCTCTTTTGGGTGTGGTTCGTCTAGGTCAAGGTCCGCCCCAAGTTGCAGACACCCTAGCCGTCCAGGTTCAGCCCCAAGGTGCGGTTTGGTGCTTGGGTTCAGGTGCAACCAGCTCCAAGGTCAGCCGTATAGTTCAAGGTTGCAGGTCAAGGTGGTTCGGCTAGCACAAGGTCAGCCGTGTGGTCCAAGGGTGCGGTTCGGTTCAAGTGTAGCCAGCTCTAAGATGGGTTCAGCCAGGTGCAGTCAGCTCCAAGGTGGTTCGGCCAAGTGCAGTCAACTCCACAGTCAAAGGGTGCAGTTTGGTTCAGCTGCAGCCGGTCCAAGGTGGGTTCGGTTCAGCTGGCGTAGTCAAAGGAGAGTTCGGTTTAGCTGCAGCCGTGTGGTCAAGCCTCCACTTTGGTGCGGTTTGGTTCAGTTGCCTTCCCTAACTCAAGCCACCTTGTTGCAGCCGGTCCACCTTAGTGAAGACCTTCATGGTGCAGTCGGTCCACCTTGGTCAAGAGCTTTATGGTGCATCCACCCTTGGTCAAGCTCCACTCCTTCTCTTGATCAAGCCCACTAGCCATCTTTGTTGACCTCCTTAGACTTGAACTCCACGTGAACCACCTTGGCTTGAGCTCCACTCCTCTTGATCAAGCCCACTAGCCCACCTTTGTTGACTTTCACTCCCTCTCTCTCCTCCTTTCCCAAATTTCGAAGAATCCCAAGAATGAATTCACGTGAACCCCCTTGGCCCTATTTATAGGCTAAGGGTGGTTCTTTGGATTGAGATTAGATCCTAGGATCCAACCCAATCTAATCTTCAGTGGGACCTGGATCTGAATTTTTTTGGTCCCGATCCAATCCAAACTTTTCTTTTTGAGTCCTTCTTTGGTGCATGAAATAGACGGTTTTTTAGCGGGCTCTGGTTCTTCGTTGACCCAATTTTAGACTGAGTTTTTTCTAGTCCTTTTGATCGGCCAATTTCTTACTTTTAGGACTTTTTAATGTTTGATTTTGATCTGTCTGGTCCCGTCTTAGGCTTGTTTTTTATGAGGTCAATCTTGGATTTTCCAACGGACTCTGATTTTTGTTTTGACAGGCCCGACCTTTGATTTTTGATGGCTTCATTAGGGTCTTGGTTTCATTTTGTATTTTTGAAGTTGAACTTGTCTTTTGAAGTGGACACCAATTTCGATCCTTCGTCTCGCTTTTATCCGAATAGGTTGGGCCTCTCCTTCACTTTTTGACCTGATCTCGAGCTGGATTTTAGATCGAGTTTCACCTGTCCGTTTGAGCTTTTTTGTAATTCTTGGGTTTTTTACTTGAATTCAAAACCTTTATTTTGAAATATTTTTTGAAAAAGTTAAAACTTCAAAGTTTTTGGGGTTTTGAAAGTTCAAAACAAGGTTGTGAGCTAGTTTTCAAAATTCAGGAGTTTGTTGAAAACATTCCCATTTTGGGGTGTTTACAATTAGGAAGTGGGTTGAGCTCTGCTTGTTATGGTGTGTCTACCTCCAAGGATAATCATGGGATTGCCTAAATTCATCTCCAAATGCTTGTATGATCCAAGCCTTCTTTGGAATCAGTGCCCATGGATAAACCCCCATGTGAGACCCTCAAGAACTTTGAGGGGGAGGTGGTGTCGATATGTTGACCTTGTTGAAGAATCTGTTGATTTTTCCTCAACGAATTTGGATTGAGCCCTTTTACACGTCAAGCATCTCTCTTGAGTTCTCAAAATGCATGATAGTTGACTTGTAATATTCCATTGTGTGGGCAAATTCTCGACCCACTGGCCCACCATGACATCAGTCCAAGGTTTGAGTATACGGCCTTAGTGAAGATCTCCCTCAGAGGATATCATGGTAGCTACCCCATCGCGAATATGAATCTCTTTAGTCTATTTGTTATTACACCAACAGTTGTCTATGGTGAATGGTTAACCATTCTCTAGTGGTGATTGTATGCTTTGTAAGCACTTGCTTTTTCAATGCCCTTGTCGGGATGAGTTCCAGACGCATCCTTTCTCTTCCTCAAACCAGATGACAACATCCTCAAAATGGCTGAACAATATGAGGGAAGCTTTCGAAGTCCTTTTATGAGTGTTGTATAATTGGTGTTTTTCCTTTATCTAGTCCTCTTAAATTTTAGCTCTTTTGAGCTCTAGAATTGGGGTTTTGTATAATGTGGAGCTACGTGGGAATTTCCCCTTCGTCCCCTATCGGCTAGGTCCATCTGGTCTAGCTAGTCTCCACAATGTTTTGAGATCTCTTGGGTATCCACTCCCACTGAGTAGTAGTATGGATGAGTAGTCTATCCAAATGGTCGAGCTGCTGAATCATAGAATTGTTGTTCAAAACCATGCATATTGGCAAAGTGAGACAATCATCTACTAGCACTGTGATACAGGCGGAAAGGGTTTGATGTGAGTGCTCAACACTTTATTTGATAACTTTATTGTCTGTCCTTACTAGCTTTTTGTATTACGTATAAAATTTGATACACTGGTTGGTGCCGTAAGTTTTTGGGTTATAATACTTGTAGATGCCAAAATATTTTCTCTCTCTTTTGGAGAAGGAATGGAATGCCCTTATGGCAAATTTATGTGCTGATCCTTCAATAATATATCAAAATGGGAATGTTTTCAACAAACTCCTGAATTTCGAAAACCAGATCACAGCCTTGTTTTGAACTTTTAAAACCCCGAAATCATGAAGTTTAAAACTCCTGAGTTTCAAAACTTTATTTCAAAATAATGGTTTAAATTCAAAGTAAAAAACCCAAGGATTGCAAAATTAGCTCAAACAGACAGGTGAAAACAGATCCAAAATCCCGCTCGAGATTAGGTCAAGAAGTGAAGGAGAGGCCCAACCTATCCAGATAAAAAGCGAGATGGAGGATCAAAACTGGTGTCCACTTCAAATGTCAAATTCAGCTCCAAAAATGAAAAATGAAACCAAGACCCTGATGAAGCCATCAGAAATCAAAGGTCGGGCTTGTCAAAATGAAAATCAGAGTCTGTTGCAAAATCCAAGATCGAAGACAAGCCCAAGACGGGATTAGACGGACCAAATCAAACATCAAAAAGTCCTAAAAAGCAAGACATCGGTCGGTTAAAGAAGCTGGCAAAAACCCAAGCTAAAAACGGGTCACCGAGGAACTAGAACACACTCGAAAACCGTCTGTTTCATGCACCAAAGAAGGACTCAAAAAGAAAAGTTTGGATTGGATCTAAACAAAAAAATTCAGATCCAGGTCCATTTGAAGATTGGATTGGGTTAGATCCTAGGATCCAAACCCAATCCAAAGAACCACCCTTGGCCTATAAATAGAGCCAAGGGGGTTCACGTGAATGAAAGTTTTGCAATTTGGGGAGCTTGGGAAAAGGAGGAGAGAGAGGGAGTGAAAGTCAACAAAGGTGGGCTTGACCTAGGGGAGTGGGTTGCAACCTTGTGGCCTTGACCTAGGGGGTGGGTTGCAACCAAGATGGCTCGACTTGGGCTAGTGGACTGAACCACGACTGCAACAAAGGTAGACCGACTGCACCTTGAACCCAGCTTGACCAAGAGTGGCTGCAACCAAGGTGAGCCCCTTTGACCAAAACACACCCTTGCTCGGTTGCACCTGCACCTGGCCGAACCCACTTTGAACCGCCTTTGACTTGGTGTTGGCCAAACCCACCTTGCACTTCCTTGAGCCCCTGGCCGAACCACACCTTGAACCTACCTTGACTTGCACACCTGGCTGACCTACCTTGAACCCAGCTGAACAGAACCCAGCTGAACCCACCTTGAACCACCGTTAACTTGGTGTAGGTCGAACCCACCTTGAACAACCTTGAGCTCTTGGCCGAACCACCTTGTGGTGGGTTTGACTTGACTGAACTACATGGCTGCAACCTTGGGCTGACTGCACCACGACTGCAACAAGCTGGCCCAACCATCTTGAACCACCTCGTGGCAGGTTTGATTTGGCTGAACCACACCTTGAAGGCTTGACTTGCACTTGGGCCGACCTACCTTGGACCAGCTGAACCTGGCCGAACCACCTTGGGGCTAGTTTGACTTGGCTGAATCACATCAACACCATCTTGGGGCTGGTTTTGACTTGCACCTAGCCGAACCACCTTGGGGCTGGCTCGACTTGGTTGAATCACATCAACACAATCTTGGGGCTGGTTTTGACTTGACCTAGCCGAATCACGAGCTCGATCGAAGGGAAAATTGTAAGTCTTTAAAACTTTTATTTCAAACCGCTCTTTTCATTAAATTCAATTCGGAACGGGGTTGTATTAATGGAGCGAAGTCTCTCCCCAGGTTGTAATATTTGTGCATGAACATGATCGCACCCACGAGCACTTGAGCCTTTCCACTCTTAATTGGTGGATGAACACGATCGCACCCACAAGCACTTGAGCCTTTTCGCTCTTATCTGGTGGATGAATATGATCACACCCACAAACACTTGAGCCTTTTCGCTCTTATCTTGTGGATGAACACGATCGCACTCACGAGCACTTGAGCCTTTCCGCTCTTTACACTCACATGCACTTGCGCCTTTTCGCTCTCTTCCCCAATATACATTATAAGCATTGTATACTTCAAACCCCTTCTGTTCTTAAGCAAGTATACGTATTTCATTTAGCATGAGTTTTACTTTCTCGTAAGTAGAGTGGCTGCACTTAAATTTGTGTGAGTTTACTTTCGCGTAAGTAGTGACTGCACTTCAATTTGCGTGAGTTTACTTTCGCGTAAGTAGAGTGAGTGCACTTTAAATTTGTGTGAGTTTACTTTCGTGAAAGTCGAGTGAGTTGCACTTAAATTCGCATGAGTTTACTTTCGTGAAAGCAGAGTGAGTTGCACGTAAATTCGCGTGAGTTTACTTTCGTGAAAGCAGAGTGAGTTGCACTTCAATTCGCGTGAGTTTACTTTCGTGAAAGAAGAGTGGGTGCAAATTTCAAATTGAATGAGTTTGCATCATCGTTCTCAAAAACCCAAAAAGATTTCTAGCATTCCTGCATTCACTCATCGCTTCTAAAGTCCTCGAACGATCGCTCAAATCACACTGAAACTAGGCCACACATGCCACACACACATCAGGCCTAAACAAATAAAAACTTGCAAGAACTTAGGGATGCCCAGCCCCGTAATAAAATTTGCAAAGAGTGCATGAACCGAATACATCAAAACACTTATCGTTTGAAGTAAAAACTTGTTTGAAAATCGAAGTTTCTAAGCGCTTAAACCGACCCTTGAGCATCGGTTCAAGAAGGTTTAAAGCGAAAAGAGTATGCTTGCCTACAATCGCCAAAGTTAGAAAATCATTTCAAAAATCTTCGCTAGTTTGTATAAGCTAGCTGGCACGCTCACGCAAGCATAGGCACGAAAAGGTTCACTTCAAGTCTCATAAACTGGGAGTGGAAATTTTCATGTTTACAAAGAGGAAGGGATACTTGCTATCAGACATTTTCTCATATTTGAGGTCAAAAGGCTACACAAGTATATGTGGGCCCTGTGTCAACTTTGCAGCCATAACATTGAAGGCCTTGACACCCTTGGCATCCAATTCCTATATAATTTCTTCTCTTTGTTGTTACACTTTTCATAGTTGTCTGTCTTGTTTCAATGTAAGGGTGTCAGGCGCACTCAAAATTTGCTCAACTCAGCTGCTCGATTGGCAAGTTGCATGTGGTTCGAGTTATAATGGCCTACTAGACACTTGTTCATCTTAGGCCACATGCAATTCTTTGCTAGAGTAACATGCTATGCGTAAACTGAATCTGGTAATGTGCTATCATGTCATGAAAGCTTTTGAATAAAGCCTCAATTATTTCATCAACAATCTGTTAGACATTCATGAGATTGTTGGGAGTGGGTGTAGGCCTTATTTTGTTATCTCTTCAGAAATGTCTTTTATATCTCATCTTAGGTCTGAATTGATCGCTATTTGAGGGATGCATAACATGTGTTGGCTTCGGCGGTCAAGGAGGAGACCAAGAGCCATAATTTGTGATATTCACTCTCTTTGAATTCCTTGCATTCTAAGACAAACCTTGCGAGATGTTAGTCGGGATATTTCACACCATATTTTGAGGTGGTGGAAAATTCGACCTTGAAACCCTTTGGGATTGAACCAATTCTGTTGACCCACTGAGAGTAAGGCTTTCGGTCCACCACGACATCAAGTATTTGAAACTCAATAATGAAATCATTATGCACCAGGTAGATCACCTCGTCTTTGTTCAATGTTGTGTCTTCGGGGTTCAGGGGCGGTAGTGGTACTTGAAGGACCATAGGTTGACGCTACCAATTAGTTGCTCGTAGTTGAGCAGGGGGAATTGGCGGGATAGGCTAGTTGATATGGTGGCATCTGTGGACCAAGCTTAGTTGGAGGATGGGATATTGGGAGATGACCAACACATTGCTGCTATGCCAGCCATAAACATAAAGGCTCCTATCGAATCTGGCTGTAGTCCACTAGTTTGTGAGATTGGACGTACTCCATTATGGTAACTGAAACAAGTGTCCCGAAGGTACTGCCAATGGGAACAATGATGGAGCTGGAGGGTAATCGTATTCTCCGTCATATCCAGTGGACTCCTACCTATATTAACAAGACCATATCGGAGGTCCATATAGTGGTTGCCACCTATTTGAGAGCTATTGAAACTATAATGAATGTCCAAAAGGTCATCCAGGGTTGTGATTGAGTATGGAGGCGGCCTCAGCTATCACCTTTGTCTCTCAAACATCTATTCTTGCTCTGGCCAACTAATTCTCGATCATTACTAGCATGGTCTCCCTCATGAGATTCATGCATTTCATGGGCACGTGGAACCAATCCCGAGGGACTGACCTTAGTTGGTCAATGGCAGGCATGTAAGCTCTAGGTAGTTGAGAACTGGATTAAGTTGTCTCGTGCTGAGATCGTCTCGGATGAAAATTCAATTTCTATCATGCTTGATCATCGAAAGCCTCAGGGCCATTGTCGTGGACGGACGTTTTTTGGTCATGACTGGCAGGATTGATACTATTATATTCCATTAGATACTTCCAACCAGATCGAGTTAGCATGCACTAATTAATGTCACCGGGTGCTAAACCAAAGAATATCCTCCGTGTCCACGGCAATGCTGTAAAACTACTCCTACGAAAGAATAATCGAAACTGGGTGATTTTGGATTGATTGATAACTTCAATATTCCTCTAGCCTCCTTTTTATAGAGCTGCTGGGATGGTTCCCGAAGAGTTTCCCTGCATTCCATCGATTCTTGCTTCGAAAGTGTTTCTTCCTTAATTCCCCTGTAATTTACTTATGGCCGCCTTAATTACTCAATCATGGGCCCATCATGGCCTTGATCATGTGCTGAACATCATTAAACTAATTGTTTTCAAGTTTCTCCGATCTCTTTTCGTGGCGTCTCGTCATTACAATTTTTGGCGACAACAGTAGGATATGCTACATGGATTCTTGGTCTCCTCAATTTTGCAAAAGAAGTCGTGGTAAAAGGCCCAAATGAACTGCAGCCAAGCGATACCTCACCTTGCTAGGTATAACCTGACTCAAAAGTTCCAGGTCATGAATTCGATACTAGGGCATGCATTACGTAGTCCACATGAAATTACGCTGCCTTTTCTTATCCGGCTTCACCCCGTAATGGCAGAGTTGACTCCAGCGAGTGACAGCCTGCCAGGTTTTGTAAAGGGCGTCCTTTTACATCCACTACACGGTAAGCTCAAATGGTTAATGTTGTTCGCAGAGTGTCTGGATAGTGTAACCTCGCTTGAAAGCAAACCAACTCACCTCAGAGCAGTGAAGAGAAAATAAATCTGATTTGAGTTTTAGATTTCCTTACTGTCTAAGACCACAGTGAAAAACTCCCAGTAGATGTAAATGAAAAACTCACTTCACGATACCATACAAGGAATGTATCATATGATGGTAACTTATAGCCCCATATAATGCAATACGACCCCTATCGTATGATATGTTCGATACGCCTTTTTTTATAAAGGGACCCGAGTGCGCCACTACAATTTCGCATGTTTGGATTTTTTGTTGAGTGCTACATGGATGCAACAACTAGGGAGAATCCCTCGAGCAGGTCTGACCTTGATGGCACCACCACTCTGGCAACGATAACAGAAGTAGTGCGACGATACAGGCAACCTTTGTTTATTTATATATATTTTTTGTTCCACATTTATTTTGTATCTACTTGTGTTACTTATCTTTTTTTTAATGTTAATATATGAAGTGAGTGGATATGTTTTTGATGAAATTGTGGTGATCTATGAAGTGGATGAAATGTTTTTGGGTGTTTTGGAGGTTTATAAAGTGAATGGATTTGTGGCGATTTATGAAGTACTTTTATGTTCAAGTTTATTAAAATTTAAGAATATAAATTGAGATGTCAGGAGAAAGAGGTTCTCATTCTCACTCTCAATCTGAAGACCCAGCATAATAGTAGGGTACTTTAGTAAGGGGAAGTAGATTAAAAATAACATGTAGTTTTTGTGAAAAAGTCATGAGTAGTGGAATTTCTCGATTCAAACATCACTTAGCAAAAACTAAAAAAGATGTTGCTCCTTCTGATGGAAGGATAGAGATTGGTGGTAATAGTTCTCGATTGACCAAGGAAAAAAGGGTTCTGGAAGAAGATGCAAATCGTAGAAGATGAAGAAGTAGAAAAAGATCTCATTCGAGCATCTATTCATTTTAGAATTCATGTTGTTATAGCTTAAGAGCAATTGAGTGAGCATGGAGACCTTGCAATAAGAATGTGGTTTTATGATTCATATATTTCCTTTAATGTGGTGAATTCATTTCGTTTTCAAGCAATAGCAGATACCAATGTTGTAAAAATTGTATCGTATCATATGATATGATACGATTTTATCATGTATCGTACAAGAATATGGTACGATACATGTACATGTATCACAAGAAGCGATTTATCATGTCATATCATACAATATAACCTGTATCGTACGAATCAATACTAATTTTTGAAATATAAATTCCGAGAATCCGAAGTTACAAATATCACTTTTGCTTCTTCCCAAACCCTTTTTCATGTCATTCCCTTGCTCTCAAATCATTTTCTCGTCCTTATTCTTGTTGATTTCGTGGTTTATTTATAATATTCTCAAGTTTTTTACCTAATCCAACTCCTTATCTCTAGGGCTTTTGTCAAATCCATGACATACTTATTTCTTATTGCATTCTACCCAATTATTCACTTTAAAAATTTGAGGGTTTTACAGATTTCATGATTCTTAACCTGTATAAAATATTTTTTTTATTGATTGTCCACTCTAGTCTTAATGACATCAGATTGAGTCGATCTAACATGGAAATATTGCACCCTAGTGTACGAAGGTAATAGGCTTGTAAACAAGTACATGTTTTGCAATGTAGTAAAGCATGGTGGTATTTCTAGTATCAAATATCATCTTGCCAGAACCAAAAAGGATGCTAGTGCTTGTCTTCCGGTTTTTGAAGTAGTGAAGCATGAGATTGATTAGGTATTAGAGGATATAAAGGAGACGAAGAGATTATGAATGAGAGAAAGGACAGAAATAGGTGGTTGGGATATGTCTCAACTATTTAAAGATGCATCTGAAGGGATGTATGGTGATTAATTTTATGGTACAATTGAGATGGAAGAAGAGACGATTGAAGAAGGGAGGGAAAAGCGAGAAAAGGAAAAGAGTATAGGTTCTAATGCTAGTATTAGTCGAGTTGGCTCTTATTCCACTGCAAGAGCTCTTACTCATCCGATGCCTACGAGGATAATAGAGGAGTAGTCACAGCCAGAGGTAGTGGGATGCCTTCATTTTTCCCTACGTAGGACTCTTAGAACTCAACCATACATTAGAATAGTTATGGCTTCAAAGGAGGTCATTGAGAAAGTATATTTGAAATATACAGAATTTTTTTTTGAAAATCACCTCCCTTTTAATGTTGCAAACTCATTTTCATTTCAAAGTATGAAAGATGTTATTGTCAATGTGGGATCGGGTTATAGAGTCCCTACTTATCATGCTTTGAGGGATATGTTATTGCAAAAATGGTTGGACAGACGGTCAATGTAGGTCTCTAGTGAATTTCCTAGTTTATTGTCCCAATGGACATTGTTTTTGAAATTATATGACTTGTCTCATATTGATAAAACTACAAATAATTTGCTCCCTATTTTTAAAAAAATTGTTGAGGAGGTAGGTGTTTCAAATGTTGTTCTAATAGTCATACATTCAACCAAATAATCACACAATATCTCCAAGTCTCTCATATTCATATCTTTTGGGCCTCTTCCAGGTCCACATGAGCATATATACACATCCACATCTACATCCAAAGCAGTCACATATATCCAGTTATTATGTCAAAATAACATATTTGTATCAAATCAAATGTTCATATCAAGTATCAAATTTGTTCTTGTATACATAAGCTCTCTATTCTCATTGACCAGTTCCACTTATCCACAACTTAAAGATGTCATAACCGACATGAGTTGCCCAATGCGACTATAAGTGCAAACTAACTTAACCAATGAACTAGTCAACACAATTCAACACATATGATTTAGGACTATATGATATATTCATCTACAATCCACCAACGTCACACACTGTTATACTCGATATTATTTCACTCGCCTACAATGACAACAATCGAACTAACACTAACATATACATCCATTAATAATCCATCGACATCCCTCTAGCATGTAATCAAAAAGAGAACATATCCACCTACCTAATGGCTCTATGCATATCCAAATATAATAATGTCAACTCTCCTTAATCACCTCAATTTAATCCCTAAATCATGATAAAAATATAATCTTAATATTTTATATTCAAATGAAAAACCAATGGTTTAAACCATGTCGAAATCGGATTTCAAACGAGTCTAAAACCCTAAAAACCCAATCTGGATCTGTATAATCTCATTTGGATCCAGCTTAAAGAATTCATATCCAATATAATTTTAAAATGGATCTCGATTCACTATAGACTTGAACCCATACCCGAAATTGTGTCCCTACAAAGACATTGGCTCAGTGTTTCATGCACCTGACATGACATGCTTGTTCACCCACCAACCATCGATTCGGCCACCAAAACAGGCGATTTTGTTTTGTTCCTCAAGGATTTCCAATGCCAAACGGCTCTCCACTCACAAGCAAACCTTTTGCCCCCAGTAGCCGATGCCCACCACTGGCAGTATCACCAAAAAATGGAGAAAAGAGGGCGATCATTCCATTTTTTATAAATCTCAACGAAAATCGTTGGGGTTTCCAATGATTTCACCTCTAAAACATACAAAAGAGAGGCAGTTTTCTTACCTTGCCCCTTAGGAGATGAATCTGGCCATTCTCCCTTCGATCACTACTATTTTCGATGTGAAATCCGATCACCTTCATTCACCATTCTCTCTCTACCTCTCTTTCCTTTCTCTCTCCCTTTATTTCTCTTTCTTCTCTCCCTCCCTCTCCCCTTCTCTTAATCCCAATGACAGGAGAGCGGTTTTCGCCGCCCTCCAAGTACCAGGCAGAGGTCGTAATAGCCACTGCCCATTGTTACAGCAAACGGGCCTTCGTGGACCTGAGTCTGAATCGGTTTGGATCCGGTGGACTCAATTCGATCCATATTTCACACTTTGCTCCCTCTCCTCTCCTTTTTGTTTGTTTTGGTGGTTGTCATCTGTGAAGCAAAGGTTGGATGGTGGTCATTGGCCATAGTGATGATGATCGAGAAAATAGAATTTGGAGGTCCAAGTGGTGGTGTTGAGTTGTTAGCCAGCAATGTGCCTCTCTCAGGTAGAGGGAAGAGGGAGAGCTAGGGCAGCATGGCAGCGATGGTGGGTCGATGGTTAATGCAGTTGGGGATGATGGAGATGACGGTAGTGATGGAGATCCCACGGCAATGGCTTTGATGGTATGTGCACAGAGAGAGGGATGCGATGTTTTGTAAGCATAAAGAGAGAAATCATTTGCCCCCCCTCCTCATTGAGTCTACCTATAAGCTCGTTGTAGGACAAGTCGAGATGTCAGATCTTTTGGAGTGTCGAGATTCTAAGTGGTAGGTCACTAAAGAAGCGGTTGAGAGGGAGGTAAAGGAGCTTCATGTTTCTCCATGAAGTGAATTTGGGAGTGTGGTGTGGAAGGAGTTCTTCTTCAGACTGAGCACGCTGAGGTGGTCCAACTTGCTTAATGGTTGGATGGAGCTAAAAAGATTGAGGTTTTGGAGAACGAGGCGTGTGACTCTATGGTTCTTGTAGGAAACTTTGACCCATTTTTCAACACAAGGTGGCCGAAATCCCAAGAGGAAAGCGAGAGAGAAGGATCAGAGGAGGCTTTGAACGATTGAAGAGTAGTGAGGTCAGGTGAGTTTGATATGGTGAGGATGGTGCAAAGAGAGAATAGATACATAACAAGAGAGAATGATGTCTTCTAGGGAATCCGTGAGTGCCCGTTGGGGAAATGGATTGTAGAGATCCGAGACCCTAGAAAGGGTGTCCGTGTTTGGCTTGGAACCTTCAACACTACTGAGGAGGCAACAAGAGCTTATGATGCTAAAGCCCGCAGATAAGGGGAAAGAAATCTAAAGTCAATTTTCATATGTTGAGTCTACCTGGGCAGTGCTTGTTATAAGCTCCATTTCTTTGCCTAGAGAAAGTTATTGGCACATGGCTTTTCTATGGCATTCGGATTGGAGTCAATCAAGGTGTGTTACTTCTAGTTATTGATATTTGTTTATGATATTTAGCATATCGATTGGTTAACTTCTTTTTATGAGGGTAGACTATTTGTTAGACAATAAGCTGAATCTCTTTGTATGATTAAGATTTTCATGTTCTAGCTATATGTCACTTTTGTTAGCCTTTTGTTAAAGACATGTGCACCAAGGTGCTTCATGTTGTTTTCTATTAGTTGAAGATCAATCAATGTTTAAAGATGTACTTATTGTTATTTAATATTTTGTGATCTTAATGACTTTGAAGTTACATTTTCATGTGATTAAGATCTCCGTGTTGTGGCTATATATCATGTTTGTTGGCCTTTTATTGAAGACCTTTGTGATTAAGGTGTTTCATATTGTTGGCTACTAGTTAGAGATGAGTCAATGTTGAAAATGTGCTTATTGTTATCTTGATAACCTTGTACTTGATTCAAGAATTTGAAAATAATATATAAAAAGTCTTGCCTTGAGTATTCATTTGGTATATTTTGAGAATTTTATCCGAAAAATAAAAATTGCATTCAAAGAATTCTTGTTTTTTGAGACAAACCTTTTGCATTGTAAAGATTCTTGAAAAATATAAAGTTGATTATGAATCATTTCGTATATATTTAAAATATTTTTTGATCATCTTGGTGGATTATCTTATCCTTGGAACTATAGAATCAAGTTTGAGATTGTGAGTTATTTAAAGGCCTTGGCATTTGCTTGTTTTGGAATGTTTGAGCCCAGTCTTAAAGCTTGTTTGATTGTTTTGGATTATTTTAGCTTAGCTTAAAGCTTGTTTGGTATACCAAAGCCTTTCTCTAATATCACGAGTTTGTGGTGGTTCATGAACTTATTTATTATATTTGATAATCCTATTTAGATTATCAATGTTATTTATTAAAGAACTTTTTTGAAAAACACATGTTTTAAAGTTTGTAGTTATGGGATCTTAATATTTTGATTGATGTTTAATTCTATAAGCTTTGTTGTAGGTATGTCATAAGATCGATGACAAGGATGAGTTTCAATGCATGCAGATATATAGAAAAGGATTTAAGAAAAAACAGACTAAAGCTTCGAAAAATATTTTTAGAGTTGAACATTCTCCTTTTGGAACAAGGAGTGTGGGTTTACACATGAAGGATATGAAGGATTGAAACAAATTTTCGGTATGCACACCGTAAGTTTGAGGAGTGATATTAAAAATAGGGTTGAACCAATAGGACCCATAAATTTATGTTTGTAATTAATTCCTATCATACTCGGGATACTAGGGGAGCCCCAACGGCCACTTTACAACAACAAGCAGCTGAATGTTGTTGGCTTTCACTCTGCTCTATCTTTTCCACTTTAATAAATACTTGCCTTGTTGGATTTGACTTCGCTCTATCTTTTCCACTTTAATAAATACTTACCTTGTATTCAATAAATGTTAAGCTTGGGTGTGGCTGATTGTGTATAGATTATGTGATAATTTCAATAAAATGAATTCAAGAAGCTTACCTATTTTCTAATAACCCCTTCTTGCAAAATGTCATGTTTTTACTACTATCAGCCATAGGTGAATATAGTGAACGTAAAATGTCTCTATTAACTTCTTCCAGTTATAACAAGTTATAACAGAAAAGAAAACCAGAAAAAAAGAAAACAAGAAACAGATTTAGTGATTTTATACTATGGCTAGAAAAGGTAGCACCATGCGCACCTTTGCTATCTTAGGTACCTCATCACAGAAGATTTCACACTTAATGTCTCCCAAATTTGTATTGGACTGCAATGCATTTGAAAAATATAAACAAACATAAAAATAAGTTTATAACATAAACATGTAAATAAATATTATGTATATGTGCATCTCTATGTTCCAACTCAGCCTGTTTGATGCTTACCAACCTTGTATGAACAAGGGTTGCATTAGTGAGCTGATAGCTAACAAAAAGTTTGCCGAATTTTCTTCCATTCAGTATGATCTTTCTGGCACCAATGCATTGGAACCAATCAAAATTATCTAGCTCATCATATTCCTTCCTAACCTAATCACCATAGTTAGGACTAACCTAGTGTAGTTAGGTCACTAACCCGTGTACAAGCTTCACCCAAATACATGACATGACTCGTCCTACTCAACCCGAGATACAAGGACTACTAACATGAGTACACATGTACATGACTCACGTACATACATGACTCACCAAATCATGACCATGGACCGAAGGGAGGTTTCTACTCGTCATGGTGTGCGTGCGTGGTGTGTGCGCATGTGTGGCGTGTGTGTGGTGCATGTGCGGGGCACTAGCAGCAGCCTTGTGACAACTCTCCTCCCGTGAAGCCTGGACTCGCCCTTGTGGCATCATGGTATGCGCGCAAGAGGTGCTCGTACTGCCACAGTTGTCCTGTATGAATCCAACTGTTGTCGTCTGGCCCGTGCCCAGTCCAACGCACCAAGTATTGCGTCTGACACCACGGTCCAGCCCCATCAACCCTATGCGCTAGCACTGCCGACACTGTCGGTATGTCGTCTCGCACCAGTGGCGATGGACGATGCTCCAACCTCTCTGGATCCTCGTGATATGGCTTCAACTGCGACATATGGAATGTCGGATGTAGCTTCAACCTATCTGGCAATTCAAGTTTGTAGGCCACCTGTCCTACTCTCTGCACGACTTTAAACGGACCATCATACTTTGGCTTCAACCCCATGTGGCTACCCCTGTAGACCGACTTTTAGATGTACTCCGGTATCCAAAGCCAAACAAAATCACCCACTTTGTACTCCACCTCTCATGTGCCGGTCCGCATACTTCAATACAAGGACAAACCAATTACAACATGCGATACCTTGAAAAAGCATGCAGTGATATGGAAGGTTCTGCAAGTGACTGGCAGATATCTGTATATACATCACAAATTAGGCAGTCAAAATACATACAAACAGTCACTTGCACAACCTTCCATATCACCGCATGCTTTTTCAAGGTATTGCATGTTGTAATTGGTTGTGCGGCTTTTTGATTGCTTTATCTCTTAAATAACAACTTCACCCTTATCATAGTGATGAAAAACAAAAAACTGTTAAATGAAATTCAATGGTTTCAGTAAAGTGTGTCATTCAATATGCCATAGGCTACTTGTGCAATGCCTAGAAAAGGTACTTCGTATAATGGAAACTTAAATAATCCAGGTGGTGATCCATAAAATCTGAATACCTCGAGCAAATAAAGTCATTGGCCATGAGCATAAAGGAATGCGAGGAAAAAAAAGGAATGGTGGATGTTTTGTAAATTCTCCAAAGCCAAGACTTTATGTGGCAAATCTCATGAAAACTGTACAGGATTCTGGTGGAACAGAATTTGCTTATGCATTCATATATAACTCACCCATAACCAACATCAACCTCTGTGTCTGTATGTGTGTGTGTAGAGAGAGAGAGAATGGTGTTCAACGTTCTTTACCATCTGCAGTTATAATAAAAGTTATCCTTCCAATGCCGATCACGTTTACTTTCTTTCAGCAGTAAGTCAGCTTCAATAGTATTGTAAGGAAGAGGTGTACTATAAAAACATGCAGTAATCTCCAGAAACCAGATTCTGTTTTTGGAAACATGCTGGAATGCATAAGAATTGCTACATTAAGTAAACTATGAAAAGTGCAGGTTCTGTTTCATGTATGTCATAAAAAAACTTGATAAATAAGCACTATAAACAAGACGAAACGCTAACAATTCACCGCAAAACAACAAAGCAACATAAGAACGTCAAATCAATGTCAGGATTCCCTCAATAATAATGGATATACATACATGTACAATACTTAGATACATGTGTGTATATGTAGAGAGAGAGTGAGAGAGAGAACAACTATAGGTAAAAGAGATACTCATTTTCAATTCATTGACGTAAGATAATATTACAGAACAGAAAGGAGCAGCCCATAAAGACAGTTACAGCATGGATATTCCAGACTTGAAAATAACTGTCAACTTTGTCGTACATTTCCGAATAAATGTAGTAGTAACTAAATCACATGTTTTGGGCCAAGAAAAAGTTTAAAAAACAAGAAGAAGCTTGGTTATAAGGAGAGAACTAGAGCTCCCAGACTAAAGGTAAATCCGTAAATATGCACTTGCAAGCGCTTTCCAATATTTACTTATCTGGAATCGAGAATTTTTCTTAGTTCTGAACCACAACATGACACATGTTAAACTATAGGTTCTAAATACTTACCTATCAAACAATGATTGTTAAGAACCAAAGTAAATCCATCTATGTTGAACAGATATATTTTGAAACCAAGCCTTTTCTCACACTAAGTGGGGTAGGCTTCATGGATTCTTAGTGGCCATCGAGCTCCACCTTCAGTTATATTAGTATTTAACTCTAAAAAGGCAAGATCATGCTTGTTGTTCCTTCCAATACTAAGTGTGTCCGGTACATGGTTTGCGTTGGCTGAGAATGGAGGGGGAGTGAAGAACAAGATGGCCTTAAGATGGAGGTACTAACCGGAGTGGAAAGCTGGCCGAAGGGTGAAGGTGGCGGGTGTCAAGGGAGCAACCGAATGGAAGGTGGCAGGTGCAGCCGGTGGAGTGGAGTGGAGCTGGCCGGAGGATGGAGGTGGCGTAGATTGGAGCTGGCTGGGTTCCAAGGTGGAGCAGGTGAGAGAAGAGAGAAAGGGGTGAGAGAGGAAGAGCAAGGGCTTGGCTGCCCAAAAAAACCCTGCAAAACCCGCCCACAAGGGAGGGGTTTTTATAGGCTTTTTGTAGGTCGGTTTGGGCTGGTATTGGGGGGCTTGTTTAGGGGTATGGTGGTGGTGGTTTGGGAATAAGGTGGGCCAGATATTTAGGTGGGCTAGATATTTGTCTTAGGTGGTTTTAGGGATATGGTGTGCTAGGGATTTAGGTGGGCTGGTTTAGTGGTTTAGGGCTTAGCTAGGTGGGTTGGGCTTAGGGTTAGGTGTTTAGGCTAGGATTAGGTCGGGATTAGGGGAATTAGGCTAGGTTTAGGGAAGGATTAGGGAAGTGGGTTAGGTGATTAGGTTAGGTTTAGGGAAGGATTAGAGAAGTGGGTTAGGTGATTAGGCTAGGATTAGGGAAGGATTAGGAGGAAACGGCTAGTAAAGAGGGTTTAGGCTTATGATTAGGGTTAGGAGCATCCCTTTGCATGACCCATGGACCTAGTTGCATCAAGTTGGTGCAGCCCTAGGTTAGGTGTAGGTGCATACAAGCTTAAACCCACACTCATTAGGCTAACCCACATGATTAACCCAAAACTTGACACACAAGTCAAGCTTAACACATTGCACTCATATCTTATCCTCCCCATTCTCTCTCATACCCAAGATTTTCAAGTGAATTTGTTGTGGGCCCCACCTTCATTTATGAGAAGGTGATGTGGGCCATGGATGTGGATATTGGATTAGATCTTTGGATCCCAATCCAAATCCAAATCCATATACATGTTTGGATTTCGATCTGGATATATATGGTCCAGATCCGATCCAAATATGAATTCTGACTCCTTTGGGGTATGTTCGAAACGAAGGCCTGACAGTATAGTACTCCGTCTTGCATTGGGCCTTCGCCAACATTGTCGTCCGCTCCTGTTTTCACCTTCCGGAGATGATTTCAAGCAGTTTGTTTGATAACAGGGGCTTGGATGTTCGAGATTCTAGGGATGAATCTAATACGAGAGTTGATGTGTCGGGCTCGACATGTGCTCCGGTTCTAGGCTTTCTTTTGCTCTTCTGGTCCTGCTTTCATCAGGCCAAGTTGCTTTGTGGGGTTTCAAAACATCTTTTAAAAGGTTTTAAAACTATATCATACATATTTTAAAACATATATAGTTTAAACATATGTACAGGGTTTGTTTGGAAGGCTCCTGGGTTTCCAAACTCAAAATAACCCTTTGGGGCTACTTTTACAAAACCAGGTGATTTGGGAAAATCATGAGATTTTGGGGTGTTTACACCAAGCATGAAGCAGACTGCAAGCCCGGTGCACCTAGAAGCCAAGTCAATCACATCCACCCAAGCAACAAAAATTCAAGCAAAAAACGATGAAATCGAGCAGAAATGAAGTCCAAAAAGGTGAGATGGAGTTCAAATGACAAAACTGGGGAAAACCCAGCATAAGACGGAGCGCTGATGAAGCCAAGGCCCGCACAAACCGTCCATCTCGAAACGCCAAGAAGGACTGTTCAGAGAAAATTTGGATTGGATCTGGACCATAAATATCCAGATCCATATCCAAATAGTGTTTGGATTTGGATCGATCCAAATAGTGTTTGGATTGGATCGAATTTGGACCAAAATATCTAGATCCATATCCATATAAATGTTTGGATTTGGGTCAGATATGGATCCAAAATATTTGAGATCCGAGATAGTGTTTGGATCAGATATGGATTCCAAGACCCAAATCCAAAATCCATACCCAAGACCCACCTCACTTGCCTATAAATAGAGGTGAGGGGGTCTCCACGAATGGGTTCACGTGAAAGCCTTGGTGGAGAGAGAGGGGATTAAGGTGAGTGATTAGTGCTTTGTACTTAATTTCTTTTAGTGGGTTAAGCATGTAGGCTAAACAAGGGTTAACAAGGGCTGCACCAACATGACATGGGCTGAACCTACCTACACAAGGAAGGCTTGAAGTGGTTGGACCACGGTTTGAGCAAATCCTAGTCGGACACCCCTCTTTGGTAAGCCTTAATCCCCCCTAAACCCTTCTATTCTTAACCCTCTAAACCACCCTAATCAATCCCAGCAACCACCTAATCTCACCGCCCTACTTCACTCCCCAACCCAACCAAACCGCCTCAAGCTCCACCACCATACCCCCCGACCTAAACTGCCACTACCCGGCTCCCCTTTCCACCACCCGAACACTCCCGCGCACCCTATGCGATGCCCGCGCACCTCTGCGCCTCTGCGCGCCACCTGCTCCCTGACGCCCTAGCGCCATCCATAACGCACGCCAACTGCATGCGCCTTTAGCCATCCCGCGCCCCCGGCTGTCCTTAGCACCGCGCACCTGCCAGCCGACTCCCTCCTTTCCCACCGACCTAACATCCTACCATACCATACCCCATCCTAGCCTAGCATCCCCCCTCCACATACCACCTCAGCCACCTTGCCGTTAGTTCCTTTGCCTACCCCAAACAAACCCCACAACCCACCTTGCCGTGAACTCCCTTAAGCCCACGTGACTCATCACCCTCCCAGCACAAGCTCGGCCAGCCACTTCATGTCTCAAGCCTCAAAGAAGACACTTTCGTGGCTGCCAAAGTGAACCAAAGCCCTTGTAGATTGGAGAAGAAAAACCCGAATCACTTGTAAGTGTTTAATATTCGATATTTACATTACTTCTCTTAAAGTCAATTCAATTTGGATACGGGGTTGTATTAATGGAGCGTGGTCTCTCCCTGGAATGTAATATTGATGCTTGACACACGAGACACATACGTGCACTAGAGCCTTACCTCTTATCTCGTACACGAGACATAAACGTGCACTTGAGCCTTAGCTCTTATCTCATACACAAAACACCCACATACACAATTGAGCTTTCGCTCTTACTCCAAAGACTCTAGTAAGAGCCATATAAGTTGCAATTTCATTCGGGTTGTTACTTTAAGTCGTGTGAGTTTGTCATTTCAATTCCACACTTGCACACAAAGGACACCCGAGCTCTTGCTCAAACACTCTCATGCACATTTTGGCCTTCGCAACCCTTAAGATATAGGCATATCTATATACTTTTAGCTGCATGAGTTTTACGGTTCAGCTGTGTACGTCTTTACATTCTGGGTTGTTAAATTTCAGTCATGTGAGTTGTCTTTAAATTTATACACAACACACACGCACACATTGAGCCTTTCCGCTCTTATATCTATATCTCCCTTTCAGTTGGGTTGTTAAATTTCAAGTCGTGTGAGTTGCCTTTCAATTTATACATAACACACATGCACACATTGAGCCTTTCTGCTCTTAAGATATAAGATATACCTCCCTTCGGCAATTTACATTCAAGTCGTGTGAGTTGCCTTTTAATTTCGGGTATTTCCCTTAAGCTTCGTCTTTACATTTCGGGTTTTACATTTAAAGTTGTGTGAGTTGCTTTCAAATCGAGCTTAGCACACATCATACCCTTCGAACCCGAGATACTTCGCATACTTGCATTCGTAAGCTTTCGAAAAAGCCCCGAATACCCCGTGCAAACACGCCAAACTTAGGCCACTTGTGCACACACATATCCGGCCTAAACTAGCTAAAACTCAAAGACTTGGAATCGTACAGCCTCATACATAAAAATTGTAACGTAGGCATGAATCAAATCCATATTTCAAACACTTGTCTTTTCAAGAGTTGAAGCTGTTTATATCGAAGTCCATAAGCGCTTAAACCGACCTTTGAGCACCGGTTCAAGAAGGTTTATAGTGAAAAGATCTCGCTTGCCCACAATTGCTTAAAAGTCAAATATTTGCAAAAATCTTCGCTAGTTTGAGTAAGCTAGCTGGCATGCCCTAAAAGCAACGTAAACGTGAAAAGGCTTGTTTCTGGTCTTGTAAATCGGGAGCGTAGAACTTTTCGTGCTTACAAGCTCAAAACAGTTGTAGACGTAGGAAAATCCCCGCTCGTCTGGCTTCTCAGGGCCTGGAGTGAATCCTCTCGTGTGTCTAAGGCCTATTTATATAAACAGGGCATGCCAGCTAGCTTACCTAAGCTAGCGAAGATATATTTGAATCCGACTTCTAATGTGGCGACTGTGAGCAAGTGAGCTCTTGTCGTCGCAGACCTTGCACCGATGCGCAAGGGTCAGTCTGTACACTTTAAAAACCGAGTTTTAGGATAGAAAAAGCTTACGAAAGCGGTTCGAGGTGTTTAATTCGGGTCTTTGGAATGCGATTGTAGATTTTAGATCACGTGGATTTGCACGTGCCTAAGTCTTTCTTTTTATCCCTTTATGGGCCACCTAGGTGTGTGTTATGAACACTCCACTACATGGGGCGAATTTTGAGCGGGAGTACGGGGTTTGCTTCGATGCAATATGTGTCCTACCTCGTGGTATGGCGTAGATGCAATGCAAACTCACGCTACTCCAAAGGGAAAACCCGAATGTAAAGACAATGCCGAAGGGAAATAACCGAAGGGAAATGACTTGTAATGTAAATACCGAAGGGAGATATGTATATATGGTATGTATATGGGCCCTTACTCGGGTCTTGCAAATAAGAGCGAAGGCTCAATGTGGGTGCGTGCTTGAATTGAAAGACTTACACACACGACATGAAATAAAACCCAAATATAACTTGCAATATGGCCTTGATTAAGGTCGTGGGAATAAGAGCGAAAGCTCAATGTGTGAGTGCTTGAATTGAAGTACTACGCACACAACATGAAATTAAACCCAAATAGTATAACACGGCCCTTACTTGGGTCTTTCAAATAAGAGCGAAGGCTCAATGTGTGTGAGTGCTTGAATTGAAAGACTTACACACACGACATGAAATGAAACCCAAATAGTATAGCACGACCCTTACTTGGGTCTTTCAAATAAGAGCGAAGGCTCAATGTGTGTGAGTGCTTGAATTGAAAGACTTACACACACGACATGAAATGAAACCCAAATAGTATAGCACGACCCTTACTTGGTTCTTTCAAATAAGAGCGAAGGCTCAATGTGTGTGAGTGCTTGAATTGAAAGACTTACACACACGACATGAAATGAAACCCAAATAGTATAGCACGGCCCTTACTTGGGTCTTTCAAATAAGAGTGAAGGCTCAATGTGTGTGAGTGCCTAAGTAGAGTCACTAAGGGAGGGTATAGTGTTAGGGAGTATGGCACTAAGGGGGAGCCTAAGGGAGTGTCTAAGGGAGTGCCTAGGGTTGGCGGGTGGCTGGCTGAGGGGATAGGTGACAGTCGGTTGGAGTGGCCGACTGCTAGGGAGACTTGGTGGTGGCGGGCTGCTAGGGTGGCTAGGCAATGGTGGAGGGGAAGGGAATTAGCTAGGATATGGGGTAAGGTAGTGGTGGATGTGGTGAGGTAATATGGACAGGTCTTAGGGAGTTAGGTGGAGTGGCCGGGTGTAGCTAGGGTGTCTAGGTAGTGGCGGGTAGTTAGAATGGTTGAGGCCTGGCCGAATGGGAGTGGTGGTGATAAGTGGTTGGTGTTAGGGGAAGATGGTGGTGGTGCAGGTGGTTGAGAGTGGAGGGGGAATGGAGAAGAGGTGAGGTGAGGGATGGGGTACTAACCGGCGATGATGGGAGGCGGCGGTTGGTTGAGGAGTAGCCGGGAGTGGTGATGTGACTAGTTCGGCCGGGCCAGGGTGTGGTGGAGCAGGTGGAGCACAGTGGTGGCTGGTGGTGGTGCAGGTGGAAGAGCCGACTGGAAGTGGTGTAGGTGGCTGGGTTCGGTTGAGCTGGAAAGGGTGGAGAGAAGATGATGGTAGATCGGCTGGAAGTGGTGGACCCCAAAAGCTGAAAAACCCGCCCACTAGGGGGGGGTTTTATAGCTTTTGTGAAGGGCGGTGGGGCTGGTTTTGAGGAGGTGGTAAGGTGGTCTAGGGGGTGGTGGTGTGGTGATAAGGTGGGCTGGTATTAGGGTAGGGCCAGATATTTTAAATACAAGGGGTTTTGGGTAGGTTGTGTGCTAGGTTTAGGTGGGGTGGTTTAGAGGTTTAGGGTTTAGCTAGGTGGGTTGGTTTTGGGGTGAGGTTTAGTGAGGTGGGTTAGGTGATTAGGCTAGGATTAGGTTAGGTTTAGGGAAATTAACCTAGGTTTAGGGAAGGATTAGGGAAGTGGGTTAGGTGATTAGGTTGGGATTAGGCCGGGATTAGGGAAGTGTGTTAGGTGATTAGGCTAGGATTAGGACCGGATTAGGGTAGAAGGCTAGGATTAGGTATTTTTGGTTAGGATTAGATGAAGGAGTTCCCTTTGCATGACCCATAGACCTTAATCACATCATGTTGGTGCAGCCCTAGGTTAGGTTTTGGCTAATTACAAGCTTAAACCCATGTTAACTAGGCTAACCCACATGATTAACCCCAAACTTAACACACAAGTCAAGCTTAATTACAACACTCTTTGATCTTATCCTCCCCCCCTCTCTCTCATGCCCATAATCCCACATGAAATTCAAGTGGGCCCCACCTCCATTTATGAGAAGGTGATGTGGGCCATGGATATGGATATTGGATTGGATCTCTGGATCCAAATCCAAATCCAAATCCAAGTCCATACATGGGTTTGGATTGGGATCTGGATATATATGGTCCAGATCCAATCCAAACTGAATTCTAACTCCTTCGGGCTGTGTTCGAAATGAACGGTTTGTGCGGGGTCTGACAGCATCAGTACTTCGTCTGCGTTGGGTCTTCGCCAACATGATCGTCCGCCTCTGTTTTCGCCTTCTGGAGATGACTTCAAATGATGTTTTGATGATAACAAGGTCTTAGACGTTCGAGATCCTGGGGGCGTATTTGATATGAGAGTTGCTGTGTCGGGCTTGGCATGTTCTCTGGTTCCGGGCTCTCCTTAGCTTTTCTGGTTCTATCTTGATCAGGCCAAACTGCTTTGGGGTTTCAAAACGTGTTTAAAAAGGTTTTTAAAGCCATATTATACATTTTTGAAATATGTAAAGTTCAAAACCTATGTACGGGGTTGCCTGAAAGGCTCCTGGGTTTCCAAACTCAAAATAGCCCTTTGGGGCTGCTTTTACAAAACCAGGTTGTTTTGAGAAACTCGTGGGATTTCGGGGTGTTTACAACAGTCACCGAAGAACACGGCCTGCTCTCACCATGAAAAGGTAGACAAGCCAAAAATAGGTATGCCTGAAACCTATCCTCCTCAAAACTCTCTTCTCGAAATAGGGTCATCAGATGCTTTGGATTACACACATGCACACACAAACCCACAAAATGTGCCCGAAATAGAGGATTTTCAAGGTGCGCCAAATGTCCCACACTACCAAAAAGTATTTCAAAACCAAAAAATTCAAGAGATGGTAGACATGGAGACCCCCAAGGCATGCATCGACATCCTAGGAACTCATAACCCTTGTAAACACCCCAAAATAAAACAAATTTCAAAAACAAACACCTGGTTTGAAAATGCAGTTCAAAACCAGATTTTGAAGTTTTCGAAAACCTCGGGGGCTGTAAAAGCCCAAAATTTTGGTTAAAACCCCATTCAACTTGATTTTTCCACATATGAGTCAAATCCCATTTTTGCCAAAAAGCCAAGACGAACAGGTGAACCCTTGTAAACACCCCAAAATCCCATGATTTTCTCAAATTACCTGGTTTTGCAAAAGCAGTCCCAAAGGGCTATTTTGAGTCTGGAAACCCAGGAGCCTTCCATACAACCCTGTACATATGTTAAAACCATATATATTCTAAAATTATATACATACAACTTTAAAACCTTAAAAAGGTATTTTGAAACCTCAAAAAGCAGCTTGGCCTGATGGAAGCAGGACCGAAGAAGCGAAAGAGAGCCCGAACCCGGAGCATATTTCAAGCCCGGCACATCAACTCTCGTATCAGAATCATCCCCAGATTCTCAAACATCCAAGCCCCAGATATCAAAAATTTGCCCAAAATGAACTCCGAAAGGTGAGAAGAAGAGCGGACAACAATGTTGGCGAAGACCCAACGCAAGACGGAGTACTGATAAACTCAGGCCCCGCACAAACCGTCCGTTTTGAAACGCCATGAAGAAATAAAAAAATCAGATTTGGGCCGGATCTGGACCATATATATCCAGATCCAAACCCAACATGTATTTGGATTTGGATTTGGATTTGGATCCCAAGATCCAAATCTAATATCTACACCCATGGCCCACATCACCTTCTCATAAATGGAGGTGGGGCCCATAGAGATTTCACGTGAAAAGATTGGATAGAGAGAGAAATGGGGTGATAAAGTATGAGTGAGAAAGTTGGTGGGCTTGACTTTTGGTCAAGGATGGGTTAACCATGTGGGTATAGCCTAGAGTGTGGGTTTGAGCTTGTATGCACCTACACCTAACCTAGGGCTGCACCAACATGAACATGGCTGCAACTAGGTCCATGGATCGATGCCAAGGGGATGTTCTTAAAACCTAGCCCTAAGCTAACCCACTTCACCTAGCCACTCCCCCCTAAACCTGACCCAATCCTAGCCGTCCTCACCCAAAACCACCCCGACCTCAGCTAGCCGACCTCACCTAGCTCACCTCACCTAACTAGACCACCTAGACCCTAACTAGACTAAACCTAATCCCACCTTAATACACCTAATTAATCCCCTAACCATTAATTCCCAACCACCCTAACCGACCTACCCTAAAACCACCATACCACCCACCCTAACCGACCTACCCAAACCACCCCACAAGCCCACCTTATCCTAAATATCTAGCCTAAACCACTCCCCACCGACCCAGCTTTTGGGCCTGTAAAAACCCCTCTTTTGGGGCGGGTTTTGGACTCTCTCCTCTCTCTCCTGCCCTCTCTTCCACCCCATCTCACTCTCACTCTCCCCCAACTGTACCACCTGCATCGCCACTCCACCCGGCTGCCAATCCACCCGGCTGCCACCTTCCCACTCCATCACTCGGTTGCACACTACATTCGGCAGCCACCTCCTTCCACCACCTCCGGCCACCACCTCATCCACCAGCACCCCGGTTAGTACCCCATCTCAGCCCCATCTAGCCTCTCATCCCCCCTTTCTTACCCAGCCATACACTCCATCACTCGCCACCACAACCCGACATTCTTCCTTACACCCGGCCACCTCACACCCTACCTCACCACCTTCCCTTAGTCATCCACTTCCCAGCCCCTAGCAAAACCTTCACCCTTGACCTGTCACCACCTAGCCAACAACCTACTTGCCCCCACCCAAACCAGCCACCTTAAATCGCTGCACCCTAGCAACTCCATCACCCGGCCAACATCAAGACATACACCCGGCTCGCACCCTACTTGCCGCCCACACACATCCAAGGAGCTCCCCTTCAGCTATCCAAGGCGACTCACTAGGCCAAAGCCAAGCAAGTTGAGCCCGGACCAGCTACACGTAAGTGCCTAACTCGGTCTTTATTATGAACTTGCTTACATTTAATTAAATTTGATATGGGGTTGTAGTAATGGAGCGTTGTCTCCCCCCGGTTGTAATAATATGGTTTGGCACACCAACACACACGTGCACTTGAGCCATTCCACTCTTAGCTGCACACCATTTTTGCACACACACGGGCTTAGCCAACCCCTAAGATATAGTTATACTTATACATATTAAGCTGCGTGGGTTTTAATTTAAGTCGTGGGTGTTGTCTTTCAATTTCCACACTCACACACATTGAGCTTTCGCTCTTATTCCCAAGACCCTAGTAAGGGCCGTATTGCAATTTCCCTTGGGTGTTTTAATTCAAGTTGTGTGCATGGTCTTTCAATTTCCACACTCACACACATTGAGCTTTCGCTCTTACTCCCAAGACCTTAGTAAAGGCCATATTGCAATTTCATTTGGGTTTTAATTCAAGTTGTGTGCGTGGTCTTTCAATTCCACACTCACACACATTGAGCTTTCACTCTTACTCCCAAGACCTTATTAAAGGCCATATTGCAATTTCATTTGGGTTTTAATTCAAGTTGTGTGCGTGGTCTTTCAATTCCACAATCACATACATTGAGCTTTCGCTCTTACTCCCAAGACCTTAGTAAAGGCCATATTACAATTATATTTGGGTTTACATTACAAGTCGTGTGAGTTGTCTTTTCATATACACACAACACCCACGCACACGTTGGCGACCTTCGGGCCCATATATATTATAAGTATTTCCCTTCGGCTATATCTTTTAGATTTAGGTTTTAAGGTTCAGCTGTATGCGTAGTCTTTCCATATATACACGACACACACTTGCACAATTAAGCCTTTCCGCTCTTAAGATATAGTCATATTTCTCTTTTGCAATTTCCCTTTTGTAATTTACATTAAGTCATTTCCCTTCCGCATTGTCTTTCAATTCGGGTTTTCCCTTTGGAGTTGTGTGAGTTTGCATTGCATATTCGCCATACCATGAGTTAGGACGCATATTGCATCAAAGCAAGCCCTACACTCCCTTGCAAAAATCGCCCAACTTAGGTCACTTGTGAACACACCTAGTTGGCCCTAAAAAGCTTAAAAAGAAAGACATAGGCACGTGCAAATCCCACGTGTAATAAAACTTGCAATCATACAAACAAAGCCCAAACACTTCGGGTATTTTTCAAAGAGGTTTGATTTAAAAGACTTTGCCAAGCGTACAGACTGACCCTTGCACATCAGTGCAAGAAGGTTTGCGACGAAAAGAGCTCACTTGCTCACAGTCGCCCTGATAGAGTCAGATTTCAAAAACTTACTTCGCTAGCTTAAGCAAGTTAGCTGGCACACCCCTTTTGTTAAATACGACTTAGACACACGAAAAGGTTCACTTCAGGCCTAAGAACTGGAAGTGGGAATTTTCCATGTCTACAGGTTTGGCACGCCCAGTGGGACCTAGGCCTTGTGCAGAGTCAGTTCATGTAGAAAAACCTCATGAATTTTTTTTTCTAAAGTGTTTTAACTTTGTTTGTTGCATTTTCATACTTAGGATTTGTTTGGATTGGATCTGGATTCCAAGACCCAAATCCAAAACCCATATCCAAGACCCACCTCATTTGCCTATAAATAGGAGTGAGGGGGTCCCCAAAAGTTCACGTGAAATCCACTTGGGGAGGGCTTCCATAAAGTAGGAGAGAGAAAAGGTGGGCTTGATATTTTCAAGTGGGCTAGCCATGTTGGCTTGATAAAGGGTGAGTGTGGGTTCAAGCCATTGTGGCATGGGCTGCATCAAGCAAGGAGCTGCACCTTGGACGAGAGCTTGGTTGCATGGAAAAGATTGGGGCTTGGCTTCTCAGGGCTTGGAGCGGATCCTCTCATGTGTCTAAGGCCTATTTATATAAACAGGGCATGCCAGCTAGCTTACCTAAGCTAGCGAAGATATATTTTAAGCTGACTTCTAATCGTGGCGACTGTGAGCAAGTGAGCTCTTGTCGTTGCAGACCTTCTTGCACCGATGCGCAAGGGTCAGTCTGTACGCTTTGAAAAATCGAGTTTTTAGGGTATAGAAAGCCTACGAAGCGGTTCGAGGTGTTTAATTTAGGTCTTTTAGATGTGATTGCAGATTTTAGATCACGTGGATTTGCACGTGCCTAAGTCTTTCTTTTTATCCCTTGATGGGCCACCTAGTTTGTGTGTTATGAACACTCCACTACATGGGGCGAATTTGAGCGGGAGTACGGGGCTTGCTTCGATGCAATATGCGTCCTACCTCGTGGTATGGCGTAGATGCAATGCAAACTCACGCTACTCCAAAGGGAAAACCTGAATGTAAAGACAATGCCGAAGGGAAATAACCGAAGGGAAATGACTTGTAATGTAAATGCCGAAGGGAGATATGTATATATGGCATGTATACGTGCCCTTACTTGGGTCTTGCAAATAAGAGCGAAGGCTCAATGTGGGTGCGTGCTTGAATTGAAAGACTTAAACAAACAACATGAAATAAAACCCAAATATAACTTGCAGTATGGCCTTGATTAAGGTCTTGGGAATAAGAACGAAAGCTCAATGTGTGTGAGTGCTTGAATTGAAGTACTACGCACACAACATGAAATTAAACCCAAATAGTATAACACGGCCCTTACTTGGGTCTTTCAAATAAGAGCGAAGGCTCATTGTGTGTGAGTGCTTGAATTGAAAGACTTACACACACGACATGAAATGAAAGCCCAAATAGTATAACACAGCCCTTACTTGGGTCTTTCAAATAAGAGCGAAGGCTCAATGTGTGTGAGTGCTTGAATTGAAAGACTTACACACACGACATGAAATGAAAGCCCAAATAGTATAACACGGCCCTTACTTGGGTCTTTCAAATAAGAGCGAAGGCTCAATGTGTGTGAGTGCTTGAATTGAAAGACTTACACACACGACATGAATTGAAAGCCCAAATAGTATAACACGGCCCTTACTTGGGCCTTTCAAATAAGAGCGAAGGCTCAATGTGTGTGAGTGCTCGAATTGAAAGACAACACACCCAACTTAAGCAAAACCCTACGAAAATTAAAGTACATATGTATATTTATGTATTAGGGGCTGATTAGGCCCGTGTGTGTTCAAAATCATGCACAACTAAGAGAGTGCATGTGTGTGGGTGTGCCAAGCCACGTTATTACAAGCGGGGGGAGACTATGCTCTGTTATTACAACCCCGTATCAAATTGAATCTTAAGCAAGTATACAACTAAGGACCGAGTTAGGCACTTACTAATAGCTGGTCCGAAGATGCCTTGCTTGAGCGTGGGCTTGGCCTTTGCCTTGGGCTACAAGAGGGAGCTCCTCGGAATTGAACGGCAAGGGGTTGCTGGCCGGCTACAAATGGGGCGCGGAGGAGGCGCCTTGAAGATGGCCGGCTGCTAGAGAAGGGGCTGCCTTGGCGTGTGGGGCTAAGGTGAGTATGGAGGGTCACTAAGGAAGAGTTGTGAGGTTAGGTAGTATGGCACTAAGGGGAGCCTAAGGGAGTGTCTAATGGAGCACCTAAGGTTGGCGGGTGGCTGGCCGAATGGAGGTGACAGTCGATTGGAGTGGCCGACTAGGGGAACTTGGTGGTGGCGGGCTGCTAGGGTGGCTATGGGTGGAGGATAGGAAAGAAGTTAGCTAGGGGATGGGGTAAGGTAGTGGTGGATGTGATGAGGTAGAGTGGGCAAGTCTTAGGGGGTTCAATGGAGTGGCCGGGTATAGCTAGGGTGTCTAGGTAATGGCGGGTAGTTAGGTTGGGTGGGGCTTGGCCGAGAGGGAGTCGTGGCGGCAAGTGGCTGGTATTAGGGTAAGGTGGTGGTATGGTGGGTGGCTGAGAGTGGAGAGGGAGTGGAGAAGGAGTAAGGTGGAGTGTGGGGTACTAACCGAGTGAAGAGGCTGTGGTGGATGGAAGGGGAGCAGTCGGGTGGTTTGGATGCGTAGGATGGGATTCGGTCGGACGGAATGGTGGCGATGTGGACCTTGGCTGGAGTGGTGGTGGTGGTGGTGCTCGGCTAGGAGGTAGTGGCGCAGGTGGTGGTGGCTGTGGGGCTAGTGGAGCAAGGTTGGAGTCGGCTGGGTTGGAGAGGGGATGAGATAGGATGATGGATGATGGCAAAACCCTCCCCAAGGGGGGGGGGTTTATATAGGGCTGGAAGAGGCGGTTGGGGCTGGTTTTGGGGTAGTGGTTAGGTGGTCTAGGGAGGGTGGTAAGGTAGTAAGGTGGGCTGGTATTAGGGTAGGGCCAGATATTTTAGATACAAGGGGTTTTGGGTAAGTTGTGGGCTAGGTTTAGGTGGGGTGGTTTAGAGGTTTAGGGTTTAGCTAGGTGGGTGGGTTTTAGGGTGAAGTTTAGTGAGGTGGGTTAGGTGATTAGGCTAGGATTAGGTTAGATTTAGGGAATTTAACCTAGGTTTAGGGAAGGATGAGGGAAGTGGGTTAGGTGATTAGGTTGAGATTAGGCCTGGATTAGGGAAGTGGGTTAGGTGATTAGGCTCAGATTAGGACTGGATTAGGGTAGAAGGCTAGGATTAGGTGTTTTTAGTTAGGATTAGGTGAAGGAGCTCCCTTTGCATGACCCATGGACCCTAATCATATCATGTTGGTGCAGCCCTAGGTTAGGTTTTGGCTAATTACAAGCTTAAACCCACTCAATTAGGCTAACCCACATGATTAACCCCAAACTTGACACACAAGTCAAGCTTAATTACAACACACACTTGATCTTATCCTCCCCCACTCTCTCTCATGCCCATAATCCCACGTGAATTTCAAGTGGGCCCCACCTCCATTTATGAGAAGGTGACGTGGGCCATGGATATGGATATTGGATTGGATTTTTGAATCCAAATCCAAATCTAAGTCCATACATGGGTTTGGATTGGGATCTGGATATATATGGTCCAGATCCAATCCAAACTGAATTCTGACTCCTTCGAGCTATGTTCGAAACGAACGGTTTGTGTGGGGCCTGATAGCATCAGTACTCCGTCTGCGTTGGGTCTTCGCCAACATGATCGTCCGCCTCTATTTTTGCCTTTCGGAGATGACTTCAAATGATGTTTTGATGATAACAGGGTCTTGGACGTTCGAGATCTTGGGGGTAGATTTGATATGAGAGTTGTTGTGCCGGGCTCGACATGTGCTCTAGTTCCGGGCTCTCTTTGGCTTTTCTAGTCCTGTCTTGATTAGGCTAAGCTGCTTCGGGGTTTCAAAACATGTTTTAAAAGTTTTAAAAACTATATTATACATATTTAAAACATATAAAGTTTAAAACATACGTACAGGGTTGCCTGGAAGGCTCCTGGGTTTCCAGACTCAAAATGGCCCTTTGGGGCTGCTTTTGCGAAACCAGGTTTGTTTTGAGAAATTCGTGGGATTTCGGGGTGTTTACAGATGCCCCTCTTTGGCCTTTTCCAAATCGATTTGGATAAGGGCAAAGATGACAAACGCCCCTTTCCATGTCTCCCTAGATCTAACCACGAAGAATATGGGATCGTCCCAATGTTTAGCAAAATCTCAATTCATAAACTCTGGTTGGAGGAGATATCACGCCAAAGGGATTCGTTATGGAATCTGGTCCTAAATGGGATCATGTTTATGCAAGTGCCATACGTGGAATGCAGATGCATGGCATGGGTGTGGTGCCAAGAGTGGCGACCTCCTAGAGACCAGATGTGGTCGAACTCTAGAGACTTACTAGGCCTGTTGCTCCAAGTGAGCAGATCCTATGCTGTTCGATGTTCAATTTTTAAAACTTATTTGCAAAACTATTTACAAAAGGGACAACTGTCTTGAGTCTCGATCCTAAGGATCTCGAGCTCTTCGTGTTTGCCCTTGTTTGAGTCTTAACACTCGCTTATCCAGCAGAGGTTTTATAAGAAAACAAGGCATATTTCAAATTCCTATGCCTTACTCGAAATGTCGAATTCTCAAACAAAATGAAATTCAAGTAAGTAAATCCTATTTTTACTTTAGGATTCCTCGAAATGAACCATGCTTTAGCTTGGGATAAGCCAGGGATGGGAAAGAGATACCACGGTCCCTTCTGGAGCGTCCCATGGTTTAAGGCATAGAAGGCGGAAAACTGCTCTTTTTGAGCTTTTTGGCCTCTTTTTCCTTTTTTTCCTAGAGGGTCTCCCTTTGGGAGTATTTTTTCTTTAATCCCTCTTTTTCACAAGAGAATCGATTTTTCTTTTGAATTCTGGTTTCTTTCTTTTGGAAAGAGACTTTGAATGGGAAATTCCCTTTGTTTGGGCCTTTGTTTTCCTTTTGGAAGGAGAAGAGAAGAGGGGAGGACCTATCCCAAGCCTACACTCGATTCATTCCAGATCAGCCTATTTAGAAATAGCACGTACTACTTGCAAGTATCTTGCTATATTGAACTAGGCCTTTCTTTGTAAGAAGAAGTGTTTTGAAATGTAACCACGATTTTGAAGACTCCACTCTTTCACAAAAGCGAATTCTCTCACTCAGGGTCACACGACTTTGCCTTTGTACCTTATTTTCATGTCTCAGGGCAGCTATCCCTAAAATTTTCGAAAACTGGAATTTAATCCAAATCCTACACATGATACTTCTTTAAGTATTAAATATTGATAGGATTTGCTAAATTCCTACCTTCTACATCGATCAACCAATACGAATTGTTCGTGGTGGTTGCTCGTACAACATAGAGTCCATCCCACTTGGGGCGCCACTTTCCGAGTGGATGTGGGCCACGATAGTGGATGATTTTCAAGACTAGATCTCCTACTTCGAAGTGGCGAGGTCTCATGTGTTTGCCATAATGTCGGGCTATCCTTTGCCGGTATGCACAAGCTTGATCCATGGCAAGGAGTCGCCTCTCATCTAGCAAATCTAGTTCGGCCATCCTAGCATGCTGAAGCGTCTCTAGGGGAAGGTCGAGTGCAATGGATGTATGGAATGAATGTAGTTGAGTATGAATGGGAAGAATGGCATTTGTGCCATAGACCAATTCGAATGGTATGGCATTCGTGGGAGTCCGGATGGAAGTCCTATAAGCCCATAAGGCTTCATCCAGCTTCTCGTGCCACGTCCTACCCTACTCTAAAGTCTTCTCAATTATACTAATAAGAGTCTTGTTTGTGGCTTCGGCTTGGCCGTTGCCTTGAGGGTAGTAGGGCGAAGAGAAGTGGTGAGTTATGCCATACGTGTTGCACAACTTAACCATCCGCTCGTTCTTGAATGGGGTGCCATTATCAGACACAAGGTCTCGTGGAACTCCAAATTGAGCCAAGATATTCCTTCGGATGAAAGCTACCACATGTTGCCCCAGCACGTTGGTTAGGGATATGGCTTCCACCCACTTAGAGAAATACTCCGTGGCTGCTAAAATAAATCGATGCCCATTCGAGGCTTTTGGAAATATTGGGCCTACGCTGTCAAACGCCCACATGGTAAATGGCCAGGGGCTGACCACGGAATGCAATGCAGATGATGGGATATGAATGGCGTGCCCATGCACTTGACATGGATGACACTTCCTAACATGATCATGAGAATCCTTTTTCAGGGTGGACCAAAAATAGCCCCCTCTAAGTATTTTCATTGCCATCATGTTGGCATTAACATGACCTCCACATTCTCCATCGTGGAATTCATGCATCACTATCCTAGCCTCCTCTAGGTCGATACACCTAAGCAGAATGCCGGTAAAACTTTTTTTGTATAAAACCCCACCCAGAATAGTGTATCGGGTCGAAATCTTATGAATGAATGCCTTATCTTTGGATGTGGCATCCTCGGCGAATCCCTCATTTTCTAGAAATTGTTTTATGTCATAAAACCAGGGTTTTTCAATAGACTCTGGGTTATTTTGGCAAATGTCCAAGTCATGTGTGGATGGGTTGGGCGCATGCCATATTTCTAAAGATCGGATCCCTGAAATGGGATCGACCTTCAGGGCTGAACCCAAGGAGGAGAGGGCATTGGCGATGCCATTGTCCTCTCTTCCTACGTGTGTGAGTTTACACGATTGGAAGGACTGGACCAATCGAGTGGCCAACTCGTGATATGGAAGCAGTTTCTCATTACGTACTTGCCAAATTTTCAAAACCTGGTTTATGACGAGGAGCGAATCTCCAAAGACCTCGATGCATGATGCCCCTAGAGTTTTTGAAATCCTTAAGCCTTGTATGAGTGCTTCATACTCAGCTACGTTGTTGGAACATTCGAAATCTAAGCGGACTGCTATGGGAATCTCGCCCTTTTCAGGGGAGATTAGGATGACCCTAGCACCAGCCCCTCGTTGGTTTTGTGCCCCATCGAAGTGCATCCTCCACACTTGGTTTTCGAAATTGTTTGCCAAAATGTGGTTTTGTAATATGCCTTCATCAGGCATTTCAACAAGTGTGGGATATGCGTCCTCTAAGGGGAACTCAGCCACGTAATCTGCTAGGGCTTGCCCCTTAATGGAGATCTGGTGATAGTATTTCAAATCATACTCCATTAGAAGGAGTTGCCATTTGCCCAATCTACCCGTGAGAATGGGTTTTTCGAACAAGTGCTTAATTGGATCAAGCTTGGACACTATCCAGATCTCATGATCTAGGAAATAGTGTCTGAATTTCTGGCAAGCCCAGACTAGGGCCAAGCACGTCTTCTCCATGACTTGATAATTTCGTTCATAAGCCAAGAGAGTTTTCGAAATGTAGGAGATGGCATACTCCTTATGGGTGTCATCCTCGTATTGAGCCAACAGGGCTCTTAAAGCATTCGCATGCACGGAGATGTAAAGTAAAAGTGGTTTTCCTTGTTTTGGAGGGTTCAAAACGGGGGGATTAACCAAGTATGCCTTCAGTCTCTCAAAGGTCTTCTGGCATTCGTCATCCCATAAGAATTTCGTGCCCTTCCTCAACAGTTTGTTGAAGGGTTCGCATCTAGTGGCTAGATTCGATATGAATCGGCAAACGGATTGTAAACGACCCTGGAGGCTACGGATTTGGGTGAGATTGGAAGGTGGAGCCATGTCTATGATGGCTCGACACTTAGAGGGGTCGACTTCTATTCCCCTTTGGCTCACCATAAAGCCCAGAAGCTTCCCTGATTCTACCCCGAATACACATTTTTGAGGGTTTAGCTTTACTTTGTAAAGCCTAAGCCTTTCGAAAATCTTTTGTAAACATTCGATGTGAGTGCATCGGGTTTTGGATTTTGCCAAGAAATCATCCACATACACTTCTACGAGCTCATGAATTTGATCATGGAAGATCATGGTTATGGCTCGTTGGTATGTTGCGCCGGCATTTTTTAAACCAATGGGTATGACTGTATAGCAGTACGTGCCCCATGGAGTTGTGAAGGTGGTCTTACCCTGATCTCGTGGACTTAGTTTAATTTGATTATAGCCTGAATAGCCATCCATAAAGGAAAACATTTCATGATTTGCATTACTATCGACTATCAAATCTATGTTTGGCAAAGGATAATTATCCTTTGGAGTGGCTTTATTCAGGTTTCTGAAATCGATGCATATTCGAATTTTCCCATTGGTTTTTCGAACTACAATGATATTTGACAACCAATCAGAATATGCAATGGGTTTTATAAATCCGGCTTTTAACAGATCTTCTAAACCCTCTTTGACTTGCGTGTGTACATTCGGGTGTATTTTCCTAAGCTTCTACTTTATGGGATTTACACCTACATCTAAGGGAAGACGATGCTTGAGAATGTTGGGGTCTATGCCCGGCATGTCTTCATACGTCCATGCAAACACATCTAAATAGGTTCGTAGAAATGCAATGAATGCTAACCTTTCAGTTTCATGCAAGCATGCGCCTATTTTGATGGTTTTGGGATTGGAATCATCCCCTAGGTTCACCTCTATGAAATCTCCTCCTACTGATTGGGAAGGTCTTTCAAAATCGAGAATTTTATGAAATTCTGGGAGCTCAGAAGTGGGATCTTCCTCGAGGGGATCCATTTCTGGGCTTCGATCGTTCTCGTGGGTTATAGATCCGAGGGAAGTTGATGCGTGGTTTTCAAAAAGACCTAGTTTTGTACTTGGATTTTCAAGTGATTTCGAAATTTTTGGTCTGGCTATGCAGACGACGTTTCTTTCGAAATCCTTTCCTTTTGCCAAAGTCCTACCAGGAGAAGCTATATACAAAATCTTTTTTGGTATTTTCCAAATTTTCGATTTTTTTGGGTTTTTGTAAAACAAGAACTTTAGGAACTATACAAAGCACTCTATTTTCGAGTTTTTGTTTTTCCATTGTTTTTGGCTTTTCTTCTTTTTCGATTTTTTTGATTTTTAGTTTTTCAAATGTTTTTGTGTTTTTATACAAGGGATCTTCCGTCATACCTACAAAGGGAAAACGCTATGGGTTAGACTCGGAATAGGAGATCTAAATCGTAGGTCTCTTCTAAGGCAGGTTCCGGGGCACCCTTGACCCAGGTGGTCATAGGGGGTGGCTCCAGCGGTATTCGGGGAGTATAGCCGATCCCATATCGGCTTGGGTTGGCCCTAGGAAGGATGTGCTCTAGGAGACCCTGGTTCTGCGCTCCTAGACTTTTGTAGGGCATATAGCCCATGTTCAACAACATGTTCCATGACTTTTTGTTTTTTGAAAAGTTTTGGTATAAGTCATGGTCCTGGAACATGCTGTCGTCCATATTGTGCTCATATGGCCTCTTGTTCAGGGGCTTTGGAAATAGGGAACACTTGGGTTTTCCTAGAAGGGTTAGAATCGGGAGGGGGCCTACTTTGGGTGGCCCCTTTACACATACAACCTTCCTAGGGTTGTTTAACACGAGCCGGGGTGGCTCCATCACAATTTGCCCCAGGTTAGCCTCATGGGCCTGGGAGCTCGATAAATAAGGGGAGTTTATGATCCCCTGAAGCTGTGGGTGACTCTCACCTAGGATCACTACGACCTGGTCCCTAAAAGGGATCTTGACACACCTGTGGAAGGTGGATGGCACAGCGCACAAGCTATGTATCTAGGGTCTTCCCAGCAACAGGTTATAATGGGGGTGGATGTTCAAGACATGGAACACCCCCGTGTGTGCAATCCCTCCCATTTCCATTGGGAGTTCGATGGATCCTAATGGTCTAGACGCATTCCCATCGTATCCAGTGATAACGATGGGGCTTGGGTTCACTGAAGTCAAGGTGACTCCGATTTTATATGCCACATGAAGTGGAAGGATGTTGAGCCCTCCTCCACCATCGACTAGGCACCTGTCCAGAGAGTGGTTATTCAGAACCACCTCGATATGCAGGGCCTGGTTGTGAGATTCGTAGGGCCTATCTACATCATCTTCCGAGAAAGTGATGGGTGATTTTGCTCCTAATAAAGCCACTTGGGTAGACAAGGATTCCAGACTTATGTTCGAATCAACCTTGGCCCTTTCTAGAATTTTCTCTAATACAAGTCTATGCCTAGGCGAGGTTTGTATAAGCTCTAAGATATACATGTGAATAGGAATCTTTGAAAGGTGGTTTTCGAAGTCATAAGGATTTAGGATGACTTTATCCTTATCTACTTTTGGCAGAACACCAGGGATACATGCTTTTGAGGGGCTAGGCACACTGACCACCTTTTGAGCACCTTGAAGGTGCGGGGGTTGATAGATCCTCTCGGATCTAGTCACTTCCCGCACGACCAGCCTAGGGTTCTCGCTAAACTTGGCTCTAAGGATGGGCTGAGGAGAACCTTGGATTTTCAAAACTAGTTTTGCCGGGGATTCCACTTTTGGTGGTCCCCGAATGACGACTTGGGCGGGCTTCTTGTATAATACAAGAGTGGGCGCACAAGTGGGTCGACCAGACTCTGGTTTTTGCTCTAGTTCCTTAGAAATGGTGAGGGTACATACCTCCTTTCCTTTCTCACTGCCACTGGCATGTTTGGGAAAGGGTTCTTTGAAGATAGCTTGAGGTGGCTTAGGTTCCGTAGTGACCTGGAGCCGGCCTTCCGCTATCAAGTTCTCAATTTTATTTAAAAGGGAGAAACAACATTTGGTATCATGGCCTTTGAGCCGATGATACTTACAAAATCGGTTTAAATACCCCCCCTTGGAAGTGACTCCTTCGGGGATTTCAGGGAGTTCTATCATGCCTTGGGCAAGTAGGAGGTCTAGGACCTCCGACACAGGTTGCCCCAGCGGTGTATACTCCCGTTCTTCAACCGGTTTTTGAAAGGTTCGCTCCCTCTTGTTTTCTAATTTTTTAAAATTTTTGGAAGTGCCACGCCTGGATCCACCCGGACATTGGCGATTTTATGGGGCTTTGCCCCTTTGTCCATCGTGGGTAGGTAGCCCATAAGTGATGGGCTTTTCCAAACGGGTTTTAGAAACGACACTTCCTTTCCATAAGTGATCGTATGTCCCTTTTCTCAACTTGGTTTCGAAAAGGGAGGCCTTTTTTATCAACTTATAGAAAGTTGAGATCTCATGGAGCAAGAGAAGGGTTTTTAACTCGCTTTTAAAGTTATCCAGGATGAGCATGACTGTGCATCCTTCGGATATGGGCTCTTGCACTTGGCCCAAAAGTGACCTCCATCTTATAATGAAGGCATGTACGTCTTCGTTCATGCCTTGCTTTGTATCCCTTAAGGTATTTAGAGTTGGCGTGACTTCTACGTTGTGTGCAAATCTTTGCATGAAGCAGTTCGCTAACTCTTCAAAAGTAGCGAACTGGCTTAAGTCGTAGTAAGCCAGCCATTTGGCAGCTGTGCCTTTAAGGGATAAAGAGAACCAATACACCCATTTCATCGAGTCCTTTTTCTTCTTATGGGCTCAATGCGAGAAAAGCTGCAAGTGAGACCTAGGGTCTCCCATGCCATCATACCGATGGAAGTTCGGTATTTCATCGTCACTGTCTGTTTCGTAATCCATAGGAAGGAAATCAGACAGGGCATAGCTTCTTTTCTCTTTATTTTGCCCTTTCAGCAACTGCTGTAGGGCTTTACGGTCCTTTTGTATGAAGGACTCGTGGTATTCGTTGCCTTCCATTACGAAGGCCTCTTTGTGCTTGCAAGGTTTTTCAGATTTTTTCTTAGGCCTTTGTTCACCGTTTGATGAACACGAATCACCTACTTCAGCCTCTTGGCTGAGAGCATCGATTTTGGCCTCAAACTCCCTTCTCAGGTCCTCGATCTCATCTAGTTTTATTTTGTTTTTAAAAATCCTCCTAGAGTGAGAACTTGATGCGCATGAGCCTTGGCTCGACACTTCACTTGGATTGGATTTTGACATGCTTTTCAAGCTTTTTCAAAATTTCCTAAGTACAAACAAAGAAAACAAGTTAAAAACGACACCTTTTAAAAAAATTTCGCAAACTTCTAACTTAAAACTCGATTTTTGAAAGGCTCACGTCCCACCTGGCGTGCCAATCTCTGTAGACGCGCGAAAGTCCCCGCCTCTGGCTTCTAAGGGCCTGGAGTGGATCCTCTCGTGTGTGTAAGGCCTATTTATATAAATAGGGCGTGCCAGCTAGCTTACCTAAGCTAGCGAAGATATATTTTAAGCTGACTTCTAATCGTGGCGACTGTGAGCAAGTGAGCTCTTGTCATCGCAGACCCTCTTGCACCGATGCGCAAGGGTCAATCTGTACGCTTTGAAAAATCGAGTTTTTAGGGTATAGAAAGCCTACGAAGCGGTTCGAGGTGTTTAATTCGGGTCTTTTAGATACGATTGCAGATTTTAGATCACGTGGATTTGCTCGTGCCTAAGTCTTTCTTTTTATCCCTTGATGGGCCACCTAGTTTGTGTGTTATGAACACTCCACTACATGGGGCAAATTTGAGCGGGAGTACGGGGCTTGCTTCGATGCAATATGCATCCTACCTCGTGGTATGGCGTAGATGCAATGCAAACTCACGCTACTCCAAAGGGAAAACCCGAATGTAAAGACAATGCCGAAGGGAAATAACCGAAGGGAAATGACTTGTAATGTAAATGCCGAAGGGAGATATGTATATATGGTATGTATACGTGCCCTTACTTGGGTCTTGCAAATAAGAGCGAAGGCTCAATGTGGGTGCGTGCTTGAATTGAAAGACTTACACACACGACATGAAATAAAACCCAAATATAACTTGCAGTATGGCCTTGATTAAGGTCTTGGGAATAAGAGCGAAAGCTCAATGTGTGTGAGTGCTTGAATTGAAGTACTACGCACACAACATGAAATTAAACCCAAATAGTATAACGTGACCCTTACTTGGGTCTTTCAAATAAGAGCGAAGGCTCAATGTGTGTGAGTGCTTGAATTGAAAGACTTACACACACGACATGAAATGAAAGCCCAAATAGTATAACACGGCCCTTACTTGGGTCTTTCAAATAAGAACAAAGGCTCAATGTGTGTGAGTGCTTGAATTGAAAGACTTACACACACGACATGAAATGAAAGCCCAAATAGTATAACACGGCCCTTACTTGGGTCTTTCAAATAAGAGCGAAGGCTCAATGTGTGTGAGTGCTTGAATTGAAAGACTTACACACACGACATGAAATGAAAGCCCAAATAGTATAACACGGCCCTTACTTGGGTCTTTCAAATAAGAGTGAAGGCTCAATGTGTGTGAGTGCTCGAATTGAAAGACAAAACACCCAACTTAAGCAAAACCCTACGAAAATTAAAGTACATATGTATATTTATGTATTAGGGGCTGATGAGGCCCGTGTGTGTTCAAAATGGTGCACAACTAAGAGAGTGCACGTGTGTGGGTGTGCCAAGCCATGTTATTACAAGCGGGGGGAGACTATGCTCTGTTATTACAAACCCGTATCAAATTGAATCTTAAGCAAGTATACAACTAAGGACCGAGTTAGGCACTTACTAATAGCTGGTCCGAAGATGCCTTGCTTGAGCTTGGGCTTGGCCTTCGCCTTGGGCTGCAAGAGGGAGCTCCTCGGAATTGAACGGCAAGGGGTTGCTGGCCGACTGCAAATGTGGCGCGGAGGAGGCGCCTTGAAGATGGCCAGCTGCTAGAGAAGGGGTTGCCTTGGCGTGTGGGGCTAAGGTGAGTATGTAGGGTCACTAAGGAAGGGTTGTGAGGTTAGGGAGTATGGCACTAAGGGGAGCCTAAGGGAGTGTCTAATGGAGCACCTAAGGTTGGCGGGTGGCTGGCCGAATGGAGGTGACAGTCGGTTGGAGTGGCCGACTAGGGGAACTTGGTGGTGGCGGGCTGCTAGGGTGGCTATGGGTGGAGGATGGGAAAGAAGTTAGCTAGGGGATGGGGTAAGGTAGTGGTGGATGTGATGAGGTAGAGTGGGCAAGTCTTAGGGGTTCAATGGAGTGGCCAGGTATAGCTAGGGTGTCTAGGTAATGGCGGGTAGTTAGGTTGGGTGGGGCTTGGCCGAGTGGGAGTGGTGGCGGCAAGTGGCTGGTATTAGGGTAAGGTGGTGGTATGGTGGGTGGCTGAGAGTGGAGAGGGAGTGGAGAAGGAGTAAGGTGGAGTGTGGGGTACTAACCAAGTGAAGAGGTGGCGGCAGATGATAGGGGAGCAACCGGGTGGTTTGGATGCGCAGGATGGGATTCGGCCGGACGGAATGGTGGCGATGTGGACCTTGGCTGGAGTGGTGGTGGTGGTGGTGGTCGGCTGGGAGGTAGTGGTGCTGGTGGTGGCTGGCTGTGGGGCAAGTGGAGCAAGGTTGGAGTCGGCTGGGCTGGAGAGGGGATGAGATAGGATGATGGATGATGGCAAAAACCCGCCCCATGGGGGGGGTTTATATAGGGCTGCAAGAGGCGGTTGGGGCTGGTTTTGGGGTAGTGGTTAGGTGGTCTAGGGAGGGTGGTAAGGTAGTAAGGTGGGCTGGTATTAGGGTAGGGCCAGATATTTTAGATACAAGGGGTTTTGGGTAAGTTGTGGGCTAGGTTTAGGTGGGGTGGTTTAGAGGTTTAGGGTTTAGCTAGGTGGGTGGGTTTTAGGGTGAAGTTTAGTGAGGTGGGTTAGGTGATTAGGCTAGGATTAGGTTAGGTTTAGGGAATTTAACCTAGGCTTAGGGAAGGATTAGGGAAGTGGGTTAGGTGATTAGGTTGGGATTAGGGAAGTGGGTTAGGTGATTAGGCTCAGATTAGGACCGGATTAGGGTAGAAGGCTAGGATTAGGTGTTTTTAGTTAGGATTAGGTGAAGGAGCTCCCTTTGCATGACCCATGGACCCTAATCATATCATGTTGGTGCAGCCCTAGGTTAGGTTTTGGCTAGTTACAAGCTTAAACCCACTCAATTAGGCTAACCCACATGATTAACCCCAAACTTGACACACAAGTCAAGCTTAATTACAACACACACTTGATCTTATCCTCCCCCACTCTCTCTCATGCCCATAATCCCACGTGAATTTCAAGTGGGCCCCACCACCATTTATGAGATGGTGACGTGGGCCATGGATATGGATATTGGATTGGATTTTTGAATCCAAATCCAAATCTAAGTCCATACATGGGTTTGGATTGGGATCTGGATATATATGGTCCAGATCCAATCCAAACTGAATTCTGACTCCTTCGAGCTGTGTTCGAAATGAATGGTTTGTGCGGGGCCTGACAGCATCAGTACTTCGTCTGCGTTGGGTCTTCGCCAACATGATCGTCCGCCTCTGTTTTTGCCTTCCGGAGATGACTTCAAATGATGTTTTGATGATAACAGAGTCTTGGATGTTCGAGATCCTGGGAGTAGATTTGATACGAGAGTTGTTGTGCCGGGCTCGACATGTGCTCTGGTTCCGGGCTCTCTTTGGCTTTTCTGGTCCTATCTTGATCAGGCTAGGCTGCTTCGGGGTTTCAAAACATGTTTGAAAAGTTTTAAAAACTATAATATACATATTTAAAACATATAAAGTTTAAAACATACGTATAGGGTTGCCTAGAAGGCTCCTGGGTTTCCAAACTCAAAATGGCCCTTTGGGGCTGCTTTTACGAAACCAGGTTTGTTTTGAGAAATTCGTGGGATTTCGGGGTGTTTATAACTGCAAACTAAGGTTAGTAACTAAACCTAATCCTAAGCCTTCTTTCTCTAACCCTCTATGCTACCTAAACCACCCATTTAAACCTACCTAAGCTCGACCAAGTGCTGGCCGAGCTCTACCCAAAACAACCAAGCTCCGCCAAGCTTTGGCCGATCTCTACCTAAAACAACCAATCTCGGCCAAGCTTTTGCCGAGCTCTACCTAAAACAACCCAAGCTCGGCCAAGTTTTGGCCGAGCTCTCCCTAAAACCCCACATGGCCTGCTTTATTGCAGGCCGTTTCTCTTAATCCAGCCAAGGCCTGCCCTTCGGCAGGCCACTCCTTACCAAGAAACCCCGAAGGCCTGCCACCCGATAGGCCCTCTCCCTAAAGCCCCACATGGACTGCTAGTGCAGGCCGTGCTCCATTCCTTTACCAAGAACAAGGCCTGCCACTCGGCAGGCCATCTATCCCTAAAACCCCATGGCCTGCTAGAGCAAGCTGTGTCCTTTCTTCACCCCCAAGCCCACGACCTGCTGGTGCAGGCTATGTACCAACTACCCAAAGCAAACCCCAACTAGGTGTCGACTGCACCTAGCTTATCCCCTCAAAACCAAAACAAGGACCCACCTTGGTTCGAGCTGCCCCAGCTCGCCCCTCTAAACCCAAACCTAGCTAGGTGCTGGCTGCACCTAGCTCATCTCTAAATGACACCAAGCCCTGGCTGCAACCTTGGCTGCACCGAACCCAGCCACCTCCCATGGCCGAACCCATCAAAACCACACCCACTCGAGTCACCCTTGGCTCGAGTCATCCTAAAGCCCAAGCCTACCAAGACTCGACCTCTGCCCACCTTGGCTCGAGTTATATCATATCAAGATCAGCCCCTACAAGGCCCTAAATTCTGATATACTTGGTTGCTCCCAAGTCTCCCAGCCTCCAAGCTCCCAAGCTCCACTCATACGTGCACCGGGCTGAGCACAAAGCAGGCGTACGCGTCCTAGACATCCCACATAGCGAGCTAGGTAAGTTGTAAGTCCTTTACATTTGATACTTAATTAAATTTTGATACCGGGTTGTATTAACGGAGCGTTGTCTCCCCCCGGGATGTAATATGGATGCTTGACACACGAGACACATACGTGCACTTGAGCCTTAGCTCTTATCTCGTACACGAGACACACACGTGCACTTGAGCTTTAGCTCTTATCTCGTACACCAAGCACCCACGTACACAATTGATCTTTCACTCTTATTCCTAAGACTCTAGTAAGAGCCATATAAGCTGCAATTCCATTCAGGTTGTTATTTTAAAGTCGTGTGAGTTGTTATTTAAGATTCTACACTCGCACCCAAGAAACACCCGAGCACTTGCTCAAGCACTCACGCACCTTTTGGCCTTGGCAGCCACTAAGATATAATCATATCTATATACTTTCAACTGCGTGAGTTTTCCCGGTTTAGTTGTGTATGTCTTTACATTCGGGGGTTATCTTTACATTTATACACAACACACATGCACACATTGAGCCTTTCCACTCTTATATCTATATTTCCCCATTTCGTAAGTTAAATTTCAAGTCGTGTGTGTGAGTTGTCTTTCCATTTACACACAAACACACACGCACACGTTGGCGACCTTCAGGCTCATATATATATATATATATATATACGTATTTCCCATTCCGTACTTTACATTTAAGTCGGGTGGCTTTTAAATTCAAGTCGTGTGAGTTGTCTTTTAATATATACACAACACACATGCACACATTGAGCCTTTTTGCTCTTATGAAATAGCTATATCTCCCTTCCGCAATTTTTCTTCTTCTATGTCTTTCAAATTCGGGTTTTACATTCAAGTTGTGTGAGTTGCATAGCATATCCACCAAACTCGAGATATTGCACATACTTGCATCCAAAGAAGCCCCGAATACCCTGTGCAAACACGCCAAACTTAGGCCACTTTTGCACACACATATCCAGCCTAAACTAGCTAAAACTGAAAGACTTGGAATCGTACAACCTCGTACATAAAAATTACAACGTAGGCATGAATCGAATCCATATTTCAAACACTTGTGTTTTCAAGAGTCAAAACTATTTTTATCGAAGTCCATAAGCACTTAAACTGACCCTTGAGCACCGATTCAAGAAGGTTTTTAGGGAAAAGATTTCGCTTTCCCACTGTAGACATGGAAAATTCTCACTTCTGGTTCTTAGGCCTGAAGTGAACCTTTTTCGTGTGTCTAAGTCGTTTTTATAACAAGGGCATGACAGCTAGCTTACTTAAGCTAGCAAAGTAAGTTTTTGAAATCTGACTCTATCGGGGCGACTGTGAGCAAGCGAGCTCTTTTTGTCGCAAACCTTCTTGCACCGATGTGCAAGGGTCAGTCTGTACGCTTGGCAAAGTCGTTTTAAACAAATAACCTCTTTGAAAATACACGAATTATATGGGTTTTGTTTGTATGATTGCAAGTTTTATTTCATGTGGGATTTGCACGTGCCTATGTCTTTCTCTTTTATGCTTTTTAGGGCCAACTAGGTGTGTGCGCAAGTGACCTAAGTTGGGCAATTTTTGCACGGGAGTGTGGGGTTTGCTTTGATGCAATATACGTCATAACTCGTGGTATGGCGAATATGTAATGCAAACTCACACAACTCCAAGGGAAAATCCGAATTGAAAGACAATGCCTAAGGGAAATGGCGTAATGTAAATTGCAAAAGGAAAATTGCAAAAGGGAAATAGGGCTATATCTTAAGAGCGGAAAGGCTCAATTGTGTAAGTGTATGCCGTGTATATATGGAAAGACTACTCACACAACTGAACCTTAAAACCCAAATCTTAAAGACATAGCGGAAGGAAAATACTTATAATATATATGGGCCCGAAGGTTGCCAACGTGTGCGTGGGTGTTGTGTATATATGTAAAGACAACTCACACGACTTGTAATGTAAAACCCAAATAAAATTACAATATGGCCCTTAGTAGGGTCTTGGGAGTAAGAGCGAAAGCTCAATGTGTGTGAGTATGGAATTGAAAGACCACGCACACGACTTGAATGAAACACCCAAATAAAATTGCAATATGGCTCTTACTAGGGTCTTGGGAGTAAGAACGAAAGCTCAATGTGTGTGAGTGTAGAATTGAAAGACCACGCACAGGACTTAAATTAAAACCCATGCAGCTGAATATATATAAATATAACTATATCTTATGGGGCTGTCAAGGCCCGTGTGTGTGCCAAAAGGGTGTGCAACTAAGAGCGGAAAGGTTCAAGTGCACGTGTGTATTGGTGTGCCAAACCACATTATTACAATCGGGGGGAGACAACGCTCCATTATTACAACCTCGTATCAAATTTAATTAAATGTAAGCAAGTTCATATGATGGACCGAGTTAGGCACTTACGTGTAGCTGGTCTGTGTTCAACTTGCTTGGCTTTGGCCTCGTGAGTAGCAAGAATATTTTTCAACATTCTATCTCCCTCTATCTTTGCCCAACAGTGAACCTAAGAATACAATAAGACACAGAAACAAAATAAAGCACCTTATTACTGTTAGTCAGAGAATCTTGTAAGTGATAAATGGTGTCCAGATGACATGATTTTCTACAAAATCTAAAACTAAAATTACCATAAGCTTAGGTCAGCAGCCAAGAGTATTGATTTGTTCAAAACCTTGCAGAAGAGTTATGTAGTTTATAAATTTCTCCAAAGCGTTTTTCATGCTCGCATTGCTGTAGCCAAAAGTAGTCTCTAATAAATCTTAAGAGATTACCCATAAGTCTAAGAACAGGTAAAGGCATAGATGGAGCAAGTTATCCTGCAACCAGCAAGCAAGAGCAGGTTTGTTAAAAAATGTGATAATGTATATCACGGTGGAGCATATGAACCTAATGCAACTAAAGTCCCTTTGATTGAAATACCATCTGTTCCAAAACAACACTCACACTTAGAAGATTACTAGATGATGAAAGCACAAGAATCGTGATTCCATGCAATCAGACGAGTTGATGTGGAATAGATCTTCTGTAATTTACAGGTGCAGTTGTCCATAGTGATACGGGTGAGTTGTTTATAGAGAGTACCTTGACCAAGTGTTGGTCAAACATTAAGTGAGGTTGGCAAGACAGTCCAAGACAAGGGCATCTTAGATCACCCATATAGTAACTCTTCTAACCTAATCATCGTTAACCTTGGAGTTCTAATGGAAAATATTATTTAATATTTAGTGCTAGCAACATTACAACAACTGCAAGAGATTAGGTAAAGTTTATGATATTGTAGACGTGAATTTTTGTTTCGAAACCTATGTAAAGATTTGAAATAAAATTCCCGAACTATATCGTATGTGCGAGCGTCCTAGCTAGTTTGCTCAAACTAGCAAAGATTGATTTTTTGACTTCATGTAGCGATTGTGGACAAGTGAACTTTTGCTGACGTAAGCCTTCTTGAATCAATGCTAAGGATCAGCCTAGACACTTTGAAAATTATTCAAGATCTGGTAAGTTTTTAAAAACAATATTCTAATTACAAAAGCTTGACAAAATCATGACTTTAGTTCTTAACTTGAAAATATTTAAAGTCTTGAAAAACAGAAATTTGTTCTGTTTTCAGAGGATTGTTTCTGATTTTTTTATTGTTTCTGATTTTTTTGAAATATCTTCAAGTTTTCAAAAATTCTGAAAAATTTACAGAGGACAGACTTTCATGTAAGATTCAGAAAATATTGTTATTTTTATTTTATATGCTACAAGTTCATGTAATTAAATCCGAAAACAGACCTCACTCAGACATTCAAGACAGACCTGTGTTAGAAAATCAGAGGTTTAGAAAAACTATTATATTTTTATGCTCAGACCTCTGATTTCTAGAAAATTAGTCTTGTTGGAAAGCTATGGATTTCAACTTTCCAATAAGCCCATTTTCAATCAGGTTCACTGTGCACAAAGATATTTAAGAATAACCCAACCCTTGTCACAGGAACTTCTAGTTTTTCAGAATCTGTTTTGATTTTAATAAAAAATTTCGATTTTATTAGTAATGTTTAACAAGCCAAAAATTCTAAAACAATTTATCATAAGTGTGTTTGTATGTCTAGATCATACATATAAAATTTCAAAATATTTGGAGTAGGGAGTAATGAAGGATAAATCATTTACCGAACGTGTATAGAGTGTAGAAAAACAGGTTTTAGATTTTCAGAATTGTACTTGTGTTTAAGTCTAAATCAAAATTGAATCTACAGCTATAAAACAACAAACTAAATCCTAATTATCACGTGAGCATAGGGAGATTAAGAGGCCATAATCTTACATTGTGTTATGGAGTAGAAAGAATCGACATTTAAAGTATATAATGAATAATGTATGAACAAAAGAAATATGGGGCAGCATATGAACTTTGATCAATACATCTTCATGGAAACTTAAGCTCCTTAATTACAACCCTATAAAATTCAATGAAAAAGGAGATAATTATGAGATCATGAAGAAAGAATGGACCTGTGGTGGAAGGTGGAGGATGGCTAGCAGCTGCCGGTTGGCGGCACCTTCTTCCTCTCTTTCTCTCCCTCTTGATTGTTGAATGGTTTGCTGAACTCGGATTGATGGTTTGCAGCCCCCTTGAGGCCTCTTTTATAGGCCAAGGGATGCTTCTTTGCTGCAAATTTTCATAAGGCAAGTTGCCTTATTGAAAATGGTTGTATTTTGGCAAGTGAATGCTGGTCATTCTTGCTAAAATCTATCTCATTCGTTTAAGGCAAGTGAAGTGTTGTACATGGCCTTCCAAATTGGTCATTTGGCTATCTTTTGGCAAGTAGGTTTGGCCAAAAACGTGCCCATTCAAGTGGGTTTGGCCAGGTGATAGGTTGGGCCTTAGGTAGATGGGACGACAATTTGAGATGGGCTTGAGGAGAAGTTGAATTCCATGTTGATTCCGAAGGTGGAGCACCCCCACACTTTCCATCCTACTTTTTTAAGCCTACTCCAAAGCAGGGTTGATGAGTGGAGGGAAGATTCTTTCTTTGTTTGCGTAAGTTCATTTTTGATACTCTTGGCTCAGGTCTCGTTCATGAGGGGAATATGAGATCGCATTAGGTTCCTTTCCTTATTGGGCAACCATTGGTAGGAAGAGTCCATGAGCTACCATACATCCACCAATTCTGACGTCCCAAAACATGGTCCGCTTCTTAACATGTCGTACCTCATCCCTTCTCTTAGAAGATCCATAGCTTGAACAAGACAGCAGCATTGGGATACTAGAGTGCTTTTGGTCACAACCGACTACCACATCATGGGATGTTTCAGTGGCCCATCTGCATAAAGAGCATAAACTATTTGGACCTACCTGGGTTGTTCTTCTCTTGCTTTGAACCCTATGTTTGAAGTTGTCTTCATAAATTGTCAAGCTCAGCTGAAATCGACCAGGACTTGGCAGACTTGCCAAGTCTGGTCCAATATGTTGCCTTATGATGATACCGAATCATGCTTAAATCTGGAAAGGCGAGTGGTTTTGTTGGATTCAGCTAAGACCTGGACTTAGTAAGTGGCTAAGCCTTGTTGCTGTCTAGGCTTGATTAGTCACTTTCTTCAACCTTTTCTAGGACTGGCTAAACCAATCTCGATGACATACCAACTAAAGCCCAGCTGTTGTTCACTTTGAGGTCGGCAAGGGCTATGAAAGGTAAGTATCTTTGCTTAATCTTGCAGGGAATGGCCAACCAATGAACATGATAAGTTGTCATTGCTTATGGTTAAAGCTACACATGTCTGCTTCCTTCCATATTGAAATCAATCGATCTTAGTGACCCATGATAAAATCGATCAGCTTTTAGTAATTTGGTGACCGGGCTAGGTATGGAAAGTCACCTAGTCCCTTCTATATTGAAGTTAGCGCACTTGGTGACTTACCAAATTGCATACCAAAAGCCACCTACATCTAGCCATATGACTCATTGATGGCAAATCGGTAAGTTTCCTCTTGGTGACTTGCCAAATTGAGCATCACAACTTACCAAATCATGCATCGCTTTCCTTTCTCTTGGATGATAATGACTTTCCCTCCTATAATGTTGACTTTCCTTCTCGGACATCAGCTTTCTGTCTTTTATGTCAACCTTCCTTTTTTTGACGCCGACCTTCCTTCCTTGAACGTCGATGTTTCTTTTTAATACCTGAAACTAAAAATGATAGGTTACCTTGTCCAACAACACCAAAATTGACAGGTGCTCGATAGTTGTCTTTTTGGTTCTTGTCATCTCCTCTTTCTGGGGAATTTGCCTGCTTCCAGTCCAAGTTTCATATATAGCATGTTTCAAACACTTTTTAAAGAAAATATTTTTATATTTGGAAACATCAAATTTGACGAAATCTTCAAATACTATTTTTAGAAAGCACTGGGCTTTATTCCTAATACCTTTCTTTTCATTTGTTTCTTTAAAGAAAAATTGTTTGAAATCAATTTTCTTTAGAAGGTGATCACTAAAAGGGCAGAATCTTGTCAATTTGATCGTGGGGGGAAAAATAGTTATTTTCATAAAATTTTGTCAAAATTTAAATTTTTTTTGTAAGGGATGCAATATATCATCATTTTTAGGTTGCTAAAAAATTTTGATGCCAAAATGAGTTCATTTGATGTATTTTTATTTGAAAATCTAAAGTTGCCAAAAATAACCAATTTTCTAAAAGATGTAAATTTTGATAAAAAGATTTTGGGTGTTGACAAATACATGTATGATACCAAATTTATGAAGCTGGGGACTAGCCATGTATGAGAAGACCCCAACCAAAGGTGGACTTCTTTAATGGACCATGATCGTATTCTTTTGTTTCTCAAAAACTCACATCTTAAAAAACCACATTTGTCTATTAGAGGTCAGCTCCTATAAAAATAAAATTCTAGAATTGATCTTTGTTTAGAAACTTCTGAAGAACCCCTTAAGAATCTAGAAGATGGTTATTTTCTCTCTAATATGCATCTCATTCTATCTCCCTCTACCTTTGCCAAAAAATTGACCAAATACCAACAAATCACAACAATTAGATTAGTGATACGAATCTCAAATATCAATAATAATGGTCGGGAACATTGGTGAGACAGCCGATTTGGATTTAAACCCGGTATGTCTTTATAGTTTCATGCAAATACATCAACATTGGATTTCAAGGATGCAATGAATGATGCTCTTTTATGCTCATGCAAACATGCACATACTTTGGGGAAGTGCTAGGCAAGAAAGTGGGGTTGTGAAGATAAACTTGGATGATATATACAATTTTGGAAGAAATTGAAAATTGGCTTTGTACATGGCCAATATTTTTGGGATTTTCAATTTTTTTGATTTTTTTAATCTTTTTCAAAACACTAATTAAAAGGATTGATATAAAAGACTTTCTTTTTTAGGTTTTTATCCAAATAAAGAATAGGAGAATGAATATAAATAATTTCTTTTTTGGATTTTTCAGGTTTCTCTCGTGTTTTTGGATTTTGAAGGTTTTCTAATTTTTTTTGGATTTTTGGATAAGGAGGGATCTTCCATCAAACCTATAAAGAAAACTCCATGAATTAGATTCCAAATAGGAGGTCTAGGCCATAGATTTTGGTTTTACTGGGTTCTAGGACACCCTTGACCCAAGCGGTCTTAGGTGGTGGCTCAGGGGGTATGGATGGGATATAGCCCACTCCATATCAACTTAGATTTGGACTTGGTAGAATTGGCTCTAGACAACCTTGGCTATGGGTTCCCAGGCCCTGATAGGGTGTGTATCCCATATTTAACATCATGTTCAAAGGCTTCTTGAGTTTTGAAATTTTTTTATAAAGTGGATGGCTTGGGAACTTCGTGTCATCCATATCATGCACATACACATGCCTTATTTTGGGTAGGAGCTAGGAGGTATGGATGGTGGAAGACTTGGGTGCCTCTAGGGTATATGTGACCCTAGACAGCTTGGGATTGGTCCTAGGTGCAACCCAATGTGCCCCTAGGGGTGGATGACTTGTGTTTATTTTGGTGCAAAGGGAAAACATGCTTGATGCCTTGCGAAGTTAAGAGGTATGGATTCCAATGGAAACCATGATCGGTCCCTTGGTGGATTTATGAGGGTTTATGGCCATAGGCTTGGGTTCATGATACAAGCCTAGGCTCAAGGAGACTTGTTTACACATGGTAGGGTTAGGTGTACCTAGGATGTCAATGCATGCCTTAGGAGTAACCATGTTGTAGACACGAAATTTTTACTCCAAGCCTATGTAGAGACTTGAAATGATGATTTGTTATCTACACGATGCGCGAGTGTGCCAGCTAGTTTGCAAAAACTAGCAAAGTTTTAATAAAATCTTACAAAATGGTGATTACGGCTAAGCGAGCTCTTTTTGCTCTAGGCCTTCTTGAACAGACGCTCAAGAGTCAGCCTAAGTGCTTAGAAACTTCAACGCTATAGGTGAAAGACTCCAATTCATGTGAAGATGTGGTGTTTTTCAAAGAAAAAGCAAGTGCACTTGATTTAAAGCTTTGAAATGAACAAGTCCTGAAAAACATAATGTTCTGTTTTCAGGCCTTGTTTCCTGAATCAATTTCAGTATCTTACAAACCTTCTAAAATCATCAAAATTTTACAGCTAGGCTATAATGTGGAGGATCTGTAGCACTTTAAAGATCATGATTTGGAGTTGTATTGAAGCAGAATTAAATCATGAAAGTACCTCTGCTCAGGTACCCGGAACTGTCTTGTTATAGAAATACAAAGGCTCAAAGATGAACTTGTATCTCGGTGCTCAGAGTTCCAAATTTAGTGAATTTGATTTTCTTAGAAAGCTATAGATGTCAACTTTCCAATCAATCAAAATTAATTAGATTTGAATGCCTCAAGATAGAGTTATGGGATGAAAACCCAAGCTCTATTATAGGAAAATAGAATGTGTAGACAGTGGACAGTGGACAGACATTAACCCGATTTTGCATAATTTTAATTACATAGCTACATGGTCTTAAATTCTTGAAAATTTTATTATGAGTGTGCTTCTATATATAAAATGTGGGTAAAAAATTTTGGATCAATTGAAGGGGAGGTTCAGGAATTAAAAATATGGAAATAAATGTATGCAGGGATGCGAAAGTTCAGTTTCAGATTTTTAAGAACATACGTGATGCAAACTCAGCCGAATTGAAATTACATCAACACAACATCACGAATTAAAGTGCTGAAAGGAAATGAATAGAAATATCTGTATAAACTTAAGTATAGAGGGGGTAGAGAGTATAGAGTGTTTATAGAGTATATTGGGGTAGAATCGCATAATCAAACACATAGAGTGCGTGTGTGTGAGAGTGAAAATTCAGCAACATAATGAAAATTCAGCAATTCTAATCACTATTATAATATGGGGGGAGACAATGATCCATTAATACGACCCCTTTTCAATTGAATCAATGTAGAAGAATGATTAAAATCGAAGGATGAAAATACTTACATTTTGCATCAAGTGGCTGAATTCCAAGAGTGGAATCTGGCCTCCTTCCTTGAAAACCTCTCAACTCACTTGCACTCAATGGCTAATATTACTCCACTCTCTTTCCCTCCTAACTAAGCTTCTTACAACCCACAACTTTGCTTGTGCAAGATGGTGAACCCGCCCAAGTATGTTGATTTTAATGTGAGTGGGGTAGTATTAGCCATTGAGTGCAAAATCGTGAGTATAGGCCATTGAGTGGGCTGTAAGAATTCAAATGTGAGTGGGGTAATATTAGATTTGGATGCCTGCAAATAGAGTTATCGGATGAAAACCCAAGCTCTGTTATAGGAAAATAGAATGTGCAGACAGTGGACAGATATTAACATGATTTTGCACAATTTTAATTACGTAGCTGCATGGCCCTAAAATTCTTGAAAATTTTATTATGAGTGTGCTTATGTGTGTAAAATGTGTGTACAAAATTTCGGATCAATGGCATAACTCTCTCTGCAGCCCACATGGGTTGGATAGTGTCCAAGTCCACCACCTTATGAGTGTGCTTCTGTAAGAACTAGCCCCTTTCCTTCTTACAGCCCACACATTTGAAAACCTCTCAGCCCAAAACCAGCCCCTCTCTCCTAGCTAGCCCCAAATTACAAAGTAAGCAAGATAATCAAATGTGCAAGATGGTGAACCCGCCCTCCCCTTGGCCCTATTTATAGGCCAAGGGGCTGGTTCTAGTCTCTTCTTTGGGGTGGGTTGGATAGTGTCCAAGTCTAGCTCCTTGATCCACATGGTGGTCCCCCTTTGTGATGGAAAGGATCAGCCCCATGTGGGTTGGTTCCTAAACTTGGATCAGCTTTGTATAAGTCCAATCGAGTACACCTTCTTGCTTGGTCAGTCCATGGCATGGACTTGATTTGTTGTGGCTCGATATGATGAAACTTTGGTGAGGCTTCAATTGCAACATTTCAAATATAATTCATCCCAGTCGTGCATCTGAAATAATATTCCACATCGGGTGCTCTTGCTTGGCCGGCCCATGATATGAGCTTGATTTGTTTTGGCTCGATCCTATGATGAACCTTGGTGATTCTTGCAACCTTTCAAACCCATTTTACTTGATACAATATGGTTCATCCTGGCCATATATATGTATTGGAATTGCCTCTTTTGAGTTGAACCAATTCATCACAAGCTCGACCCCATCTTATCCATGCATTTGAAATGGAATTGTCTTGGAAGGAACTATCTGGTGGAGTTTGATTCAATCCACAATTCTGGCCCAATCCACCTGTGATTTTCTTATCTCATTTTGATCTTCATATCTTCTTCGATATGCTTTGTTATCTGAAGAGGATATGCATCTGGAGAGGATAGGCTTGGCCCACCCCTCGCTTTTTTGACTTGGTCTCGAGCCAGATTTAGATTGGGTCTTGCGTGTTCGTTTGATCTGCTTTGAAATCCATGGGCTTTTTAACTTGAATTTAAAACCTTTATTTTGAAATGTTCCCAAAAAGACTTGAATTTTAAAAAGTTGGGATTTTGAATCTGGAAGCTCATAAAGGCTTTAAATTGATTCTCGAAATTGGGAGTTTAGGAAAAAATTTAATTTTGGGTGTTTATACATGTCTACCATATTTTGAACTTTATTTTGTTTTTCTTTTTGAAATTTCTTTTCTTGGTGCGGGACATTCGGCGCACCTTGAAAATCCACATTCTGGGAATCATTGAGTGGGTTTGTGGGTGCATGAGTGTGATTTGATGCATCCAATGTATATGAATGAATGGTCGATCCTATACTAAGAAGGGGAGGATCGAGTAGGGAGTTTATGGGGGAATGAGATTTGGACATACCTTTTTCAAGCTTATCTACCTTTTCATGGTGAGAGCAAGCATCCTTGCAGGCGTCCCGATGTGGCTCTATCTCAAGCATGGCTTCGAGCTCCCGTTGCTTTTCGACGTCTTAGATTTTATCCTCCAAGCCTACGTGTGTGCAACACTCATTCTCTGGTGAAACTTGTGAAATATGTGGGGTGATGCTCAAGGGATTGGAACCCATCGGAGCAAGTGTTTGTGAAACATTTGGAGTGAAGTAAATTTCATGCCCCACTCAAGTATGCTCGAAAATGTGGACTTCATTTTCAGTTATTGGAATCTCAAATTTTTGATTTTCAAGTTTTTTTGAGTTTTGAAGATTTTCCAATTTTTTTTGGTCTTTTGAAACATAAAAAACTTCTTTTTGTTTTTTAATGAAAAAGGGGATGCTTGGAGGATGGGCAAGGTTAGATGATTCAATCTTAACACTTGTTGCACTTGAAGCCTCATTTCCTTCATCGGATTCTGGGCTCAATTTGGTTTTCTGGGTATGCTTTTTCTCTCTATGCACCCAAGATAAATTTTCATGTGATCGATGTGCCTTAGCCATGTGGCTTCGAGCATCGATTTTCTTTTCCATTTCCCTCATTATTTCCCTTAGGGAAGCAAGCTCTTCATCTCGGGTTTTAGAGGATTTGGAAAACCGTTTTGAGACATGCGATGAGGATTTCCTCGGCTTGTTTTCAAATGAATCATCCATGCTTGACATTGTTTTTGAAATCAATTTGTGCACAAAAGAGCTATGAATACCAAATTTTTGATTTTCAAGTTGTTGGAATCTCAAATTTTTGATTTTCAAGTTTTTTTGAGTTTTGAAGATTTTCCAATTTTTTTTGGTCTTTTGAAACATAAAAAACTTCTTTTTATTTTTTAATAAAAAAGGGGATGCTTGGAGGATGGGAAAGGTTAGATAATTCAATCTTAACACTTGCTGCACTTGAAGCCTCATTTCCTTCATCGGATTCTGGGCTCAATTTGGTTTTCTGGGTATGCTTTTTCTCTCTATGCACCCAAGATAAATTTTCATGTGATCGATGTGCCTTAGCCATGTGGCTTAGAGCATCGATTTTCTTTTCCATTTCCCTCATTATTTCCCTTAGGGAAGCAAGCTCTTCATCTCGGGTTTTAGAGGATTTGGAAAACCGTTTTGAGACATACGATGAGGATTTCCTCGGCTTGTTTTCAAATGAATCATTCATGCTTGACATTGTTTTTGAAATCAATTTGTGCACAAAAGAGCTATGAATACCACGATTTTGAAAAGCTTGGAATTGGAGATCACCTAAGTTTGAAGTTTCACAAGACTCGAGTCCCACCGGGCGTGCCAATTCCGTAGACATGAAATTTTCACTTCAAGCCTATGTAGAGACTTGAAATGAGAATTTCTAATCTACTCTTGCGCGAGCGTGCCAGCTAGTTTGCAAAAACTAGCAAAGTAATAAATCAAATCTGACTTCAATTAGCAATTGGGCTAAGCGAGCTCTTTTCGCTTTAGGCCTTCTTGAACTGACACTCAAGGGTCAGCCTAAGTGCTTAGAAACTTCAATTCTAAAAATGAGAAACTCCAATTCACTTGAGGATGGAGTGTTTTCAAAGAAGAAATGAATGCACTTGGTTCAAGCTTAAAAATGAACAAGTCCTGAAAAAACAGAAAGTTCTGTTTTGAGGACTTATTTCCTGAATAGTTTTTAGTGCCTTACAGACCTCCTAAAATCATCAAAAATTTTTAAGACAAAGCTTGAATGTGAAGAATTTGTAGGACTTTTCAGATCATGATTTTGAGCTATATTGATGCAAAATTAAAATAGAGAAGTGCCTCTGCTCAGGCACCCGAAACTATTTTATCACAAAAATATAAAGACTCAAAGATGATCCTGTATCTAAGTGCTTAGAGTTCCAAATTTAATAAATTTGATCTTGATAGAAAGCTATGGATGGTATCTTTCCAATGAATCAAAATTCATCAATTTTGGAGATCTATAAATAGAGTTATAGGATGAAAATCCAGGCTTTGTTGCTGGAAAACTAGTTGGACAAACAGTTTGCAGAAATTATTCTGGTTTTGCACAGTTTTAATTACATGGTTGCACAGCCCTAAAATTCTTGAAAATTTTATTAGAAGTGGATCTGTGTGTGTAGAACATGTGTGAAAAATGTCAGAGCAATTGGAGTAGAGGTTTGAGAATTAAAAATAAAGGAATCAACATATGCATAGATGATGAAATCCAGTTTCAGATTTTCAGCAACATATGTGATGCAAACTCACATGAATTGAAATTGTAACAACACAACATCACAAATTTAAATTACTGAAAGGAAATGAAGTGAAATATGTATATAAGCTTAAGCATAGAGTATAGAGTGTTCTATAGAATATATTGGGGAAGAATCACATAAACAAATACATAGAGTGCATGTGTGAGAATGAAAATTCAGCAAATCTAATCATTATTACAACATGGGGGAGACAAGGCTCCATTAATACAACCCCTTTCAAATTAAATTAAAAGAGAAGGAGGATTAGAATCAAGGTTAGGAATACTTACAAACCTTCACCCACGAAGTTGAACTCCCAAGAGGAATTCGGCCTCCTTCTTCCTTGAATTAATCTCTCAATCTCACTTGCACTCAATAGCCTAGATCTACCCCACTCTCCCCTCTATTACCTCACTCCTTTGCAGCCCACGACCTATCTTGTGCAACACCTCTTTGCTAAGCCCAAGACCAACCCTTCTCTCACCAATCCTCAAGACCCCAAGGTGTAGAAAACGATGAACATTCCAAGATGCTCAAACCCGGCCCCCCCCTTGGCCCTTTTTATAGGACAAGGGGCTGGCTTCTAGGAGATTCCTTGGGTTGGATTTCGCATGCTCCATGTTGTAAACACCTCGAAATCCCACGAATTTCTTAAAACAAATCTAGTTTTATACAAGCAGCCCCAAAGGGCCATTTTTGAGTCTGGAAACCCAGGAGCCTTCCAGACAACCCTGTATATATGTTTTAAACTTTATCTTTCAAAAACATATGATATGGCTTTTGAAAACTTTTAAAACATGTTTTTGAAACCCCAAAGCGGCTTAGCCCGATCAAGACAGGACCAGGAGAGCTAAGAAGAGCCCGGAACCGGAGCACATGTCGAGCCCGGCGCAGCAACTCTTGTATCTGATTCACACCCCAGGATCTCGAACGTCCAAGACCCTGTTTTTATCAAAATAGCATTTGAAGTCATCTCCGGAAGGCAGAAACGGAGGCGGACGACTATGTTGGCGAAGACCCAACGCAGACGGAGTACTGATGCTGTCAGGCCCCGCACGAATCGTCCGTTTCGAACCCAGCTCGAAGGAGTCAGAGTTCAGTTTGGATTGGATTTGGACCATATATATCAAGATTCCAATCCAAACCCATATGTGGACTTGGATTTGGATTCGGATCCAGAGATCCAATCCAATATCCATATCCATGGCCCACATCACCTTCTCATAAATGGAGGTGGGGCCCACTTGAAATTCACGTGGGATATTGGGCATGAGAGAGAGTGGGGGTGAAAAATATCAAGAGTGTTGTATTAAGCTTGACTTGTGTGTCAAGTTTGGGTTTAATCATGTGGGTTAGCCTAATTGAGTGGGTTTAAGCTTGTAATTAGCTAAAACCTAACCTAGGGCTGCACCAACATGGGGTGATCAAGGTCTATGGGCCATGCTAAGGGAGCTCCTTCACCTAAACCTAACCCAAAATGCCTAATCCTAGCCTAAACCCCTAATCCACCCCTAATTTGAACCTAATCACCTAACCCACTTCCCTAATCCCGTCCTAATCCCAACCTAATCACCTAACCCACTTCCCTAATCCTTCCCTAAACCTAGATTAATTTCCCTAATCCTAGCCTAAACCTAGCCTAATCACCTAACCTAGCTCACTAAACCTCACCCTAAAACCCAACCACCTAACCTAGCCCTAAACCCCTAAACCACCCTTAGCCCACAATCTACCCAAACCCCTAGTTTTAAAATATCTGGCCCAACCCTTTCCAGCCCACCTTATCTACATACCACCCTACCTAAACCACCTAACCACTACCCTCAGCCCAGCCCTAACCGACCTACCCATCCCCTATTTAAACCCCCTCCCCTTTGGGGGCGGGTTTTCAAAAAAGGGAGCCCTCACCTCAGCCCAGCCGACTCCACTCCCCATCTGTCCGCCTGCTCCACTCCCCAACTGCTCCACTCTCCACCTGCTCCACAGCCACCACCTGCACCGCCACCTTCATCCAACCGAACCAGCCGAGCTCCCATCAACACCCGGCTTCTCTCTTCATCCACTCGCCACTTCTCCCCATCCGGTAAGCCTTCTCTAACCCTACCTAAACCCGTTTCTACTACCTCTCCACTCCTAGCCACCCACCCTATCATCATCTCAGCCTTTGCCACCACCCTTTTCACCTAGCCGAACCTAGTATAACCTAAACTATCGGCCACTACTAGCCATCATACTCCATTCGGCCTTCCCCTAGGTGTCCCATTCGGCCTTCCCACAAACCCTCCTTTAGGTCCAGCTTCCCTAAACTCTCGACTCCCTTAGTGACCCTAAAAACCCACTTATTTAGCCCCTTTGAACCCCCCACCTTCGAGGCGCCTATCCCGCACCCCACTTGCAGCCGGCCAGCACCTTTGATCACCTATCTTCATGGAGCTCCCGTTTGTAGCCCAAGGCCAAGCCCACGCTCAAGCAAGACCTCTACGGACCAGCTACTCGTAAGTGTCTAAACTCGGTCTTTAGTTGTTGTAAACACCCCGAAATCCCACGAATTTCTTAAACAAATCTGGTTTTATACAAGCAGCCCCAAAGGGCCATTTTTGAGTTTGGAAACCCAGGAGCCTTCCAAACCAACCCTGTATATATGTTTTAAACTCTATCTTTCAAAAACATATAATATAGCTTTTAAAAACCCTTTTAAAACATGTTTTGAAACCCCAAAGTGGCTTGGCCCGATCAAGACAGGACCAGGAGAGCCAAGAAGAGCCCGGAACCGGAGCACCTGTCGAGCCCGGCGCAGCAACTCTTGCATCTGATTCACATCCCAGGATCTCGAACGTCCAAGACCCTGTTCTTACCAAAATATCATTTGAAGTCATCTCCGGAAGGCAGAAACGGAGGCGGACGACCATGTTGGCGAAGACCCAACGCAGACGGAGCACTGATGCTGTCAGGCCCCGCACGAATCGTCCGTCTCGAACCCAGCTCGAAGGAGTCAGAGTTCAGTTTGGATTGGATCTGGACCATATATATCCAGATTCCAATCCAAACCCATATGTGGATTTGGATTTGGATTTGGATCCAGAGATCCAATCCAATATCCATATCCATGGCCCACATCACCTTCTCATAAATGGAGGTGGGGCCCACTTGAAATTCACGTGGGATATTGGGCATGAGAGAGAGTGGGGGTGAAAAATATCAAGAGTGTTGTATTAAGCTTGACTTGTGTGTCAAGTTTGGGTTAATCATGTGGGTTAGCCTAATTGAGTGGGTTTAAGCTTGTAATTAGCTAAAACCTAACCTAGGGCTGCACCAACATGGGGTGATCAAGGTCTATGGGCCATGCTAAGGGAGCTCCTTCACCTAAACCTAGCCAAAAATGCCTAAACCTAGCCTAAACCCCTAATCCACCCCTAATCTGAACCTAATCACCTAACCCACTTCCCTAATCCCGGCCTAATCCCAACCTAATCACCTAACCCACTTCCCTAATCCTTCCCTAAACCTAGATTAATTTCCCTAATCCTAGCCTAAACCTAGCCTAAACCACCTAACCTAGCTCACTAAACCTCACCCTAAAACCCAACCACCTAACCTAGCCCTAAACCCCTAAACCACCCTTAGCCCACGATTTTCCCAAACCCCTAGTTTTAAAATATCTGGCCCAATCCCATCCAGCCCACCTTATCTACATACTACCCTACCTAAACCACCTAACCACTACCCACAACCCAGCCCTAACCGACCTACCCATCCCCTATTTAAACCCCCCTCATTGTGGGCGTGTTTTTCAAGTGGGAACCACTCCACCACCCAGCCGGGCCCTCTCCTTCTCCCATCTCTCATCCGTCTTCCCAGCAGCTCCAGCTCCTCCACCAGCCGCCACCTGCTCCGCCACCTTCCCTCTTCCGTCCACCACCACTCCACCACCCAGCCGGACACCACCATCTTCCCCCAACTCCACCAGCCGACAGCTACCTGCCCGCCACTCTCCCACTCCATCCGCCACTCCTACCCATTCGGTAAGTCCCCCTAACTCCCTCAAAGCCACTCTCTACCACCTCTCCACTCTTAGCCACCCATCTTCCCCTTAGCTCCACCTCTTTGTCGCCACCATCTAAGCCTAGCCGAACCTAGGATAACCCAAGTGGCTGGCCACTGCTTAGCCACCATCTCCCATTCGGCCGACCCCCCTAGGTGCCCTATTTGGCCTTCCCACTAACTCACCTTTTAGGGCCAGTTTTCCCTTAGTACCTAACTTCCCTAGTGACCCTAAGACCCACTTAGTCAGCCACTCTAAACTCCCTACTTGGAGGCGCCGCCTACTTGCCACCGGCCCCCTTCGAGGCGTCCATCCCGCGCCCATTTGCAGCCGGCCAGCACTCTTGGTCACATACCTTCGCGGAGCTCCCGTTTGCAGCCCAAAGCCAAGGCCACGCTCAAGCAAGACCTCTACGGACCAGCTACTCGTAAGTGTCTAAACTCGGTCTTTAGTCATACACTTGCTTGAAATTCAATTTGATACGGGGTTGTAATAACGGAGCATAGTCTCCCCCCGCTTGTAATAACGTGGCTTGGCACAACCACACACGTGCACTCTCTTAGTCGTGCACAATTTTGCACACACACGGGCCTAATCAGCCCCTAATATATAAGTGTACGTATATATTTCATTTCCGAAGGGTTTTGTTTAAGTTGGGTGTGTTGTCTTTCAATTTAAACACTCTCACACACATTGAGCTTTCGCTCTTATTTGAAAGACCCAAGTAAGGGCCGACCTATACTATTTGGGTTTCATTTCATGTCGTGTGAGTAAGTCTTTCAATTTAAACACTCTCACACACATTGAGCTTTCGCTCTTATTTGAAAGACCCAAGTAAGGGCCGACCTATACTATTTGGGTTTTATTTCTTGTCGTGTGAGTAAGTCTTTCAATTCAAGCACTTTCACACACATTGAGCCTTCGCTCTTACTCCCAAGACCTTAGTAAAGGCCTTATTGCAGTTATATTTGGGTTTCATTTATGTCGTGTGTGTAGTACTTCAATTCAAGCACTCTCACACACATTGAGCCTTCGCTCTTACTCCCAAGACCTTAGTCAAGGCCATACTGCAATTTATATTTGGGTTTAATTTCATGTCGTGTGTGTAAGTCTTTCAATTCAAGCACGCACCCACATTGAGCCTTCGCTCTTATTTGCAAGACCCGAGTAAGGGCTCATATACATAAGATATATACATATCTCCCTTCATTTCCCTTCGGTTATTTCCCTTCGGTTATTTCCCTTCGGTTATTTCCCTTCGGTTATTTCCCTTCCGCTATTTCCCTTCAGTATTGTCTTTACATTTCGGGTTTTCCCTTTGGAGTAGCGTGAGTTTGCATTGCATCTACGCCATACCACGAGGTAGGACGCATATTGCATCGAAGCAACCCCCGCTCGAATTCGCCCATGTAGTGGAGTGTTCATAACACACAAACTAGGCGACCCAAAAAGGGATAAAAGAAAAGACTTAGGCACGTGCAAATCCACGTGATCTAAAACATGCAATCGCATCTTAAAAACCCGAAATAGACACCTCGAAACCGTTTCGTAGACTTTCTCCCCAAAACTCGATTTTTTGCAAAAGCGTACAGACTGACCCTTGCGCATCGGTGCAAGAAGGTCTGCGACGACAAGAGCTCACTTGCTCACAGTCGCCACATTTAGAAGTCAGTGTTAAGTATATCTTCGCTAGCTTAAGTAAGCTAGCTGGCACGCCCTATTTGTATACATAGGCCTTAGACGCACGATAAGATCCACTCCAAGCCACGAAAGGGGCGAAGAGGCGGGGATTTTCGCGCGTCTACAGAGATTGGCACGCCCGGTGGGACGTGAGCCTTTTCAAAAATCGAGTTTACTTGTAGAAACCTTGCGAAAATTTTATAAAGGTGTCGTTTTAACTTGTTTCTTTACTTTTTTACTTAGGAAATTTTGAAAAAGCTTGAAAAGCATGTCAAAATCCAATCCAAGTGAAGTGTCGAGCCAAGGCTCATGCGCATCAAGTTCTCACTCTAGGAGGATTTTCAAAAACAAAATAAAACTAGATGAAATCGAGGACTTGAGAAGGGAATTTGAGGCCAAAATCGATGCTCTCAGCCAAGAGGCTGAAGTAGGCGATTCGTGTTCATCAAACGGTGAACAAAGGCCTAAAAAGAAAATTGAAAAACCTCGCAAGCAAAAAGAGGCCTCCGTAATGGAAGGCAACCAATACCACGAGTCCTTCACACAAAAGGACCGTAAAGCCCTACAGCAACTGCTGAAAGGGCAAAATAAAGAGAAAAGAAGCTACGCCCTGTCTGATTTCCTTCCTATGGATTACGAAACAGACAGTGACGATGAAATACCGAACTTCCATCGGTACGATGGCATGGGAGACCCTAGGTCTCACTTGCAGCTTTTCTCACGTCGAGCCCATAAGAAGAAAAAGGACTCGATGAAATGGGTGTATTGGTTCCCTCTATCCCTTAAAGGCACAGCTGCCAAATGGCTGGCTTCCTACGACTTAAGCCAGTTCGCTACTTTTGAAGAGTTAGCGAACTGCTTCATGCAAAGATTTGCACACAACGTGGAAGTCACGCCAACCCTGAATACCTTAAGGGATACAAAGCAAGGCATGAACGAAGACGTGCATGCCTTCATTATAAGATGGAGGTCTCTTTTAGGCCAAGTGCGAGAGCCTATATCCGAAGGATGCGCAGTAATGCTCATCCTGGATAATTTCAAAAGCGAGTTAAAAACCCTTCTCTCGCTCCATGAGATTTCAACTTTCCATAAGTTGATCAAAAAGGCCTCCCTTTTCGAAACCAATTTGCGAAAAGGGACATACGACCACTTATGGAAAGGAAGTGCCGTTCCCAAAACACGTGTGGAAAAGCCCATCGCATATGGGCTGCCCACAACGGACAAAGGGGCAAAGCCCCATAAAATCGCCAATGTCCGGGTGGATCCAGGCATGGCGGGCACTTCTAAAAATTTTGAAAAAATAGAAAATAAGAGAGAACGCAATTTTTCAAAACCAATTGAAAAACGGGAGTACACTCCGCTGGGGCAACCTGTGTCGGAGGTCCTAGACCTCTTACTTGCCCAGGGCATGATCGAACTCCCTGAAATCCCCGAAGGAGTCACGTCCAAAGGGGGGTATTTAAACCGGTTTTGCAAGTATCATCGGCTCAAAGGCCATGATACCAAACGGTGCTTCTCTCTTCTAAATAAAATTGAGAACTTGATAGCGGAGGGCCGGCTCCAGGTCACTGCGGAACCTGAGCCACCTCAAGCTATCTTCAAGGAACCCTTTCCCAAACACGCCAGTGGCAGTGAGAAAAGGAAAGGAGGTATGTACCCTCACCATTTCCAAGGAACTAGCGCGAAAGCCCGAACCTGGTCGACCTGCTTGTGCGCCCATCCTTGTACTATACAAGAGGCCCGCCCAAGTCGTCATTCGGGGACCATCAAAAGTGGAAACCCCGGCAAAACCAGTTTTGAAAATCCAAGGTTCTCCTCAGCTCATCCTTAGAGCCAAGTTTAGCGCAAACCCTAGGCTGGTCGTGGGGGAAGTCACTAGATCCGGGAGGATCTACCAACCCCCGCACCTTCAAGGTGCTCAAAAGGTGGTCAGTGTGCCTGGCCCCTCAAAAGCATGTATCCCTAGTGGTCTGCCAAAAGCAGATAAGGACAAAATCATCCTAAATCCTTATGATTTCGAAAACCACCTTTCAAAGATTCCTATTCACATGTCTATCCTAGAGCTTATCAAAACCTCGCCTAGGCATAGACTTGTCTTAGAGAAAATTCTAGAAAGGGCCAAGGTTGATTCGAACATAAGTCCGGAGTCCTTGTCTGCCCAAGTGGCTTTATTAGGAGCAAAATCGCCCATCACCTTTTCGGAAGATGATGTAGATAGACCCTACGAAACCCATAACCAGGCCCTGCATATCGAGGTGGTTCTAAACAACCACTCTCTGGACAGGTGCCTAGTCGATGGTGGAGGAGGGCTCAACATCCTTCCACTTCACGTGGCGTACAAAATCGGAGTCACCTTAACTTCAGTGAACCCAAGCCCCATCGTTATCACTAGATACGATGGGAATGCGTCTAGGCCTTTAGGATCCATCGAACTCCCAATGGAAACGGGAGGGATCGAACACACGGGGGTGTTCCATGTCTTGGACATCCACCCCCATTATAACCTGTTGCTGGGAAGACCCTGGATACACAGTTTGTGCGCTGTGCCATCCACCTTCCACAAATGTGTCAAGATCCCTTTTAGGGACCAAGTCGTAGTGATCCTAGGTGAGAGTCACCCACAGCTTCAGGGGATCATAAACTCCCCTTGTTTATCGAGCTCCCAGGCTCATGAGGCTAACCTGGGGCAAATTATGGTTGAGCCACCTCGGCTCGTGTTGAACAACCCTAGGAAGGTTGTATGTGTGAAGGGGCCGCCCAAAGCAGGCCCCCTCCCAACTCTAATCCTCCTAGGAAAACCCAAGCGTTCCCTATTTCCAAAACCCCTGGACAAAAGGCCATATGAGCCTAATATGGACGATAGCATGTTCCAGGACCACGACTTATATCCCATCTTTTCAAAAAACAAAAGGTCGTGGAACATGTTATTGAACATGGGCTACACGCCCTACAAGAGTCTAGGGGCACAAAACCAGGGTCTCCTAGAGCCCATCCTTCCTAGGGCCAACCCAAGCCGATACGGGATCGGCTATACTCCCCGAATACCGCCGGAGCCACCCCCTGTGACCACCTGGGTCAAGGGTGCCCCGGAGCCTGTCTTAGAAGAAACCTATGGTTTAGATCTCCTATTCCGAGTCTAACCCATAGTATTTTCCCTTTGTAGGTATGACGGAAGATCCCTGTTTCTAAAAATACCAAAAACATTTGAAAACTTAAAATCGAAAAAAAAATCGAAAAACAAGAAAAACCAAAAACAATGGAAAAGCAAAAACTCGAAAAAAGTGTGCTTTGTATAGTTCCCAAAGTTCTTGTTTTACAAAAGCCCAAAAAAATCGAAAATTTGGAAAATACCAAAAAGATTTTGTATATAGCTGCTCCTGGTATAACTTTGGCGAAAGAAAAGGATTTCGAAAGAAACGTCGTCTGCATAGCCAGACCAAAAATTTCGAAATCACTTGAAAATCCAAGTACAAAACCAGGTTATTTTGAAAACCACGCATCAAGTTCCCTCGGGTCTAAAGTCCACGAGAATGATCGAAGCCCAGAAGTGGATCCCCTTGAGGAAGATCCCACTTCTGAGCTCCCAGAATTTCATAGAATTCTCGATTTTGAAAGACCTTCCCAATCAGTAGGAGGAGATTTCGTAGAGGTGAACCTAGGGGATGATTCCAATCCCAAAACCATCAAAATAGGCGCATGCTTGCATGAAACTGAAAAGTTAGCATTCATGGCATTTCTACGGACCTATTTAGATGTGTTTGCATGGACGTATGAAGACATGCCGGGCATAGATCCCAGCATAGTCGAGCATCGTCTTCCCTTAGATGTAGGTGTAAAACCAATAAAGCAGAAGCTTAGGAAAATACACCCGAATGTACACACGCAAGTCAAAGAGGGTTTAGAAGATCTGCTAAAAGCCGGATTTATAAAACCCATTGCGTATTCTGATTGGTTGTCAAATATCGTTGTAGTTCGAAAAACCAATGGGAAAATTCGAATATGCATCGATTTCAGAAACCTGAATAAAGCCACTCCAAAGGATAATTATCCTTTACCAAACATAGATTTGATAGTCGATAGTACTGCAAATCATGAAATGTTTTCATTCATGGATGGTTATTCAGGCTATAATCAAATCAAACTAAGCCCACGAGATCAGGGTAAGACCGCCTTCACAACCCCATGGGGCACGTACTGCTATACAGTCATGCCCTTTGGTTTGAAAAATGCCGGCGCAACATACCAACGAGCCATGAACACGATCTTCCATGATCAAATTCACGAGCTTGTAGAAGTGTATGTAGATGATCTCTTGGCAAAATCCAAAACCCGATGCACCCACATCGAATGTTTACAAAAAATCTTCGAAAGGCTTAGGCTTTACAAAGTAAAGCTAAACCCTCAAAAATGTGTGTTCGGGGTAGAATCAGGAAAGCTTCTAGGCTTTATGGTAAGCCAAAGGGGAATAGAAGTCGACCCCTCTAAGTGTCAAGCCATCATAGACATGGCTCCACCCTCCAATCTCACCCAAGTCCGTAGCCTCCAGGGTCGATTACAATCTGTGCGCCGATTCATATCGAATCTGGCAACTAGATGCGAACCCTTCAACAAACTGTTGAGGAAGGGCACGAAATTCTTATGGGATGACGAATGCCAAAAGTCCTTCGAGAGACTAAAGGCATACTTGGTTAATTCCCCCGTTTTGAATCCTCCAAAGCAAGGAAAACCGCTTTTATTATACATCTCCGTGCATGTAAACGCTTTAGGAGCCCTGTTGGCTCAATACGAGGATGACACCCATAAGGAGTATGCCATCTACTATATTTCGAAAACTCTCTTGGCTTATGAACGAAATTATCAAGCCATGGAGAAGACGTGCTTGGCCCTAGTCTGGGCCTGCCAGAAATTCAGACACTACTTCCTAGATCATGAGATCTGGATAGTGTCCAAGCTTGATCCAATCAAGCACTTGTTCGAAAAACCCATTCTCACAGGTAGATTGGGCAAATGGCAACTCCTTCTAATGGAGTATGATCTAAAATACCATCACCAGATCTCCGTTAAGGGGCAAGCCCTAGCAGATTACGTGGCTGACTTCCCCTTGGAGGACGCATATCCCACTCTTGTCGAAATGCCTGATGAAAGCATATTACAAAACCATTTTCAAAACCACATTTTGGCAAATTCTTTTGAAAATCAAGTGTGGAAGATGCACTTCGACGGGGCACGAAACCAACGAGGGGCTGGTGCCGGGATCATCCTAATCTCCCCTGAAAAGGGCGAGATTCCCATAGCGGTCCGCTTAGATTTCGAATGTTCCAACAACGTAGCTGAGTATGAAGCACTCATACAAGGCTTAAGGATTTCGAAAACTCTAGGGGCATCATGCATCGAGGTCTTTGGAGATTCGCTCCTTGTCATAAATCAGGTTTTAAAAATTTGGCAAGTACGTAATGAGAAACTACTTCCATATCACGAGTTGGCCACTCGATTGGTCCACTCCTTCCAGTCGTGTAAGCTCACACACGTGGGAAGAGAGGACAATGGCATCGCCGATGCCCTCTCCTCCTTGGGGTCAGCCCTGAAGGTCGATCCCATTTCAGGGACCAGATCTTTGGAAATATGGCATGCGCCCCAGCCATCCACACACGAATTAGATATTTGCCAAAACAACCCAGAGTCTATTGAAAAACCCTGGTTCTATGACATAAAACAATTTTTAGAAAATGGGGGATTCACCGAGGATGCCACATCCAAAGATAGGGCGTTCATTCGTAAGATTTCGACCCGATACACCATTCTGGGTGGGGTCTTATACAAAAAGAGTTTTACCGGCATTCTGCTTAGGTGTATCGACCTAGAGGAGGCTAGGATAGTAATGCACGAGTTCCACGACGGAGAATGTGGAGGTCATGTTAATGCCAACATGATGGCAATGAAAATACTTAGAGGGGGTTATTTTTGGTCCACCCTGAAAAAGGATTGTCACGATCATGTTAGAAAGTGTCATCCATGTCAAGTGCATGGGCACGCCATTCATATCCCTTCATCTGCATTGCATTCTGTGGTCAGCCCCTGGCCATTTACCATGTGGGCGTTTGATATTGTGGGCCCCATATTCCCAAAGGCCTCGAATGGGCATCGTTTTATCTTAGCAGCCACGGAGTATTTCTCCAAGTGGGTGGAAGCCATTTCCCTAACGAATGTAATGGGGCAACATGTGGTGGCTTTCATCCGGAGGAATATCTTGGCTCGATTTGGGGTTCCACGAGACCTTGTGTCTGATAATGGTACCCCATTCAAGAACGAGCGGATGGTTAAGTTGTGCAACACGTATGGCATAACCCACCACTTCTCCTCGCCCTACTACCCTCAAGGCAACGGCCAAGCCGAAGCCACAAACAAGACTCTCATTGGTATCATTGAGAAGACCTTAGAGAAGGGTAGGAGGTGGCATGAGAAGCTGGATGAAGCCTTATGGGCTTATAGGACTTCCATCCGAGCTCCCACGAATGCCACGCCATTCGAATTGGTCTATGGCACAAACGCCATTCTACCCATTCATACCCAACTGCATTCATTTCATACATCCATTGCACTCGACCTCCCCCTAGAGACGCTTCAGCATGCTAGGATGGCCGAACTAGATTTGCTAGATGAGAGGCGACTCCTTGCTATGGATCATGCTCGTGCATACCGGCAAAGGATAGCCCGACATTATAGCAAACACATGAGACCTCGCCACTTTGAAGTGGGAGATCTGGTCTTGAAAACCATCCACCATCGTGGCCCACACCCCCTAGGCAAGTGGCGCCCCAACTGGGATGGACCCTATGTTGTGCGAGCAACCACTACGAACAATTCGTATTGGTTGATCGATGTAGAAGGTAGGAATTTAGCAGATCCTATCAATATTCAATACTTAAAGAAGTATCATGTGTAGGATCTGGATTAAAATTCCAGTTTTCGAAAATTTGAGAGGGATAGCTGCCCTGAGACATGTGAATAAGGTGCAAAGGCAAACTCGTGTGAACCCAAGTGAGAGAATTCGCACTTGTGAAAGAGTGGAGTTTTCAAAATCGTGGTTGCATTTCGAAATCCTTCATCTTACAAAGAAAGGCCTAGTTCAACATAGCAAGATACTTGCAAGTAGTACGTGCTATTTCTAAATAGGCTGATCTGGAATGGATCGAATGTAGGCTTGGGATAAGTCCTCCCCTCTTCTCTTCTCCTTCCAAAAGGAAAACAAAGGCCCAAATCAAAAGGGAATTTCCCATTTAAAGTCTCTTTCCAAAAGAAAGAAACCAGACTTCAAAAAGAAAAATTGATTCTCTATTGAAAAAGAGGGATTAAAGAAAAAATACTCCCAAAGGGAGACCCTCTATGAAAAAAAAAAAAAGGAAAAAGAGGCCAAAAAGCTCAAAAAGAGCAGTTTTCCGCCTTCTATGCCTTAAACCACGGGACGCTTCAGAAGGGACCGTGGTATCTCTTTCCCATCCCTGGCTTATCCCAAGCTAAAGCATGGTTCATTTCGAGGAATCCTAAAGTAAAAATAGGATTTACTTACTTGAATTTCATCTTGTTTGAGAATTCGACGTTTCGAGTAAGGCGTAGGAATTTGAAATGAAGCTTGTTTTCTCATAAAACCTCCGCTAAATAAGCGAGTGTTAAAACTCAAACAAGGGCAAGCACGAAGAGCTCGAGATCCTTAGGATCGAGACTCAAGACAGTTGTCCCTTTTGTAAATAGCTTTTGTAAATAAGTTTTAAAACCGAACATCGAACAGCATAGGGTTTTTTGCTCACTTGGAGCAAGAGACCTTGTAAGTCTCTAGAGTTCGACTACATCTGGTCTCTGGGAGGTCGCCACTCTTGGCGCCACACCCATATCATCTGCATTCCACGCATGGTACTTGCATGAACATGATCCCATTTAGGACCAGATTCCATAGTAAAACCCTTTGGCGTGATATCTCCTCCTACCAGAGTTTGTAAAATTGAGATTTTGTTAAAATGGGACGATCCCATATTCTTCGTGGCTAGATCTAGGGAGACATTAAAAGGGGTGTTTGTCATCTTTGCCCTTATCCAAATCTATTTGGACAAGGCCAAAGAGGGGCATATGTAAACACCCCGAAATCCCACGAATTTCTTAAACAAATCTGGTTTTATACAAGCAGCCCCAAAGGGCCATTTTTGAGTTTGGAAACCCAGGAGCCTTCCAAACCAACCCTGTATATATGTTTTAAACTCTATCTTTCAAAAACATATAATATAGCTTTTAAAAACCCTTTTAAAACATGTTTTGAAACCCCAAAGTGGCTTGGCCCGATCAAGACAGGACCAGGAGAGCCAAGAAGAGCCCGGAACCGGAGCACCTGTCGAGCCCGGCGCAGCAACTCTTGCATCTGATTCACATCCCAGGATCTCGAACGTCCAAGACCCTGTTCTTACCAAAATATCATTTGAAGTCATCTCCGGAAGGCAGAAACGGAGGCGGACGACCATGTTGGCGAAGACCCAACGCAGACGGAGCACTGATGCTGTCAGGCCCCGCACGAATCGTCCGTCTCGAACCCAGCTCGAAGGAGTCAGAGTTCAGTTTGGATTGGATCTGGACCATATATATCCAGATTCCAATCCAAACCCATATGTGGATTTGGATTTGGATTTGGATCCAGAGATCCAATCCAATATCCATATCCATGGCCCACATCACCTTCTCATAAATGGAGGTGGGGCCCACTTGAAATTCACGTGGGATATTGGGCATGAGAGAGAGTGGGGGTGAAAAATATCAAGAGTGTTGTATTAAGCTTGACTTGTGTGTCAAGTTTGGGTTAATCATGTGGGTTAGCCTAATTGAGTGGGTTTAAGCTTGTAATTAGCTAAAACCTAACCTAGGGCTGCACCAACATGGGGTGATCAAGGTCTATGGGCCATGCTAAGGGAGCTCCTTCACCTAAACCTAGCCAAAAATGCCTAAACCTAGCCTAAACCCCTAATCCACCCCTAATCTGAACCTAATCACCTAACCCACTTCCCTAATCCCGGCCTAATCCCAACCTAATCACCTAACCCACTTCCCTAATCCTTCCCTAAACCTAGATTAATTTCCCTAATCCTAGCCTAAACCTAGCCTAAACCACCTAACCTAGCTCACTAAACCTCACCCTAAAACCCAACCACCTAACCTAGCCCTAAACCCCTAAACCACCCTTAGCCCACGATTTTCCCAAACCCCTAGTTTTAAAATATCTGGCCCAATCCCATCCAGCCCACCTTATCTACATACTACCCTACCTAAACCACCTAACCACTACCCACAACCCAGCCCTAACCGACCTACCCATCCCCTATTTAAACCCCCCTCATTGTGGGCGTGTTTTTCAAGTGGGAACCACTCCACCACCCAGCCGGGCCCTCTCCTTCTCCCATCTCTCATCCGTCTTCCCAGCAGCTCCAGCTCCTCCACCAGCCGCCACCTGCTCCGCCACCTTCCCTCTTCCGTCCACCACCACTCCACCACCCAGCCGGACACCACCATCTTCCCCCAACTCCACCAGCCGACAGCTACCTGCCCGCCACTCTCCCACTCCATCCGCCACTCCTACCCATTCGGTAAGTCCCCCTAACTCCCTCAAAGCCACTCTCTACCACCTCTCCACTCTTAGCCACCCATCTTCCCCTTAGCTCCACCTCTTTGTCGCCACCATCTAAGCCTAGCCGAACCTAGGATAACCCAAGTGGCTGGCCACTGCTTAGCCACCATCTCCCATTCGGCCGACCCCCCTAGGTGCCCTATTTGGCCTTCCCACTAACTCACCTTTTAGGGCCAGTTTTCCCTTAGTACCTAACTTCCCTAGTGACCCTAAGACCCACTTAGTCAGCCACTCTAAACTCCCTACTTGGAGGCGCCGCCTACTTGCCACCGGCCCCCTTCGAGGCGTCCATCCCGCGCCCATTTGCAGCCGGCCAGCACTCTTGGTCACATACCTTCGCGGAGCTCCCGTTTGCAGCCCAAAGCCAAGGCCACGCTCAAGCAAGACCTCTACGGACCAGCTACTCGTAAGTGTCTAAACTCGGTCTTTAGTCATACACTTGCTTGAAATTCAATTTGATACGGGGTTGTAATAACGGAGCATAGTCTCCCCCCGCTTGTAATAACGTGGCTTGGCACAACCACACACGTGCACTCTCTTAGTCGTGCACAATTTTGCACACACACGGGCCTAATCAGCCCCTAATATATAAGTGTACGTATATATTTCATTTCCGAAGGGTTTTGTTTAAGTTGGGTGTGTTGTCTTTCAATTTAAACACTCTCACACACATTGAGCTTTCGCTCTTATTTGAAAGACCCAAGTAAGGGCCGACCTATACTATTTGGGTTTCATTTCATGTCGTGTGAGTAAGTCTTTCAATTTAAACACTCTCACACACATTGAGCTTTCGCTCTTATTTGAAAGACCCAAGTAAGGGCCGACCTATACTATTTGGGTTTTATTTCTTGTCGTGTGAGTAAGTCTTTCAATTCAAGCACTTTCACACACATTGAGCCTTCGCTCTTACTCCCAAGACCTTAGTAAAGGCCTTATTGCAGTTATATTTGGGTTTCATTTATGTCGTGTGTGTAGTACTTCAATTCAAGCACTCTCACACACATTGAGCCTTCGCTCTTACTCCCAAGACCTTAGTCAAGGCCATACTGCAATTTATATTTGGGTTTAATTTCATGTCGTGTGTGTAAGTCTTTCAATTCAAGCACGCACCCACATTGAGCCTTCGCTCTTATTTGCAAGACCCGAGTAAGGGCTCATATACATAAGATATATACATATCTCCCTTCGGTTATTTCCCTTCGGTTATTTCCCTTCGGTTATTTCCCTTCGGTTATTTCCCTTCCGCTATTTCCCTTCAGTATTGTCTTTACATTTCGGGTTTTCCCTTTGGAGTAGCGTGAGTTTGCATTGCATCTACGCCATACCACGAGGTAGGACGCATATTGCATCGAAGCAACCCCCGCTCGAATTCGCCCATGTAGTGGAGTGTTCATAACACACAAACTAGGCGACCCAAAAAGGGATAAAAGAAAAGACTTAGGCACGTGCAAATCCACGTGATCTAAAACATGCAATCGCATCTTAAAAACCCGAAATAGACACCTCGAAACCGTTTCGTAGACTTTCTCCCCAAAACTCGATTTTTTGCAAAAGCGTACAGACTGACCCTTGCGCATCGGTGCAAGAAGGTCTGCGACGACAAGAGCTCACTTGCTCACAGTCGCCACATTTAGAAGTCAGTGTTAAGTATATCTTCGCTAGCTTAAGTAAGCTAGCTGGCACGCCCTATTTGTATACATAGGCCTTAGACGCACGATAAGATCCACTCCAAGCCACGAAAGGGGCGAAGAGGCGGGGATTTTCGCGCGTCTACAGAGATTGGCACGCCCGGTGGGACGTGAGCCTTTTCAAAAATCGAGTTTACTTGTAGAAACCTTGCGAAAATTTTATAAAGGTGTCGTTTTAACTTGTTTCTTTACTTTTTTACTTAGGAAATTTTGAAAAAGCTTGAAAAGCATGTCAAAATCCAATCCAAGTGAAGTGTCGAGCCAAGGCTCATGCGCATCAAGTTCTCACTCTCTAGGAGGATTTTCAAAAACAAAATAAAACTAGATGAAATCGAGGACTTGAGAAGGGAATTTGAGGCCAAAATCGATGCTCTCAGCCAAGAGGCTGAAGTAGGCGATTCGTGTTCATCAAACGGTGAACAAAGGCCTAAAAAGAAAATTGAAAAACCTCGCAAGCAAAAAGAGGCCTCCGTAATGGAAGGCAACCAATACCACGAGTCCTTCACACAAAAGGACCGTAAAGCCCTACAGCAACTGCTGAAAGGGCAAAATAAAGAGAAAAGAAGCTACGCCCTGTCTGATTTCCTTCCTATGGATTACGAAACAGACAGTGACGATGAAATACCGAACTTCCATCGGTACGATGGCATGGGAGACCCTAGGTCTCACTTGCAGCTTTTCTCACGTCGAGCCCATAAGAAGAAAAAGGACTCGATGAAATGGGTGTATTGGTTCCCTCTATCCCTTAAAGGCACAGCTGCCAAATGGCTGGCTTCCTACGACTTAAGCCAGTTCGCTACTTTTGAAGAGTTAGCGAACTGCTTCATGCAAAGATTTGCACACAACGTGGAAGTCACGCCAACCCTGAATACCTTAAGGGATACAAAGCAAGGCATGAACGAAGACGTGCATGCCTTCATTATAAGATGGAGGTCTCTTTTAGGCCAAGTGCGAGAGCCTATATCCGAAGGATGCGCAGTAATGCTCATCCTGGATAATTTCAAAAGCGAGTTAAAAACCCTTCTCTCGCTCCATGAGATTTCAACTTTCCATAAGTTGATCAAAAAGGCCTCCCTTTTCGAAACCAATTTGCGAAAAGGGACATACGACCACTTATGGAAAGGAAGTGCCGTTCCCAAAACACGTGTGGAAAAGCCCATCGCATATGGGCTGCCCACAACGGACAAAGGGGCAAAGCCCCATAAAATCGCCAATGTCCGGGTGGATCCAGGCATGGCGGGCACTTCTAAAAATTTTGAAAAAATAGAAAATAAGAGAGAACGCAATTTTTCAAAACCAATTGAAAAACGGGAGTACACTCCGCTGGGGCAACCTGTGTCGGAGGTCCTAGACCTCTTACTTGCCCAGGGCATGATCGAACTCCCTGAAATCCCCGAAGGAGTCACGTCCAAAGGGGGGTATTTAAACCGGTTTTGCAAGTATCATCGGCTCAAAGGCCATGATACCAAACGGTGCTTCTCTCTTCTAAATAAAATTGAGAACTTGATAGCGGAGGGCCGGCTCCAGGTCACTGCGGAACCTGAGCCACCTCAAGCTATCTTCAAGGAACCCTTTCCCAAACACGCCAGTGGCAGTGAGAAAGGAAAGGAGGTATGTACCCTCACCATTTCCAAGGAACTAGCGCGAAAGCCCGAACCTGGTCGACCTGCTTGTGCGCCCATCCTTGTACTATACAAGAGGCCCGCCCAAGTCGTCATTCGGGGACCATCAAAAGTGGAAACCCCGGCAAAACCAGTTTTGAAAATCCAAGGTTCTCCTCAGCTCATCCTTAGAGCCAAGTTTAGCGCAAACCCTAGGCTGGTCGTGGGGGAAGTCACTAGATCCGGGAGGATCTACCAACCCCCGCACCTTCAAGGTGCTCAAAAGGTGGTCAGTGTGCCTGGCCCCTCAAAAGCATGTATCCCTAGTGGTCTGCCAAAAGCAGATAAGGACAAAATCATCCTAAATCCTTATGATTTCGAAAACCACCTTTCAAAGATTCCTATTCACATGTCTATCCTAGAGCTTATCAAAACCTCGCCTAGGCATAGACTTGTCTTAGAGAAAATTCTAGAAAGGGCCAAGGTTGATTCGAACATAAGTCCGGAGTCCTTGTCTGCCCAAGTGGCTTTATTAGGAGCAAAATCGCCCATCACCTTTTCGGAAGATGATGTAGATAGACCCTACGAAACCCATAACCAGGCCCTGCATATCGAGGTGGTTCTAAACAACCACTCTCTGGACAGGTGCCTAGTCGATGGTGGAGGAGGGCTCAACATCCTTCCACTTCACGTGGCGTACAAAATCGGAGTCACCTTAACTTCAGTGAACCCAAGCCCCATCGTTATCACTAGATACGATGGGAATGCGTCTAGGCCTTTAGGATCCATCGAACTCCCAATGGAAACGGGAGGGATCGAACACACGGGGGTGTTCCATGTCTTGGACATCCACCCCCATTATAACCTGTTGCTGGGAAGACCCTGGATACACAGTTTGTGCGCTGTGCCATCCACCTTCCACAAATGTGTCAAGATCCCTTTTAGGGACCAAGTCGTAGTGATCCTAGGTGAGAGTCACCCACAGCTTCAGGGGATCATAAACTCCCCTTGTTTATCGAGCTCCCAGGCTCATGAGGCTAACCTGGGGCAAATTATGGTTGAGCCACCTCGGCTCGTGTTGAACAACCCTAGGAAGGTTGTATGTGTGAAGGGGCCGCCCAAAGCAGGCCCCCTCCCAACTCTAATCCTCCTAGGAAAACCCAAGCGTTCCCTATTTCCAAAACCCCTGGACAAAAGGCCATATGAGCCTAATATGGACGATAGCATGTTCCAGGACCACGACTTATATCCCATCTTTTCAAAAAACAAAAGGTCGTGGAACATGTTATTGAACATGGGCTACACGCCCTACAAAAGTCTAGGGGCACAAAACCAGGGTCTCCTAGAGCCCATCCTTCCTAGGGCCAACCCAAGCCGATACGGGATCGGCTATACTCCCCGAATACCGCCGGAGCCACCCCCTGTGACCACCTGGGTCAAGGGTGCCCCGGAGCCTGTCTTAGAAGAAACCTATGGTTTAGATCTCCTATTCCGAGTCTAACCCATAGTATTTTCCCTTTGTAGGTATGACGGAAGATCCCTGTTTCTAAAAATACCAAAAACATTTGAAAACTTAAAATCGAAAAAAAAAATCGAAAAACAAGAAAAACCAAAAACAATGGAAAAGCAAAAACTCGAAAAAAGTGTGCTTTGTATAGTTCCCAAAGTTCTTGTTTTACAAAAGCCCAAAAAAATCGAAAATTTGGAAAATACCAAAAAGATTTTGTATATAGCTGCTCCTGGTATAACTTTGGCGAAAGAAAAGGATTTCGAAAGAAACGTCGTCTGCATAGCCAGACCAAAAATTTCGAAATCACTTGAAAATCCAAGTACAAAACCAGGTTATTTTGAAAACCACGCATCAAGTTCCCTCGGGTCTAAAGTCCACGAGAATGATCGAAGCCCAGAAGTGGATCCCCTTGAGGAAGATCCCACTTCTGAGCTCCCAGAATTTCATAGAATTCTCGATTTTGAAAGACCTTCCCAATCAGTAGGAGGAGATTTCGTAGAGGTGAACCTAGGGGATGATTCCAATCCCAAAACCATCAAAATAGGCGCATGCTTGCATGAAACTGAAAAGTTAGCATTCATTGCATTTCTACGGACCTATTTAGATGTGTTTGCATGGACGTATGAAGACATGCCGGGCATAGATCCCAGCATAGTCGAGCATCGTCTTCCCTTAGATGTAGGTGTAAAACCAATAAAGCAGAAGCTTAGGAAAATACACCCGAATGTACACACGCAAGTCAAAGAGGGTTTAGAAGATCTGCTAAAAGCCGGATTTATAAAACCCATTGCGTATTCTGATTGGTTGTCAAATATCGTTGTAGTTCGAAAAACCAATGGGAAAATTCGAATATGCATCGATTTCAGAAACCTGAATAAGGCCACTCCAAAGGATAATTATCCTTTACCAAACATAGATTTGATAGTCGATAGTACTGCAAATCATGAAATGTTTTCATTTATGGATGGCTATTCAGGCTATAATCAAATCAAACTAAGTCCACGAGATCAGGGTAAGACCGCCTTCACAACCCCATGGGGCACGTACTGCTATACAGTCATGCCCTTTGGTTTGAAAAATGCCGGCGCAACATACCAACGAGCCATGAACACGATCTTCCATGATCAAATTCACGAGCTTGTAGAAGTGTATGTAGATGATCTCTTGGCAAAATCCAAAACCCGATGCACCCATATCGAATGTTTACAAAAAATCTTCGAAAGGCTTAGGCTTTACAAAGTAAAGCTAAACCCTCAAAAATGTGTGTTCGGGGTAGAATCAGGAAAGCTTCTAGGCTTTATGGTAAGCCAAAGGGGAATAGAAGTCGACCCCTCTAAGTGTCGAGCCATCATAGACATGGCTCCACCCTCCAATCTCACCCAAGTCCGTAGCCTCCAGGGTCGATTACAATCTGTGCGCCGATTCATATCGAATCTGGCAACTAGATGCGAACCCTTCAACAAACTGTTGAGGAAGGGCACGAAATTCTTATGGGATGACGAATGCCAAAAGTCCTTCGAGAGACTAAAGGCATACTTGGTTAATCCCCCCGTTTTGAATCCTCCAAAGCAAGGAAAACCGCTTTTATTATACATCTCCGTGCATATAAACGCTTTAGGAGCCCTGTTGGCTCAATACGAGGATGACACCCATAAGGAGTATGCCATCTACTATATTTCGAAAACTCTCTTGGCTTATGAACGAAATTATCAAGCCATGGAGAAGACGTGCTTGGCCCTAGTCTGGGCCTGCCAGAAATTCAGACACTACTTCCTAGATCATGAGATCTGGATAGTGTCCAAGCTTGATCCAATCAAGCACTTGTTCGAAAAACCCATTCTCACAGGTAGATTGGGCAAATGGCAACTCCTTCTAATGGAGTATGATCTAAAATACCATCACCAGATCTCCGTTAAGGGGCAAGCCCTAGCAGATTACGTGGCTAACTTCCCCTTGGAGGACGCATATCCCACTCTTGTCGAAATGCCTGATGAAGGCATATTGCAAAACCATTTTCAAAACCACATTTTGGCAAATTCTTTTGAAAACCAAGTGTGGAAGATGCACTTCGACGGGGCACGAAACCAACGAGGGGCGGGTGCCGGGATCATCCTAATCTCCCCTGAAAAGGGCGAGATTCCCATAGCGGTCCGCTTAGATTTCGAATGTTCCAACAACGTAGCTGAGTATGAAGCACTCATACAAGGCTTAAGGATTTCGAAAACTCTAGGGGCATCATGCATCGAGGTCTTTGGAGATTCGCTCCTTGTCATAAACCAGGTTTTAAAAATTTGGCAAGTACGTAATGAGAAACTACTTCCATATCACGAGTTGGCCACTCGATTGGTCCACTCCTTCCAGTCGTGTAAACTCACACACGTGGGAAGAGAGGACAATGGCATCGCCGATGCCCTCTCTTCCTTGGGTTCAGCCCTGAAGGTCGATCCCATTTCAGGGACCAGATCTTTGGAAATATGGCATGCGCCCCATCCATCCACACACGACTTGGATATTTGCCAAAACAACCCAGAGTCTATTGAAAAACCCTGGTTCTATGACATAAAACAATTTTTAGAAAATGGGGATTCACCGAGGATGCCACATCCAAAGATAGGGCATTCATTCGTAAGATTTCGACCCGATACACCATTCTGGGTGGGGTCTTATACAAAAAGAGTTTTACCGGCATTCTGCTTAGGTGTATTGACCTAGAGGAGGCTAGGATAGTGATGCACGAGTTCCACGACGGAGAATGTGGAGGTCATGTTAATGCCAACATGATGGCAATGAAAATACTTAGAGGGGGTTATTTTTGGTCCACCCTGAAAAAGGATTGTCACGATCATGTTAGGAAGTGTCATCCATGTCAAGTGCATGGGCACGCCATTCATATCCCTTCATCAGCATTGCATTCCGTGGTCAGCCCCTGGCCATTTACCATGTGGGCGTTTGACATTGTAGGCCCCATATTTCCAAAGGCCTCGAATGGGCATCGTTTTATTTTAGCAGCCACGGAGTATTTCTCCAAGTGGGTGGAAGCCATTTCCCTAACGAATGTAATGGGGCAACATGTGGTGGCTTTCATCCGGAGGAATATCTTGGCTCGATTTGGGGTTCCACGAGACCTTGTGTCTGATAATGGTACCCCATTCAAGAACGAGCGGATGGTTAAGTTGTGCAACACGTATGGCATAACTCACCACTTCTCCTTGCCCTACTACCCTCAAGGCAACGGCCAAGCCGAAGCCACAAACAAGACTCTCATTGGTATCATTGAGAAGACCTTAGAGAAGAGTAGGAGGTGGCATGAGAAGCTGGATGAAGCCTTATGGGCTTATAGGACTTCCATCCGGACTCCCACGAATGCCACACCATTCGAATTGGTCTATGGCACAAACGCCATTCTTCCCATTCATACCCAACTGCATTCATTCCATACATCCATTGCACTCGACCTCCCCCTAGAGACGCTTCAGCATGCTAGGATGGCCGAACTAGATTTGCTAGATGAGAGGCGACTCCTTGCTATGGATCATGCTCGTGCATACCGGCAAAGGATAGCCCGACATTATAGCAAACACATGAGACCTCGCCACTTTGAAGTGGGAGATCTGGTCTTGAAAACCATCCATCATCGTGGCCCACACCCCCTAGGCAAGTGGCGCCCCAACTGGGATGGACCCTATGTTGTACGAGCAACCACTACGAACAATTCGTATTGGTTGATCGATGTAGAAGGTAGGAATTTAGCAGATCCTATCAATATTCAATACTTAAAGAAGTATCATGTGTAGGATCTGGATTAAATTCCAGTTTTCGAAAATTTAAGAGGGATAGCTGCCCTGAGACATGTGAATAAGGTGCAAAGGCAAACTCGTGTGAACCCAAGTGAGAGAATTCGCACTTGTGAAAGAGTGGAGTTTTCAAAATCGTGGTTGCATTTCAAAATCCTTCATCTTACAAAGAAAGGCCTAGTTCAACATAGCAAGATACTTGCAAGTAGTACGTGCTATTTCTAAATAGGCTGATCTGGAATGGATCGAGTGTAGGCTTGGGATAAGTCCTCCCCTCTTCTCTTCTCCTTCCAAAAGGAAAACAAAGGCCCAAACAAAAGGGAATTTCCCATTTAAAGTCTCTTTCCAAAAGAAAGAAACTAGACTTCAAAAAGAAAAAAAAATCGATTCTCTTATGAAAAAGAGGGATTAAAGAAAAAATACTCCCAAAGGGAGACCCTCTATGAAAAAAAGGAAAAAGAGGCCAAAAAGCTCAAAAAGAGCAGTTTTCCGCCTTCTATTCCTCAAACCACGGGACGCTTCAGAAGGGACCGTGGTATCTCTTTCCCATCCATGGCTTATCCCAAGCTAAAGCATGGTTCATTTCGAGGAATCCTAAAGTAAAAATAGGATTTACTTACTTGAATTTCATCTTGTTTGAGAATTCGACGTTTCGAGTAAGGCGTACGGATTTGAAATGAAGCTTGTTTTCTTATAAAACCTCCGCTAGATAAGCGAGTGTTAAGACTCAAACAAGGGCAAGCATGAAGAGCTCGAGATCCTTACGATCGAGGCTCAAGACAGTTGTCCCTTTTGTAAATAGCTTTTGTAAATAAGTTTTTAAAAGCCGAACATCGAACAGCATAGGATTTTGCTCACTTGGAGCAGTAGGCCTTGTAAGTCTCTAGAGTTCGACCACACCTGGTCTCTGGGAGGTCGCCACTCTTGGCACCACACCCATGTCATTTGCATTCCACGCATGGTACTTGCATGAACATGATCCCATTTAGGACCAGATTCCATAGTAAAACCCTTTGGCGTGATATCTCCTCCTACCAGAGTTTGTAAAATTGAGATTTTGTTAAAATGGGACGATCCCATATTCTTCGTGGCTAGATCTAGGGAGACATTAAAAGGGGTGTTTGTCATCTTTGCCCTTATCCAAATCTATTTGGACAAGGCCAAAGAGGGGCATCTGTAAACACCCCGAAATCCCACGAATTTCTTAAACAAATCTGGTTTTATACAAGCAGCCCCAAAGGGCCATTTTTGAGTTTGGAAACCCAGGAGCCTTCCAAACCAACCCTGTATATATGTTTTAAACTCTATCTTTCAAAAACATATAATATAGCTTTTAAAAACCCTTTTAAAACATGTTTTGAAACCCCAAAGTGGCTTGGCCATGTTTTGAAACCCCAAAGATCAAGACAGGACCAGGAGAGCCAAGAAGAGCCCGGAACCGGAGCACCTGTCGAGCCCGGCGCAGCAACTCTTGCATCTGATTCACATCCCAGGATCTCGAACGTCCAAGACCCTGTTCTTACCAAAATATCATTTGAAGTCATCTCCGGAAGGCAGAAACGGAGGCGGACGACCATGTTGGCGAAGACCCAACGCAGACGGAGCACTGATGCTGTCAGGCCCCGCACGAATCGTCCGTCTCGAACCCAGCTCGAAGGAGTCAGAGTTCAGTTTGGATTGGATCTGGACCATATATATCCAGATTCCAATCCAAACCCATATGTGGATTTGGATTTGGATTTGGATCCAGAGATCCAATCCAATATCCATATCCATGGCCCACATCACCTTCTCATAAATGGAGGTGGGGCCCACTTGAAATTCACGTGGGATATTGGGCATGAGAGAGAGTGGGGGTGAAAAATATCAAGAGTGTTGTATTAAGCTTGACTTGTGTGTCAAGTTTGGGTTAATCATGTGGGTTAGCCTAATTGAGTGGGTTTAAGCTTGTAATTAGCTAAAACCTAACCTAGGGCTGCACCAACATGGGGTGATCAAGGTCTATGGGCCATGCTAAGGGAGCTCCTTCACCTAAACCTAGCCAAAAATGCCTAAACCTAGCCTAAACCCCTAATCCACCCCTAATCTGAACCTAATCACCTAACCCACTTCCCTAATCCCGGCCTAATCCCAACCTAATCACCTAACCCACTTCCCTAATCCTTCCCTAAACCTAGATTAATTTCCCTAATCCTAGCCTAAACCTAGCCTAAACCACCTAACCTAGCTCACTAAACCTCACCCTAAAACCCAACCACCTAACCTAGCCCTAAACCCCTAAACCACCCTTAGCCCACGATTTTCCCAAACCCCTAGTTTTAAAATATCTGGCCCAATCCCATCCAGCCCACCTTATCTACATACTACCCTACCTAAACCACCTAACCACTACCCACAACCCAGCCCTAACCGACCTACCCATCCCCTATTTAAACCCCCCTCATTGTGGGCGGGTTTTCAAGTGGGAACCACTCCACCACCCAGCCGGGCCCTCTCCTTCTCCCATCTCTCATCCGTCTTCCCAGCAGCTCCAGCTCCTCCACCAGCCGCCACCTGCTCCGCCACCTTCCCTCTTCCGTCCACCACCACTCCACCACCCAGCCGGACACCACCATCTTCCCCCAACTCCACCAGCCGACAGCTACCTGCCCGCCACTCTCCCACTCCATCCGCCACTCCTACCCATTCGGTAAGTCCCCCTAACTCCCTCAAAGCCACTCTCTACCACCTCTCCACTCTTAGCCACCCATCTTCCCCTTAGCTCCACCTCTTTGTCGCCACCATCTAAGCCTAGCCGAACCTAGGATAACCCAAGTGGCTGGCCACTGCTTAGCCACCATCTCCCATTCGGCCGACCCCCCTAGGTGCCCTATTTGGCCTTCCCACTAACTCACCTTTTAGGGCCAGTTTTCCCTTAGTACCTAACTTCCCTAGTGACCCTAAGACCCACTTAGTCAGCCACTCTAAACTCCCTACTTGGAGGCGCCGCCTACTTGCCACCGGCCCCCTTCGAGGCGTCCATCCCGCGCCCATTTGCAGCCGGCCAGCACTCTTGGTCACATACCTTCGCGGAGCTCCCGTTTGCAGCCCAAAGCCAAGGCCACGCTCAAGCAAGACCTCTACGGACCAGCTACTCGTAAGTGTCTAAACTCGGTCTTTAGTCATACACTTGCTTGAAATTCAATTTGATACGGGGTTGTAATAACGGAGCATAGTCTCCCCCCGCTTGTAATAACGTGGCTTGGCACAACCACACACGTGCACTCTCTTAGTCGTGCACAATTTTGCACACACACGGGCCTAATCAGCCCCTAATATATAAGTGTACGTATATATTTCATTTCCGAAGGGTTTTGTTTAAGTTGGGTGTGTTGTCTTTCAATTTAAACACTCTCACACACATTGAGCTTTCGCTCTTATTTGAAAGACCCAAGTAAGGGCCGACCTATACTATTTGGGTTTCATTTCATGTCGTGTGAGTAAGTCTTTCAATTTAAACACTCTCACACACATTGAGCTTTCGCTCTTATTTGAAAGACCCAAGTAAGGGCCGACCTATACTATTTGGGTTTTATTTCTTGTCGTGTGAGTAAGTCTTTCAATTCAAGCACTTTCACACACATTGAGCCTTCGCTCTTACTCCCAAGACCTTAGTAAAGGCCTTATTGCAGTTATATTTGGGTTTCATTTATGTCGTGTGTGTAGTACTTCAATTCAAGCACTCTCACACACATTGAGCCTTCGCTCTTACTCCCAAGACCTTAGTCAAGGCCATACTGCAATTTATATTTGGGTTTAATTTCATGTCGTGTGTGTAAGTCTTTCAATTCAAGCACGCACCCACATTGAGCCTTCGCTCTTATTTGCAAGACCCGAGTAAGGGCTCATATACATAAGATATATACATATCTCCCTTCGGTTATTTCCCTTCGGTTATTTCCCTTCGGTTATTTCCCTTCGGTTATTTCCCTTCGGTTATTTCCCTTCCGCTATTTCCCTTCAGTATTGTCTTTACATTTCGGGTTTTCCCTTTGGAGTAGCGTGAGTTTGCATTGCATCTACGCCATACCACGAGGTAGGACGCATATTGCATCGAAGCAACCCCCGCTCGAATTCGCCCATGTAGTGGAGTGTTCATAACACACAAACTAGGCGACCCAAAAAGGGATAAAAGAAAAGACTTAGGCACGTGCAAATCCACGTGATCTAAAACATGCAATCGCATCTTAAAAACCCGAAATAGACACCTCGAAACCGTTTCGTAGACTTTCTCCCCAAAACTCGATTTTTTGCAAAAGCGTACAGACTGACCCTTGCGCATCGGTGCAAGAAGGTCTGCGACGACAAGAGCTCACTTGCTCACAGTCGCCACATTTAGAAGTCAGTGTTAAGTATATCTTCGCTAGCTTAAGTAAGCTAGCTGGCACGCCCTATTTGTATACATAGGCCTTAGACGCACGATAAGATCCACTCCAAGCCACGAAAGGGGCGAAGAGGCGGGGATTTTCGCGCGTCTACAGTGCCATAGACCAACTCGAATGGTGTGGCATTCGTGGGAGTCCGGATGGAAGTCCTATAAGCCCATAAGGCTTCATCCAGCTTCTCGTGCCACGTCCTACCCTTTTCTAAGGTTTTCTCAATAATACTAATGAGAGTCTTGTTTGTGGCTTCGGCTTGGCTGTTGCCTTGAGGGTAGTAGGGCGAGGAGAAGTGGTGAGTTATGCCATACGTGTTGCACAACTTAACCATCCGCTCGTTCTTGAATGGGGTACCATTATCAGACACAAGGTCTCGTGGAACCCCAAATCGAGCCAAGATATTCCTCCGGATGAAAGTCACCACATGTTGCCCCATTACATTTGTTAGGGAAATGGCTTCCACCCACTTGGAGAAATACTCCGTGGCTGCTAAAATAAAACGATGCCCATTCGAGGCCTTTGGAAATATTGGGCCTACAATGTCAAACGCCCACATGGTAAATGGCCAGGGGCTGACCACGGAATGCAATGCAGATGAAGGGATATGAATGGCGTGCCCATGCACTTGACATGGATGACTGTAAACACCCCAAATCTTCTATTTTTCAAAAACTCTCGAAACACCAAAAAGCTCATTTGAGCCAAAACGATGACCTGTTTTGAAATGTGAAAACAGGTACAGAAGGCAAAAGAAGACCCTAGGCCCGAAGAGGATTCAAGCCCAGAGCTTCAGAAGCCACTCCCTGATAAAAAAACAAAAGAAGGCTGAGCCCGTTTGATGAAAAGCTCAACGGAGTCCAGAACGGCGAGACGGAGTCCGGACGACAAAGTTGGGGAAAACCCAGCACCAGACGGAGCGCTGATGAAGCCAGTGCCCGCACAGATCGTTCGCCTCGAGAAGCCAAGAAGGACTGTCCGAAGAAATTTTGATTTGGATCTGGACCATATATATCCAGATCCAAATCCATGTAATGAATAGTGTTTGGATTTGGGCTAATCCAAATAGTGTTTGGGTCGATCCAAATAGTGTTTGGATTTGGATTGGATCCAAATAGTGTTTGGATTGGATCGGATCTGGATCAAAATATCCAGATCCGTATCCATAAAAATATTGGGTTTGGATCGGATACAGATCTCAAAATATCCGAGATCCAATATCCAGATCCAAATAGTGTTTGGATTTGGGTATGGATCCAAACCCCAAACCCAAACCCAAATCCAAGACCCACCTCAAATCTCTATAAATAGAGGTGAGGGGGTCCATGTAAAGGGTTCATGCAAATACTTGGGAGGAGAGAGAGGGAGTGATAAACCTAGCCATGTGGGCTCATGAGTGAAGTGGGCTTGAGCCATGTTGGCCAAGGTTAGATCAAGGGGGCTGCACCAACTCGAGCTTAGCTGCACCAAGAGGTGGACCGCGGGCGTGGAAGTGGGCTGGACCGATTGGAGGTGGCTGGACCTAGTGGGCTGCACCTAAGGTAAGCCTCAAACTAAACCTACCCCTTCTCCTTACCCTTCTAAACCTAACCCATATGAACCCACCTACACCTAACTGACCCTAAACCACCCCAAGTAAGTCCAGCCAAGTGCTGGCCGAACTTCACAAAAAATCCTTTCCCAACCGACCTGCCCTAGCTGGCCGAACCCCACCTCGCCACCATCCAACATCCCTTAGTCGCCGCCCCCACCACCGGCCGCAGCCTGGCCGAACCTACCTATCACCGCCCCAACCAAAACCCACCCTGACCTGCACTACCTAAGCCTACCACCACCTGCCCTTAACCACCCAACTCCACCTGCAACTCACCTACCCCGACTAGCCTACCACCACCTACAAACCGCCGCCCCTAACCTGCCTTTAACCGAAACCCACTTCGCCGCCATCCCTTGCCCCAAACCAAACCCAATGGCCTGCTCCTTGGCAGGCCATTCCCTTTAGTAAACCCACGGCCTGCTGGTGCAGGCCGTGCCTCATCTAAACCCAGCTAGGGCCTGCCACTCGGCAGGTCACTTCTTACCAAAAACCCGCAAAGGCCTGCCACTCGGCAGGCCCTCTCCCTACAAGCCCACGGCCTGCTAGTGCAGGCCGGGCTTCCCCTCCTTTACCAAGGGCAGGGCCTGCCACTCGGCAGGCCACCCCTCCCTAGAAACCCCACGGCCTGCTAGTGCAGGCCGTATCCCTTCCTTCACCCCCAAGCCCACGGCCTGCTGGTGCAGGCCGTGCATCATCCACACCTCTAAAGCCCCGGCCTGCCATAAGGCTGGCCGTTTCCTTGGGCCACTCACGTCTGGCCGTGATTCCCCTTCAGCCAACCCGCCCCCAAGACAACATACCTGGCCGACTTAACCTGGCTTCACCCTAGACCTACCTCGACCAAAATTCGACCAGCACCCAGCCAGGCCGAGCCCTAGCCCAGCCCTGGCCGACCTGCCTTGGCCTTGATTGACTGAACCTAACCTAGTTAGGGTTTCTCCTAAAACATAACTCGAACCACCTTGGCTCGAGTCATCCTAAGGCACCCCCTTGCAAGGTAAAACCCCGGGCTGCACCAAGACAGCCCGAGTTGCCCCAAGCTCCCCTAGAACCCAACTCGAGTCATCCAAAACCAGGCCCATACAAAGCCTACTCAAACACCTCTCCCAAGTCCTCAAAGGTTCTCAAACACCTCCAAGCTAGCCGGTTCCACTTCCATGTGATCCGGGCTCCACACGCAAGGCGTACACGTCCTAGACACACCCCACATAGCGGGCTAGGTGAGTTGTAAGTCCTTACATTTGGTGTTTTATTAAATTTTGATACGGGGTTGTAGTAAAGGAGCTTCGTCTCCCCCCGATTGTAATAACGTGGTTTGACACACCCACACACACGCGCACTTGAGCCTTTCCGCTCTTAGTCGTACACTTTTTGCACACACACGGGCCTAACCAGCCCTTAATATATAGTTATATTTATATATTTTAAGTCAAGGGGTTTTTAATTAAGTCGTGTGTGTTGTCTTTCCATTTTCCACACGCACACACATTGAGCCTTCGCTCTTACTCCCAAGACCTTAGTAAAGGCCTTATTGCAGTTATATTTGGGTTTCATTTATGTCGTGTGCGTAGTACTTCAATTCTACACTCACACACATTGAGCTTTCGCTCTTACTCCCAAGACCTTAGTCAAGGCATACTGCAATTTATATTTGGGTTTCATTTCATGTCGTGTGTGTAAGTCTTTCAATTCAAGCACGCACACACATTGAGCCTTCGCTCTTATTTACAAGACCCAAGTAAGGGCCCCTACATATACTCTATATAAAGTATTTCTTTCGGCTACGTCTTTAAGATTCGGGTTTTAAGGTTCAAGTCGTGTGCGTTGTCTTTCAATATATACACGACACACACTTACACAATTGAGCCTTTCCGCTCTTAAGATATAGCCATATTTCCCTTCGGCTATTTACTTTACAAGTCATTTCCCTTCAGCTATTTACTTTACAAGTCATTTCCCTTCGGCAATTTCCCTTCGGCATTGTCTTTTAATTTCGGGTTTTCCCTTTGGAGTAGCGTGAGTTTGCATTGCATCTACGCCATACCACGAGGTAGGACGCATATTGCATCGAAGCAAGCCTCGTACTCCCGCTCAAATTCGCCCCATGTAGTGGAGTGTTCATAACACACACCTAGGTGGCCCATAAAGGGATAAAAAGAAAGACTTAGGCACGTGCAAATCCACGTGATCTAAAATCTGAGAATCGTACAAACCCGAATCAAATCGTGCAAGACTTAGGGTCGTCCAACCCTTACAAAGTCAAAATCGCCCAAATGCATGGTTTTCAAAAGGTTTTAAAACACTTCTTCATTCAAAATATATTTTGAGTTAAACTTGTTTTAAAACGAAGTCTCTAAGCGTACAGACTGACCCTTGCGCATCGGTGCAAGAAGGTCTGCGACGTAAAAATCCCGCTTGCCTACAATCGCCTTTCAAAAGTCAGATTGTTTTCAAAACATACTTTGCTAGTTAAAGTAAACTAGCTGGCACGCCCATAAAGCGAAGTAGATTGCGAAAAGGTTCACTTCAGGCCTAAGAACCCGCAAGTGAAAATTTTCGGTGTCTACAATTTGGCACGCCCGGTGGGACCCGGGACTTAAGCAGACTTCAAACAAACGAGTTATACTCAAATTTTCGAAAAAAAGAGTGTTTTTCAAAAATCGTGCATACTTAGGAAAATTGCATGAAAATGGATAGAAAGCTACAAAAATCTTCGTTGAGTAAACTAAAAGAGGTTTTCAAATCAGATAAAGCCCAAAGAGAGCTCGATGAGATTGAAAAAATATTTCAAAAGATGGATGCTTTAAGCAAGGAGCTTAAAGCCCATCGAACACATAGCAGCTCTTCGAGGGCACATACAGATCGTGAATTGAAAACCGATCTCAAACTCAACGAAGGATTGGAGATTAGAGACAAATCCCGGCAAAGGGATAAGTCGTCCACTCCTACAACTTCAAGCTTTTCAAAATCCATAGAAAAACCAAAAAAAGATTTTTCTATTTCAAAAAACCAAAAAAATCTTGAAAATTTGGAAAAAGACCAAAAAATTGAAAAACAAAATTTTGGAATTTCGAAAACTTCAAGTAAAAGTCCTAAGTCTAGGCACACACATACAGTGGGACATGAAGTCCACACCCTACAAAGGAATGAGAGTGAAAAACAGGAAGGTTTCGAAAGGAAACGCCTCGTTAAACCCCGGGGGCTCAAAACAGAGTTACCCGGGAAATCGGCTTGCTCTCACCTTGAAAAGGTAGACAAGCCACAAAGAGGTATGCCTGAAACCCATCCTTCTCAAGACTCTCTTCTTCATGTAGGGTCATCAGATGCATTGGATAACCCCTTTGCACACACAAACCCACAAACTGTGCCAAAACTTGAGGATTTTCAAGGTGCGCCAACTGTCGCGCACCATTCAAAGGAATTTCAAAAACAAAAAGAAGTTCCGAAAATGGTAGACATGGAGACCCCTAATGCATGCATCGACATCTTAGGAGCTCATAACCCTACCATAGAAAAACCCACTTCTTCGAGCCTAGTCTTGTGCCCTGGAGCCAAGGCTATGGCTTTGAAACAAAAAAATCAATCCCTAGGGGCACCACGAGTTGAACCTAGGGACCAAGTCAAAAACTTCAAGGGACCTTGTATGGCTCCCCTTGAAGTAAATCTTTCCCAAAATAGGGTATGGAACCATAAGTTTTCCATAACCCTGCTATGTCCAAAACTCCTCAAGGAACCAAGCTTGGCTTTCCTTGAGGGCAAAGTCTCCCAAACCAGGTTTGTATGGAAGCCCAAGTCTTCCATCACCCCGGAATCCAAACTCTCGATATCCAAAAGGGTATATATCCCCAACATGGATGATTCCATGTTCCAAGACCATGATTTATACCAAAACTTTTCGAAAAGCAAAAAGTCTTGGAACATGATTCTGAATATGGGATATAAACCCTACACGGGCCTGGGAACCCGAAACCAAGGTAGGCTTGAGCCTGTCCTACCTAAAACCAATAGGGAACGATATGGACTGGGCTACAGCCCACCCATACCACCAGAGCCGCCACCTAAGACCATCTGGGTCAAGGGTGCCTTGTAGAACCTCTAAAACCGAAACCCATGTCTTAGACCTATCTGATTAGAGTCTGATTCATGAATGTTTTCTTTGAAGGTTCAATGGAAGATCCCTACTTTTGAAAAAGACAAAAAAAAGTTGAAAACTCTCAAAATCTCAAAAACATTTGGAAAAACGAAAATTACAAAAAGAAATTTATTTCCAAAAGCCTTTGGCCATGTACAAAGCCCATTTTCGAAAAATTGTAAAAATGCTTTCGAAAATTGTATATACTCCTTGAAACCAAGTGTGCAAAAAGCTGGTCCTATCTACCCTTTTGCCTAGAGCTTTTTCAAAAATGAAAAGCTCGAGAATCACCAAAGCAAGGAGGAATAAACACCTCCAAGCTTCCTGAACTTCGCAAAAATCCTTAAACTATGGAAAATTGGGGATTTTTAGAAATAAGTTAACCCATAGTGTGTGCATAAGCATCATGCATTACACTTTGAAATCATTCATATGCATCGAGTCTAGACATCATTCTAGAAATCGAATTCAGGGTTTTGCAAAATCAAAGGGGCAATAAGAGTCGACCCCCTAAGTATCGAGCCTTCATAGGCATGTCTCCATACAAATCAAAACCAACACCTTCGAGGCAAATTTTAAAAAAGGAAATGAGAATCTTGAAAAAGGGTTACACATTTCACAAAAACCTTTCATGGCTTTGAAAAGAAAGATTTTCTTCAACTTCTGGTTTATATAAAAACCTTGATTGTGTTAGGATAAAGAACATGAATCTCACGATGAAATATGGAGACCATGTCAAAACTAACACCTGATGGCCATGACGATCACTTAGGGCTGGTTATGTTTCCCATCCTTGAGCAAAAAGTATCATGATCATGTTAGAAAAACCATGGAAGTGCATGGATATGAACATACCATTGTCCATCCAAAATCCCTTTGAAAAACCATGGCCCTTCACCATATGGCCATGCGAAATTCCCATCAAGCTAGGGGCATTTTTAAACACAGCCCCTAGACACTTTCCATGGATAAGCGAATGCATCTCCTTCATGATTTGTGAGATACATTTCATGTATTCATCGTTGCATAAAAACATATATTTCCATTTTAAAATCACATGGAGTGCATAGCATGCATCATATCACCCCGAAGAAAGCCCAAAAGGGTGGCAAACTCGAGTAGAAATGTCCCCATGTCTTCGAAAGGGCAACAAAAATTAGAAATTTGTTGATATTGTGGATAGAAATTAGCAAAACCCCGAAAATGCCCGAATATTCAAAAGGGTTTATGCTGAATTCTTTTTCAAAAGGATCTTGAAAAAAATCGAACTCCTTTGAAACTTCTTGAAAGAAGGATCGAAGTAGATTGTATAACCCCGAATGGAGGAATCTATACTTTTCGAAAAGTAGAGTCTTCCAAAAATGAATTGGCTATATTTCAAAGAACCCTGGCTTACAAGATTAAGCCTTGTTCAAAATATCAAAATATTTTCGAATAGCAGATGCTATTAAGAAATAGGACGATCTCGTTTGAATCGAGTAACCAAAGGGATAAGCCCTCCCCCATCCTACTTTCTCTCCAAAAAGGAAAATTGGCTATTTTCAAAAGAAAGAAAAAAAAATCGAGAATACAAAAACTCCTCCGAAAGTGGTCTTCCCTTCATAAACAGGGAATACAAAAACTCCTCCGAAAGAGGTCTTCTCGTTCAAAAGAAAAAGGAGATATAAAAACACTCCTCCCAAAGAGGTCTTCCCTTCATAAACAGGGAATACAAAAACTCCTCCAAAGAGCTGCTCTCCTTTAAAGAAAAGAGGGATTAATGAAAAAATACTCCCAAAGGGAGACCCTCTATGAAAAAGAAACAAAAAGCCAAAGCTCCAAAGAGCGATTTTCCGATTCTTTGCCTAAAACCACGGGACGCTTCAGAAGGGACCGTGGTATCTCTTTCCCATATCCCTACGGCTTATCCCCGAGGAAAAAGATGCAAATTTGCGAAAATCCTAAAGTACGAATAAAATCGGCTTATTTGGATTTCATTTTGTTTGAGAACTCGACTCTGTTTTGTAGGAAATGGAACTTTGAAATGTTTTCCAAGTTTTCCTACCCAAAAACCTCTACTGAGTAGCAGGTATTGAAACCCGAATGAAGGGAAGTATGAAAAATGGAAGTCCTTTTCGATACAAGTTAAAAGGAGTTCCTTTTCAAAAAGAAATTTTCGACAGACCCACGAATGTCAAAAAGACATGGGTAAAAACCTGCTCGGAGCAACCAGCCTCAAAAGGCTCTCTTCGGGCTCAAAAACCAAAAATAAAATTTTTCTCATGCATGCATTCAAAGAGTCGTTCGTGCATGATCATACATATAGGGAAATAGCTAGGAAAAGCCCCCTTTTGCTAAAAATCCCCACCTGTGGAAAAAGAAAACAGGGTTTTTGCGAAATAAATGGTGTATTCTCGAGAAAATTTGAGGGAAAAACCAAAATGGGGTGTTTCTTCTTTGCCATTATCCAAATACATTTGGATAATGCCAAAGAGGGGCATCTGTAAACACCCCAAATCTTCTATTTTTCAAAAACTCTCGAAACACCAAAAAGCTCATTTGAGCCAAAACGATGACCTGTTTTGAAATGTGAAAACAGGTACAGAAGGCAAAAGAAGACCCTAGGCCCGAAGAGGATTCAAGCCCAGAGCTTCAGAAGCCACTCCCTGATAAAAAAACAAAAGAAGGCTGAGCCCGTTTGATGAAAAGCTCAACGGAGTCCAGAACGGCGAGACGGAGTCCGGACGACAAAGTTGGGGAAAACCCAGTACCAGACGGAGCGCTGATGAAGCCAGTGCCCGCACAGATCGTTCGCCTCGAGAAGCCAAGAAGGACTGTCCGAAGAAATTTTGATTTGGATCTGGACCATATATATCCAGATCCAAATCCATGTAATGAATAGTGTTTGGATTTGGGCTAATCCAAATAGTGTTTGGGTCGATCCAAATAGTGTTTGGATTTGGATTGGATCCAAATAGTGTTTGGATTGGATCGGATCTGGATCAAAATATCCAGATCCGTATCCATAAAAATATTGGGTTTGGATCGGATACAGATCTCAAAATATCCGAGATCCAATATCCAGATCCAAATAGTGTTTGGATTTGGGTATGGATCCAAACCCCAAACCCAAACCCAAATCCAAGACCCACCTCAAATCTCTATAAATAGAGGTGAGGGGGTCCATGTAAAGGGTTCATGCAAATACTTGGGAGGAGAGAGAGGGAGTGATAAACCTAGCCATGTGGGCTCATGAGTGAAGTGGGCTTGAGCCATGTTGGCCAAGGTTAGATCAAGGGGGCTGCACCAACTCGAGCTTAGCTGCACCAAGAGGTGGACCGCGGGCGTGGAAGTGGGCTGGACCGATTGGAGGTGGCTGGACCTAGTGGGCTGCACCTAAGGTAAGCCTCAAACTAAACCTACCCCTTCTCCTTACCCTTCTAAACCTAACCCATATGAACCCACCTACACCTAACTGACCCTAAACCACCCCAAGTAAGTCCAGCCAAGTGCTGGCCGAACTTCACAAAAAATCCTTTCCCAACCGACCTGCCCTAGCTGGCCGAACCCCACCTCGCCACCATCCAACATCCCTTAGTCGCCGCCCCCACCACCGGCCGCAGCCTGGCCGAACCTACCTATCACCGCCCCAACCAAAACCCACCCTGACCTACACTACCTAAGCCTACCACCACCTGCCCTTAACCACCCAACTCCACCTGCAACTCACCTACCCCGACTAGCCTACCACCACCTACAAACCGCCGCCCCTAACCTGCCTTTAACCGAAACCCACTTCGCTGCCATCCCTTGCCCCAAACCAAACCCAATGGCCTGCTCCTTGGCAGGCCATTCCCTTTAGTAAACCCACGGCCTGCTGGTGCAGGCCGTGCCTCATCTAAACCCAGCTAGGGCCTGCCACTCGGCAGGTCACTTCTTACCAAAAACCCGCAAAGGCCTGCCACTCGGCAGGCCCTCTCCCTACAAGCCCACGGCCTGCTAGTGCAGGCCGGGCTTCCCCTCCTTTACCAAGGGCAGGGCCTGCCACTCGGCAGGCCACCCCTCCCTAGAAACCCCACGGCCTGCTAGTGCAGGCCGTATCCCTTCCTTCACCCCCAAGCCCACGGCCTGCTGGTGCAGGCCGTGCATCATCCACACCTCTAAAGCCCCGGCCTGCCATAAGGCTGGCCGTTTCCTTGGGCCACTCACGTCTGGCCGTGATTCCCCTTCAGCCAACCCGCCCCCAAGACAACATACCTGGCCGACTTAACCTGGCTTCACCCTAGACCTACCTCGACCAAAATTCGACCAGCACCCAGCCAGGCCGAGCCCTAGCCCAGCCCTGGCCGACCTGCCTTGGCCTTGATTGACTGAACCTAACCTAGTTAGGGTTTCTCCTAAAACATAACTCGAACCACCTTGGCTCGAGTCATCCTAAGGCACCCCCTTGCAAGGTAAAACCCCGGGCTGCACCAAGACAGCCCGAGTTGCCCCAAGCTCCCCTAGAACCCAACTCGAGTCATCCAAAACCAGGCCCATACAAAGCCTACTCAAACACCTCTCCCAAGTCCTCAAAGGTTCTCAAACACCTCCAAGCTAGCCGGTTCCACTTCCATGTGATCCGGGCTCCACACGCAAGGCGTACACGTCCTAGACACACCCCACATAGCGGGCTAGGTGAGTTGTAAGTCCTTACATTTGGTGTTTTATTAAATTTTGATACGGGGTTGTAGTAAAGGAGCTTCGTCTCCCCCCGATTGTAATAACGTGGTTTGACACACCCACACACACGCGCACTTGAGCCTTTCCGCTCTTAGTCGTACACTTTTTGCACACACACGGGCCTAACCAGCCCTTAATATATAGTTATATTTATATATTTTAAGTCAAGGAGGTTTTTAATTAAGTCGTGTGTGTTGTCTTTCCATTTTCCACACGCACACACATTGAGCCTTCGCTCTTACTCCCAAGACCTTAGTAAAGGCCTTATTGCAGTTATATTTGGGTTTCATTTATGTCGTGTGCGTAGTACTTCAATTCTACACTCACACACATTGAGCTTTCGCTCTTACTCCCAAGACCTTAGTCAAGGCATACTGCAATTTATATTTGGGTTTCATTTCATGTCGTGTGTGTAAGTCTTTCAATTCAAGCATGCACACACATTGAGCCTTCGCTCTTATTTACAAGACCCAAGTAAGGGCCCCTACATATACTCTATATAAAGTATTTCTTTCGGCTACGTCTTTAAGATTCGGGTTTTAAGGTTCAAGTCGTGTGCGTTGTCTTTCAATATATACACGACACACACTTACACAATTGAGCCTTTCCGCTCTTAAGATATAGCCATATTTCCCTTCGGCTATTTACTTTACAAGTCATTTCCCTTCGGCTATTTACTTTACAAGTCATTTCCCTTCGGCAATTTCCCTTCGGCATTGTCTTTTAATTTCGGGTTTTCCCTTTGGAGTAGCGTGAGTTTGCATTGCATCTACGCCATACCACGAGGTAGGACGCATATTGCATCGAAGCAAGCCCCGTACTCCCGCTCAAATTCGCCCCATGTAGTGGAGTGTTCATAACACACACCTAGGTGGCCCATAAAGGGATAAAAAGAAAGACTTAGGCACGTGCAAATCCACGTGATCTAAAATCTGAGAATCGTACAAACCCGAATCAAATCGTGCAAGACTTAGGGTCGTCCAACCCTTACAAAGTCAAAATCGCCCAAATGCATGGTTTTCAAAAGGTTTTAAAACACTTCTTCATTCAAAATATATTTTGAGTTAAACTTGTTTTAAAACGAAGTCTCTAAGCGTACAGACTGACCCTTGCGCATCGGTGCAAGAAGGTCTGCGACGTAAAAATCCCGCTTGCCTACAATCGCCTTTCAAAAGTCAGATTGTTTTCAAAACATACTTTGCTAGTTAAAGTAAACTAGCTGGCACGCCCATAAAGCGAAGTAGATTGCGAAAAGGTTCACTTCAGGCCTAAGAACCCGCAAGTGAAAATTTTCGGTGTCTACAATGACACTTCCTAAAATGATCGTGACAATCCTTTTTCAGGGTGGACCAAAAATAGCCCCCTCTAAGTATTTTCATTGCCATCATGTTGGCATTAACATGACCTCCACATTCTCCATCGTGGAACTCGTGCATCACTATCCTAGCCTCCTCTAGGTCGATACACCTAAGCAAAATGCCGGTAAAACTCTTTTTGTATAAGACCCCACTCAGAATGGTGTATCGGGTCAAAATCTTACGAATGAATGCCTTATCTTTGGACGTGGCATCCTCGGCGAATCCCCCATTTTCTAAAAATTGTTTTATGTCATAGAACCAGGGTTTTTCAATAGACTCTGGGTTGTTTTGGCAAATATCCAAGTCGTGTGTGGATGGATGGGGCGCATGCCATATTTCCAAAGATCTGGTCCCTGAAATGGGATCGACCTTCAGGGCGGAACCCAAGGAGGAGAGGGCATCGGTGATGCCATTGTCCTCTCTTCCTACGTGTGTGAGCTTACACGACTGGAAGGATTGGACCAATCGAGTGGCCAACTCGTGATATGGAAGTAGTTTCTCATTACGTACTTGCCAAATTTTTAAAACCTGGTTTATGACAAGGAGCGAATCTCCAAAGACCTCGATGCATGATGCCCCTAGAGTTTTCGAAATCCTTAAGCCTTGTATGAGTGCTTCATACTCAGCTGCGTTGTTGGAACATTCGAAATCTAAGCGGACTGCTATGGGAATCTCGCCCTTTTCAGGGGAGATTAGGATGACCCCAGCGCCAGCCCCTCGTTGGTTTCGTGCCCCGTCGAAGTGCATCTTCCACACTTGGTTTTCGAAAGAATTTGCCAAAATGTGGTTTTGAAAATGGTTTTGCAATATGCCTTCATCAGGCATTTCGACAAGAGTGGGATATGCGTCCTCTAAGGGGAATTCAGCTACGTAATCTGCTAGGGCTTGCCCCTTAATGGAGATCTGGTGATGGTATTTTAGGTCATACTCCATTAGAAGGAGTTGCCATTTGCCCAATCTACCCGTGAGAATGGGTTTTTCGAACAAGTGCTTGATTGGATCAAGCTTGGACACTATCCAGATCTCATGATCTAGGAAATAGTGTCTGAACTTCTGGCAAGCCCAGACTAGGGCTAAGCACGTCTTCTCCATGGCTTGATAATTTCGTTCATAAGCCAAAAGAGTTTTCGAAATATAGTAGATGGCATACTCCTTATGGGTGTCATCCTCGTATTGAGCCAACAGGGCTCCTAAAGCGTTTATATGCACGGAGATGTATAATAAAAGCGGTTTTCCTTGTTTTGGAGGATTCAAAACGGGGGGATTAACCAAGTATGCCTTCAGTCTCTCGAAGGACTTTTGGCATTCGTCATCCCATAAGAATTTCGTACCCTTCCTCAACAGTTTGTTGAAGGGTTCGCATCTAGTTGCCAGATTCGATATGAATCGGCGCACAGATTGTAATCGACCCTGGAGGCTACGGACTTGGGTGAGATTGGAGGGTGGGGCCATGTCTATGATGGCTCGACACTTAGAGGGGTCGACTTCTATTCCCCTTTGGCTCACCATAAAGCCTAGAAGCTTCCCTGATTCTACCCCGAACACACATTTTTGAGGGTTTAGCTTTACTTTGTAAAGTCTAAGCCTTTCAAAAATCTTTTGTAAACATTCGATATGAGTGCATCGGGTTTTGGATTTCGCCAAGAGATCATCTACATACACTTCTACAAGCGCATGAATTTGATCATGGAAGATCGTGTTCATGGCTCGTTGGTATGTTGCGCCGGCATTTTTCAAACCAAAGGGCATGACTGTATAGCAGTACGTGCCCCATGGGGTTGTGAAGGCGGTCTTACCCTGATCTCGTGGACTTAGTTTGATTTGATTATAGCCTGAATAGCCATCCATGAATGAAAACATTTCATGATTTGCAGTACTATCGACTATCAAATCTATGTTTGGTAAAGGATAATTATCCTTTGGAGTGGCTTTATTCAGGTTTCTGAAATCGATGCATATTCGAATTTTCCCATTGGTTTTCTGAACCACAACGATATTTGACAACCAATCAGAGTACGCAATGGGTTTTATAAATCCGGCTTTTAGCAGATCTTCTAAACCCTCTTTGACTTGCGTGTGTACATTCGGGTGTATTTTCCTAAGCTTCTGCTTTATGGGTTTTACACCTGCATCTAAGGGAAGACGATGCTCGACTATGCTGGGATCTATGCCCGGCATGTCTTCATACGTCCATGCAAACACATCTAAATAGGTTTGTAGAAATGCAATGAATGCTAACTTTTCAGTTTCATGCAAGCATGCGCCTATTTTGATGGTTTTGGGATTGGAATCATCCCCTAGGTTCCCCTCTATGAAATCTCCTCCTACTGATTGGGAAGTTCTTTCAAAATCGAGAATTCTATGAAATTCTGGGAGCTCAGAAGTGGGATCTTCCTCAAGGGGATCCACTTCTGGGCTTTGATCATTCTCATGGGCTATAGACTTGAGGGAACTTGATGCGTGGTTTTCAAAATGACCTGGTTTTGTACTTGGATTTTCAAGTGATTTCGAAATTTTTGTTCTGGCTATGTAGACGACGTTTCTTTTGAAATCCTTTTCTTTTGCCAAAGTCCTACCAGGAGCAGCTATGTACAAAATCTTTTTGGTATTTTCCAAATTTTCGATTTTTTTTGGGTTTTTGTAAAGCAAGAACTTTGGGAACTATACAAAGCACTCTTTTTTCGAGTTTTTGTTTTTCCATTGTTTTTGGTTTTCTTGTTTTTCGATTTTTTTGATTTTAAGTTTTCAAATGTTTTTGGTATTTTTAGAAAAAGGGATCTTCCGTCATACCTACAAAGGGAAAACACTACGGGTTAGACTCGGAATAGGAGGTCTAAATCGTAGGTCTCTTCTAAGACAGGCTCCGGGGCACCCTTGACCCAGGTGGTCATAGGGGGTGGCTCCGGCGGTATTCGGGGAGTATAGCCGATCCCATATCGGCTTGGGTTGGCCCTAGGAAGGATGGGTTCTAGGAGACCCTGGTTTTGTGCCCCTAGACTCTTGTAGGGCGTGTAGCCCATGTTCAATAACATGTTCCACGACCTTTTGTTTTTTGAAAAGATGGAATACAAGTCATGGTCCTGGAACATGCTATCGTCCATATTAGGCTCGTATGGCCTTTTGTCTAGGGGTTTTGGAAATAGGGAACGTTTGGGTTTTCCTAGGAGGATTAGAGTCGGGAGGGGGCCTGCTTTGGGCGGCCCCTTCACACATACAACCTTCCTAGGGTTGTTCAACACGAGCCGAGGTGGCTCAACCATAATTTGCCCCAGGTTAGCCTCATGGGCCTGGGAGCTTGATAAACAAGGGGAGTTTATGATCCCCTAAAGCTGTGGGTGACTCTCACCTAGGATCACTACGACCTGGTCCCTAAAAGGGATCTTGACACACCTGTGGAAGGTGGATGGCACAGCGCACAAACTGTGTATCCAGGGTCTTCCCAGCAACAGGTTATAATGGGGGTGGATGTCCAAGACATGGAACACCCCCGTGTGTTCGATCCCTCCCGTTTCCATTGGGAGTTCGATGGATCCTAAAGGCCTAGACGCATTCCCATCGTATCCAGTGATAACGATGGGGCTTGGGTTCACTGAAGTCAAGGTGACTCCGATTTTGTACGCCACATGAAGTGGAAGGATGTTGAGCCCTCCTCCACCATCGACTAGGCACCTGTCCAGAGAGTGGTTGTTTAGAACCACCTCGATATGCAGGGCTTGGTTATGGGTTTCGTAGGGTCTATCTACATCATCTTCCGAAAAGGTGATGGGCGATTTTGCTCCTAATAAAGCCACTTGGGCAGACAAGGATTCCGGACTTATGTTCGAATCAACCTTGGCCCTTTCTAGAATTTTCTCTAAGACAAGTCTATGCCTAGGCGAGGTTTTGATAAGCTCTAGGATAGACATGTGAATAGGAATCTTTGAAAGGTGGTTTTCGAAATCATAAGGATTTCGGATGACTTTGTACTTATCTGCTTTTGGCAGACCACTAGGGATACATGCTTTTGAGGGGCCAGGCACACTGACCACCTTTTGAGCACCTTGAAGGTGCGGGGGTTGATAGATCCTCCCAGATCTAGTGACTTCCCCCACGACCAGCCTAGGGTTCGCGCTAAACTTGGCTCTAAGGATGAGCTGAGGAGAACCTTGGATTTTCAAAACTAGTTTTGCCGGGGTTTCCACTTTTGGTGGTCCCCGAATGACGACTTGGGCGGGCCTCTTGTATAATACAAGGATGGGCGCACAAGTAGGTCGACCAGGTTCTGGCTTTTGTGCTAGTTCCTTGGAAATGGTGAGGGTGCATACCTCCTTTCCTTTCCCACTGCCACTGGCGTGTTTGGGAAAGGGTTCCTTGAAGATAGCTTGAGGTGGCTTAGGTTCTGCAGTGACCTAGAGCCGGCCTTCTGCTATCAAGTTCTCAATTTTATTTAGAAGAGAGAAGCAGCGTTTGGTATCATGGCCTTTGAGCCGATGATACTTACAAAATCGGTTTAAATACCCCCCTTTGGACGTGACTCCTTCAGGGATCTCAGGGAGTTCGATCATGCCCTGGGCAAGTAAGACGTCTAGGACCTCCGACACAGGTTGCCCCAGCGGAGTATACTCCCGTTTTTTAACCGGTTTTTGAAAATTACGTTCTCTCTTATTTTCTAATTTTTCAAAATTTTTGGAAGTGCCCGCCATGCCTGGATCCACCCGGACATTGGCGATTTTATGGGGCTTTTCCCCTTTGTCCGTCGTGGGCAGCCCATATGCAATGGGCTTTTCCAAACGGGTTTTTGGAACGGCACTTCCTTTCCATAAGTGGTCGTATGTCCCTTTTCGCAAGTTGGTTTCAAAGAGGGAGGCCTTTTTGATCAACTTATGGAAAGTTGAAATCTCATGGAGCGAGAGAAGGGTTTTTAACTCGCTTTTGAAATTATCCAGGATGAGCATTACTGCGCATCCTTCGGATATGGGCTCTCGCACTTGGCCCAAAAGCGACCTCCATCTTATAATGAAGGCATTTACGTCTTCGTTCAAGCCTTGCTTTGTATCCCTTAAGGTATTCAGGGTTGGCGTGACTTCCACGTTGTGTGCAAATCTTTGCATGAAGCAGTTCGCTAACTCTTCAAAAGTAGCGAACTGGCTTAAGTCGTAGGAAGCCAGCCATTTGGCAGCTGTGCCTTTAAGGGATAGAGGGAACCAATACACCCATTTCATCGAGTCCTTTTTCTTTTTATGGGCTCGACGCGAGAAAAGCTGCAAGTGAGACCTAGGGTCTCCCATGCCATCATACCGATGGAAGTTCGGTATTTCATCGTCACTGTCTGTTTCGTAATCCATAGGAAGGAAATCAGACAGGGCGTAGCTTCTTTTCTCTTTATTCTGCCCTTTCAGCAGCTGCTGTAGGGCTTTACGGTCCTTTTGTGTGAAGGACTCGTGGTATTGGTTGCCTTCCATTACGGAGGCCTCTTTTTGCTTGCGAGGTTTTTCAGATTTCTTTTTAGGCCTTTGTTCACCGTTCGATGAACATGAATCGCCTACTTCAGCCTCTTGGCTGAGAGCATCGATTTTGGCCTCAAACTCCCTTCTCAAGTCCTCGATTTCATCTAGTTTTATTTTGTTTTTGAAAATCCTCCTAGAGTGAGAACTTGATGCGCATGAGCCTTGGCTCGACACTTCACTTGGGTTGGATTTTGACATGCTTTTCAAGCTTTTTCAAAATTTCCTAAGTACAAGCAAAGAAAACAAGTTAAAACGACACCTTTTTACAAAATTTTCGCAAGACTTCTACGAGTAAACTCGATTTTTGAAAAGGCTCACGTCCCACCGGGCGTGCCAATCTCTGTAGACGCGCGAAAATCCCCGCCTCTTCGTCCCTTTCGGGGGCTTGGAGTGGATCTTCTCTTGTGTCTAAGGCCTATGTATACAAATAGGGCGTGCCAACTAGCTTACTTAAACTAGCGAAGATATTTTTAACACTGACTTCTGAACGTGGCGACTGTGAGCAAGTAAGCTCTTGTCGTCGCAGACCTTCTTGCACCGATGTGCAAGGGTCAGTCTGTACGCTTTTCAAAAATCGAGTTTTGGAGAGAAAGTCTACGAAGCGGTTCGAGGTGTCTATTTCGGGTCTTTAAGATGCGATTGCATATTTTAGATCACGTGGATTTGCACGTGCCTAAGTCTTTTCTTTTATCCCTTTTCGGGCCACCTAGTTTGTGTGTTATGAACACTCCACTATATGGGCGAATTCGAGCGGGGCTTGCTTTGATGCAATATGCGTCCTACCTCGTGGTATGGCGTAGATGCAATGCAAACTCACGCTACTCCAAAGGGAAAACCCGAAATGTAAAGACAATACTGAAGGGGAAATAACAGAAGGGAAATAACCGAAGGGAAATAACCGAAGGGAAATGACCAAAGGGAAATAACCGAAGGGAAATATGTATATAGCTTATGTATATGAGCCCTTACTCGGGTCTTGCAAATAAGAGCGAAGGCTCAATGTGGGTGCGTGCTTGAATTGAAAGACTTACACACACGACATGAAATTAAACCCAAATATAAATTGCAGTATGGCCTTGACTAAGGTCTTGGGAATAAGAGCGAAAGCTCAATGTGTGTGAGAGTGCTTGAATTGAAAGACTACCCACACAACATAAATGAAACCCAAATATAACTGCAATAAGGCCTTTACTAAGGTCTTGGGAGTAAGAGCGAAGGCTCAATGTGTGTGAAAGTGTTTGAATTAAAAGACTTACTCACACGACATGAAATGAAACCCAAATAGTATAGGTCGGCCCTTACTTGGGTCTTTCAACTAAGAGCGAAGGCTCAATGTGTGTGAGAGTGCTTGAATTGAAAGACTTACTCACACGACATGAAATGAAACCCAAATAGTATAGGTCGGCCCTTACTTGGGTCTTTCAACTAAGAGCGAAAGCTCAATGTGTGTGAGAGTGCTTGAATTGAAAGACTTACTCACACGACATGAAATGAAACCCAAATAGTATAGGTCGGCCCTTACTTGGGTCTTTCAACTAAGAGCGAAGGCTCAATGTGTGTGAGAGTGCTTGAATTGAAAGACTTACTCACACGACATGAAATGAAACCCAAATAGTATAGGTCGGCCCTTACTTGGGTCTTTCAACTAAGAGCGAAGGCTCAATGTGTGTGAGTGCTTGAATTGAAAGACAACACACCCAACTTAAACAAAACCCTTCGAAAATGAAAGTATATATATACACTTATGTATTAGGGGCTGATTAGGCCCGTGTGTGTTCAAAATCGTGCACGACTAAGAGAGTGCACGTGTGTGGTTGTGCCAAGCCACGTTATTACAAGCGGGGGGAGACTACGCTCCGTTATTACAACCCCGTATCAAATTGAATCTCAAGCAAGTGTACAACTAAAGACCGAGTTTAGACACTTACGAGTAGCTGGTCCGTAGAGGTCTTGCTTGAGCGTGGGCTTGGCCTTGGGCTGCAAACTGGAGCTCCGCGAAGATAGGTGAACAAAGGTGCTGGCCGGCTGCAAGTGGGGCGCGGGATAGGCGCCTCGAAGGTGGGGGGTTCAAAGGGGCTAAATAAGTGGGTTTTTAGGGTCACTAAGGGAGTCGAGAGTTTAGGGAAGCTGGACCTAAAGGAGGGTTTGTGGGAAGGCCGAATGGGACACCTAGGGGAAGGCCGAATGGAGTATGATGGCTAGGTAGTGGCCGATAGTTTAGGTTATACTAGGTTCGGCTAGGTGAAAAGGGTGGTGGCAAAGGCTGAGATGATGATAGGGTGGGTGGCTAGGAGTGGAGAGGTAGTAGAAACGGGTTTAGGTAGGGTTAGAGAAGGCTTACCGGATGGGGAGAAGTGGCAAGTGGATGAAGAGAGAAGCCGGGTGTTAATGGGAGCTCGGCTGGTTCGGTTGGATGAAGGTGGTGGCGTCCGGCTGGGTGAGGTGGTGATGGATGGAAGAGGGAAGGTGGCAGTGCAGGTGGAGCTGGTGGAGCAGGTGGAGCAGGCGGAGGTGATGGAGAGTGGTCCCGGCTAGGTGAGGAAGTGGGAGAAGGAGAGGACCCGGCTGGGTGAGGTGGGGGTTTCCACCTGAAAAACCCACCCCCAAGGGGGGGGGTTTAAATAGGGGATGGGTAGGTCGGTTAGGGCTGGGCTGAGGGTAGTGGTTAGGTGGTTTAGGTAGGGTGGTATGTAGATAAGGTGGGCTGGAAAGGATTGGGCCAGATATTTTAAAACTAGGGGTTTGGGTAGATTGTGGGCTAAGGGTGGTTTAGGGGTTTAGGGCTAGGTTAGGTGGTTGGGTTTTAGGGTGAGGTTTAGTGAGCTAGGTTAGGTGATTAGGCTAGGTTTAGGCTAGGATTAGGGAACTTAATCTAGGTTTAGGGAAGGATTAGGGAAGTGGGTTAGGTGATTAGGTTGGGATTAGGCCGGGATTAGGGAAGTGGGTTAGGTGATTAGGTTCAGTTTAGGGGTGGATTAGGGGTTTAGGCTAGGATTAGTCATTTTGGGTTTGGTTTAGGTGAAGGAGCTCCCTTAGCATGGACCATAGACCTTGATCACCCCATGTTGGTGCAGCCCTAGGTTAGGTTTTAGCTAATTACAAGCTTAAACCCACTCAATTAGGCTAACCCACATGATTAAACCCAAACTTGACACACAAGTCAAGCTTAATACAACACTCTTGATATTTTTCACCCCGCACTCTCTCTCATGCCCAATATCCCACGTGAAACTCAAGTGGGCCCCACCTCCATTTATGAGAAGGTGATGTGGGCCATGGATATGGATATTGGATTGGATCTCTGGATCCAAATCCAAATCCAAGTCCACATATGGGTTCGGATTGGAATCTGGATATATATGGTCCAGATCCAATCCAAACTGAACTCTGACTCCTTCGAGCTGGGTTCGAAACGGACGATTCGTGCGGGGCCTGACAGCATCAGTACTCCGTCTGCGTTGGGTCTTCGCCAACATAGTCGTCCGCCTCCGTTTCTGCCTTCCGGAGATGACTTCAAATGCTATTTTGATAAAAACAGGGTCTTGGACGTTCGAGATCCTGGGGTGTGAATCAGATACAAGAGTTGCTGCGCCGGGCTTGACATGTGCTCCGGTTCCGGGCTCTTCTTAGCTTTTCAGAAATGCAATGAATGCTAACTTTTCAGTTTCATGCAAGCATGCGCCTATTTTGATGGTTTTGGGATTGGAATCATCCCCTAGGTTCACCTCTATGAAATCTCCTCCTACTGATTGGGAAGGTCTTTCAAAATCGAGAATTCTATGAAATTCTGCGAGCTCAGAAGTGGGATCTTCCTCAAGGGGATCCACTTCTGGGCTTTGATCATTCTCGTGGGCTATAGACCCGAGGGAACTTGATGCGTGGTTTTCAAAATGACCTGGTTTTGTACTTGGATTTTCAAGTGATTTCGAAATTTTTGGTCTAGCTATGCAGACGACGTTTCTTTCGAAATCCTTTTCTTTTGCCAAAGTCCTACCAGGAGCAGCTATGTACAAAATCTTTTTGGTATTTTCCAAATTTTCAATTTTTTTGGGTTTTTGTAAAACAAGAACTTTGGGAACTATACAAAGCACTCTTTTTTCGAGTTTTTGTTTTTCCATTGTTTCTGGTTTTTCTTGTTTTTCGATTTTTTTGATTTTAAGTTTTTCAAATATTTTTGGTATTTTTAGAAAAAGGGATCTTCCGTCATACCTACAAAGGGAAAACACTACGGGTTAGACTCGGAATAGGAGGTCTAAATCGTAGGTCTCTTCTAAGACAGGCTCTGGGGCACCCTTGACCCAGGTGGTCACAGGGGGTGGCTCCGGCGGTATTCGGGGAGTATAGCCGATCCCATATCGGCTTGGGTTGGCCCTAGGCAGGATGGGCTCTAGGAGACCCTGGTTTTGTGCCCCTAGACTCTTGTAGGGCGTGTAGCCCATGTTCAATAACATGTTCCACGACTTTTTGTATTTTGAAAAAGTTGGATATAAGTTGTGGTCCTGGAACATGCTATCGTCCATATTAGGCTCGTATGGCCTCTTGTCCAGGGGCTTTGGAAATAGGGAACGCTTGGGTTTTCCTAAGAGGATTAAAGTCGGGAGGGGGCCTGCTTTGGGTGGCCCCTTCACACATACAACCTTCCTAGGGTTGTTCAACACGAGCCGAGGTGGCTCAACCATAATTTGCCCCAGGTTAGCCTCATGGGCCTGGGAGCTTGATAAACAAGGTCTAGACGCATTCCCATCGTATCCAGTGATAACGATGGGGCTTGGGTTCACTGAAGTCAAGGTGACTCCGATTTTGTACGCCACATGAAGTGGAAGGATGTTGAGCCCTCCTCCACCAACGACTAGGTACCTGTCCAGAGAGTGGTTGTTTAGAACCACCTCGATATGCAGGGCCTGGTTATGGGTTTCGTAGGGTTTATCTACATCATCTTCCGAAAAAGTGATGGGCGATTTTGCTCCTAATAAAGCCACTTGGGCAGACAAGGATTCCGGACTTATGTTCGAATCAACCTTGGCCCTTTCTAGAATTTTCTCTAATACAAGTCTATGCCTAGGCGAGGTTTTTATAAGCTCTAGGATAGACATGTGAATAGGAATCTTTGAAAGGTGGTTTTCGAAATCATAAGGATTTAGGATGACTTTGTCCTTATCCGCTTTTGGCAGACCACTTGGGATACATGCTTTTGAGGGGCCAGGCACACTGACCACCTTTTGAGCACCTTGAAGGTGCGGGGGTTGATAGATCCTCCCGGATCTAGTGACTTCCCCCACGACCAGCCTAGGGTTCGCGCTAAACTTGGCTCTAAGGATGAGCTGACGAGAACCTTGGATTTTCAAAACCGGTTTTACTGGGGTTTCCACTTTTGGTGGTCCCCGAATGACGACTTGGGCGGGCCTCTTATATAGTACAAGGATGGGCGCACAAGTAGGTCGACCAGGTTCTGGCTTTTACGCTAGTTCCTTGGAAATGGTGAGGGTACATACCTCCTTTCCTTTCCCACTGCCACTGGCGTGTTTGGGAAAGGGTTCCTTGAAGATAGCTTGAGGTGGCTCAGGTTCCGCAGTGACCTGGAGCCGGCCTTCTGCTATCAAGTTCTCAATTTTATTTAAAAGAGAGAAGCAGCGTTTGGTATCATGGCCTTTGAGCCGATGATACTTACAAAATCGGTTTAAATACCCCCCTTTGGAAGTGACTCCTTCGGGGATTTCAGGGAGTTCGATAATGCCCTGAGCAAGTAAGAGGTCTAGGACCTCCGACACAGGTTGCCCCAGCGGAGTATACTCCCGTTTTTCAACCGGTTTTTGAAAATTGCGTTCTCTCTCCGACACAGGTTTCCCCAGCGGAGTATACTCCCGTTTTTCAACCGGTTTTTGAAAATTGCGTTCTCTCTTATTTTCTAATTTTTCAAAATTTTTGGAAGTGCCCACCATGCCTGGATCCACCCGGACATTGGCGATTTTATGGGGCTTTGCCCCTTTGTCCGTCGTGGGCAGCCCATATGCGATGGGCTTTTCCAAACGGGTTTTTGGAACAGCACTTCCTTTCCATAAGTGGTCGTATGTCCCTTTTCGCAAGTTGGTTTCGAAAAGGGAGGCCTTTTTGATCAACTTATGGAAAGTTGAAATCTCATGGAGCGAGAGAAGGGTTTTTAACTCGCTTTTAAAATTATCCAGGATGAGCATTACTGCGCATCCTTCGGATATGGGCTCTCGCACTTGGCCCAAAAGTGACCTCCATCTTATAATGAAGGCATGTACGTCTTCGTTCATGCCTTGCTTTGTATCCCTTAAGGTATTCAGGGTTGGCATGACTTCTACGTTGTGTGCAAATCTTTGCATAAAGCAGTTCGCTAACTCTTCAAAAGTAGCGAACTGGCTTAAGTCGTAGGAAGCCAGCCATTTGGCAGCTGTGCCTTTAAGGGATAAAGGGAACCAATACACCCATTTCATCGAGTCCTTTTTCTTCTTATGGGCTCGACGTGAGAAAAGCTGCAAGTGAGACCTAGGGTCTCCCATGCCATCATACCGATGGAAGTTCGGTATTTCATCGTCACTGTCTGCTTCGTAGTCCATAGGAAGGAAATCAGACAGGGCGTAGCTTCTTTTCTCTTTATTCTGCCCTTTTAGCAACTGCTGTAGGGCTTTACGGTCCTTTTGTGTGAAGGACTCGTGGTATTGGTTGCCTTCTATTACGGAGGCCTCTTTTTGCTTGCGAGGTTTTTCAGATTTCTTTTTAGGCCTTTGTTCACCGTTTGATGAACATGAATCGCCTACTTCAGCCTCTTGGCTGAGAGCATCGATTTTGGCCTCAAACTCCCTTCTCAAGTTCTCGATTTCATCTAGTTTTATTTTGTTTTTGAAAATCCTCCTAGAGTGAGAACTTGATGCGCATGAGCCTTGGCTCGACACTTCACTTGGATTGGATTTTGACATGCTTTTCAAGCTTTTTCAAAATATCCTAAGTACAAGCAAAGAAAAAACAAGTTAAAACGACACCTTTTTACAAAATTTTCGCAAGACTTCTACTTTAAAACTCGATTTTTGAAAGGCTCACGTCCCACCGGGCGTGCCAATCTCTGTAGACGCGCAAAAATCCCCGCCTCTTCGCCTTTTTCAGGGCTTGGAGCGGATCCTCTCGTGTGTCTAAGGCCTATGTATGCAAACAGGGCGTGCCAGCTAGCTTACCTAAGCTAGCGAAGATATTTTTAACACTGACTTCTAAACATGGCGACTGTGAGCAAGTAAGCTCTTGTCGTCGCAGACCTTCTTGCACCGATGCGCATGGGTCAGTCTGTACGCTTTGCAAAAATCGAGTTTTTGGAGAGAAAGTCTACGAAGCAGTTCGAGGTGTCTATTTCGGGTCTCTAGAATGCGATTGCATGTTTTTAGATCACGTGGATTTGCACGTGCCTAAGTCTTTTCTTTTATCCCTTTTCAGGCCACCTAGTTTGTGTGTTATGAACACTCCACTACATGGGCGAATTCGAGCAGGGCTTGCTTCGATGCAATATGCGTCCTACCTCGTGGTATGGCGTAGATGCAATGCAAACTCACGCTACTCTGAAGGGAAAACTCGAAATGTAAAGACAATACTGAAGGGAAATGACTGAAGGGAAATAACCGAAGGGAAATAACCGAAGGGAGATATGTATATAGATTATGTATATGAGCCCTTACTCGGGTCTTGCAAATAAGAGCGAAGGCTCAATGTGGGTGCGTGCTGGAATGGAAAGACTTACACACACGACATAAAATTAAACCCAAATATAAATTGCAGTATGGCCTTGACTAAGGTCTTGGGAGTAAGAAAGAAGGCTCAATGTGTGTGAGAGTGCTTGAATTGAAGTACTACACACATGACATAAATGAAACCCAAATATAACTGCAATAAGGCCTTTACTAAGGTCTTGGGAGTAAGAGCGAAGGCTCAATGTGTGTGAAAGTGCTTGAATTGAAGGACTTACTCACACGGCATGAAATGAAACCCAAATAGTATAGGTCGGCCCTTACTTGGGTCTTTCAAATAAGAGCGAAAGCTCAATGTGTGTGAGAGTGCTTGAATTGAAAGACTTACTCACACGACATGAAATGAAACCCAAATAGTATAGGTCGGCCCTTACTTGGGTCTTGAGCGTGGGCTTGACCTTCACCTTGGGCTGCAAACGGGAGCTCCACGAGGATGGGTGACCAAGGGTGCTGGCCGGCTGCAAGTGGGGCGCGGGATTGGCGCCTCGAAGGTGGCCGGCTGCAAATGGGTGTCGCCTTGATGTGGGCGATCAAAGGGGTGAACCAAGTGAGTGTTCTAGGGTCACTAGGAGAGTCGAGTGTTTAGGGAAGGTGGACCTAAAGGGGAGTTTATGGGAAGGCCGAATGGGAGTCCTATAGGGTGGAAGAAATGGCTGGCCAGGTGCAAATGGGATGGTTAGGTAGTGGCCAGTAGTTGAGGTTGTGTTAGGTTCGGCCAAGTGAAAAGGGTGGTGACAAAGGGCTGAGATGATGATAGGGTGGGTGGCTAGGAGTGGAGAGGTAGTAGAGAAGGGTTTAGGTAGAGTTAGGGAATGCTTATCGAATGGGGAGAGGCGGTGGATGGAAGAGAGGAGCCGGGTGTAGATGGGATGGCGAGCAAGTGTGGCGTCTGGCTGGGAGAGGGTGGTGGATGGAAGAGAGAAGGTGGCGGTGCAGGTGGTGCAGGTGGAGCAGCTGGAGGTGATGGAACTCGGCTGGACTTGGGGAAAAAGGGGACCCGGCTGGGATTGGTGGGGGCGGCCAGCTTGGAAAACCCGCCCCCAAGGGGGGGGGTTTAAATAGGGATGGGTAGGTCGGTTAGGGCTGGGCTTGGGGTAGTGGTTAGGTGGTTTAGGTAGGGTGGTATGTAGATAAGGTGGGCTGGAAAGGGTTGGGCCAGATATTTTGAAAACTAGGGGTTTGGGTAGATTGTGGGCTAGGGGTGGTTTAGGGGTTTAGGGCTAGGTTAGGTGGTTGGGTTTTAGGGTGAGGTTTAGTGAGCTAGGTTAGGTGATTAGGCTAGGTTTAGGCTAGGTTTAGGGAAATTAACCTAGGTTTAGAGAAGGATTAGGGAAGTGGGTTAGGTGATTAGGTTGGGATTAGGCCGGGATTAGGGAAGTGGGTTAGGTGATTAGGTTCAGATTAGGGGTGGATTAGGGGTTTAGGCTAGGATTAGGCGTTTTGGGTTAGGTTTAGGTGAAGGAGCTCCCTTTGCATGGCCCATAGACCTTAACCACCTCATGTTGGTGCAGCCCTAGGTTAGGTTTTGGCTAATTACAAGCTTAAACCCACTCAATTAGGCTAACCCACATGATTAACCCCAAACTTGACACACAAGTCAAGCTTAATTACAACACTCTTGATATTTTCCATCCCACTCTCTCTCATGCCCAATATCCCACTTGAATTTCAAGTGGGCCCCACCTCCATTTATGAGAAGGTGATGTGGGCCATGGATATGGATATTGGATTGGATCTTTGGATCCAAATCCAAATCCAAGTCCACACATGGGTTTGGATTGGGATCTGGATATATATGGTCCAGATCCAATCCAAACTGAACTCTGACTCCTTCGAGCTGGGTTCGAAACGGACGATTCGTGCGGGGCCTGACAGCATCAGTACTCCGTCTGCGTTGGGTCTTCGCCAACATGGTCGTCCGCCTCCGTTTCTGCCTTCCGGAGATGACTTTAAATGATATTTTGATAAGAACAGGGTCTTGGACGTTCGAGATCCTGGGGGTATGGATGTGATATAAGAGTTGTTGCGCCGGGCTCGACGTGTGCTCCGGTTCCGGGCTCTTCTTAGCTCTCCTGGTCCTGTCTTGATCGGGCCAAGCCGCTTCGGGGTTTCAAAAATGTGTTTTAACAGGTTTTCAAAAGCTATATTACATATTTTTGAAGTATGAAGTTTAAAACGTACATACAGGGTTGTCTGGAAGGCTCCTGGGTTTCCAAACTCAAAATGGCCCTTTGGGGCTGCTTTTACAAAACCAGGTTTGTTTTGAAGAAATTCGTGGGATTTCAGGGTGTTTACATCGGCATATCAACTCTCATGTCAAAAGCATCCCCAAATTCTCAGACATCCAAGCCCCAAATATAAGAAATATGATCAAAATGAAATCCCGAAGGTGAGAAGGAGATCGGACAAAAATGTAGGCGATGACCCAACGCAAGACGGAGTACTATGAAGTTAGGCCCCGCACAAACCGTCCGTTTCGAAACACCATGAAGGAATCAAAAAATCAAATTTGAATCGGATCTGGACCATATATATCCAGATCCAAACCCAAAATATATTTGGATTTGGATTTGGATCCCAAGATCCAAATCTAATATCTATATCCATGGCCCACTTCACCTCCCCATAAATGGGGGTGAGGGGCCCGCAAAAGTTCACATGAATGCTCTTGAAAAGCTTGGGTAGAGAGAGAAAAGGGCCATAAAGTAAGAGTGAGAAAGTTGGTAGGCTTGACTTTTTTGGTCAAAGTGGGTTAGCCTTGTGGGTTTAACCAAGAGTGTGGGTTCAAACTTGTATGCACCTACACTTGACCTAGGGCTGCACTAACTTGGATATGGCTGCAACTAAAGTGGTGGACCGGCTCCAAGCGGTGGTTCCTAAACCTAGCCCTAAGTTAGCCTATCTCACCTAGCCATCTTTTCTAAACCTAACCCAAACCTAGCCTAGACCTAGCCCTTCTCACCCAAAACCACACCCACTTCACCTAGCTGGACCACCTAGACCCTAAGCAACTTGCCCTAAGCTAACCTTAGTTCACCTAACTAAGTCCCTAACCAACTAAAACCCAGCCCACCTAACCAACCTACCCCAAACCACTAGCCCAGCCCACCTAAATAAAAATATCTGGCCCCTAGCCCAATCGACCTAGCTCCCTTATCCCCCCAGCCATTAATCCCTAGTCGGCCAGCCTATATAAGAGCCCATCCATCACCTGCGGGTTTCTCTCTTCATCCTCTTGATTCAGCCAGCACTCAGTGGGAAGCCCTCTCACCTTCGGCGAGGAGCTCCATCTCACTCCATCATCTTCCTTCATTCCCAGCCGACCAACTCCATCACTTCCCTTCCACCTATAGCACCTGCCACCTCCCTTCCACCCGACCACTAACACCACTTGTCGCCTCCTTCCCAGCCAAGCACCACCTCCTTTCCACCCGGCCAACAGCACCATCCTCCCTTCATTCCTGGCCAGCATCCCTGCACTCCTAGCCGAGCACCACCTTCCACCTGGCCAACATCACTTCACTCCCAACCGAGCATCACCAACATCATCCTTCCTTCCACCCGGTTTCCCCAAAGCAGCAGCACCCCTTTACCATTCCCCAACTCCTTCACTCCCCACAGAGCACCACCTTCCACCTGGCCAGCATCACTCCCATCCACCTGCCATACTCCCATCTCTCCCAGCCGAGCACCACCTGCCACTCCTAGTCGCCCAACTCCCAGCACCACACCTTAGACCAACAACCTAACACCTTAGCTCCCATAAACCAGTCGTCCAGCCCCCTACTTGTCCCTAATCATACTCAAATCCCAGCCCTTTCTCAAACTACCTAAGGAGCTCCTCTTGGCGGCCCAAGTTGAATCACAAGTCCAAATCCAAGCAAGTTGAAGATGGACCATCTACATGTAAGTGTCTAAAATTGGTCTATTATATGAACTTGCTTTATATTCAATTAAATTTTGATATGGGGTTGTAATAATGGAGCGTAGTCTCCCCCCAAGATGTAATATTGATGTATGACACACAAGCACACACGAGCACTTGAGCCTTTCCGCTCTTAGTTGCACACCTTTCGCACACACACAGGCCTTGACAGCCCCTAAGATATAACCTTATTTATATAAGTTCAGCTGCGTGTGTTTACATTCAAGTCATGGGTGTTGTCTTTCAATTCCACACTCACACATTGAGCTTTCGCTCTTACTCCCAAGACTCTAATAAGAGCCATATTGCAATTCAATTTGGGGTTTTCATTCAAGTTGTGTGCGTGGTCTTTCAATTCCACACTCACACACATTGATCTTTCGCTTTTACTCCCAAGACTCTAATAAGAGCCATATTGCAAATCAATTTGGGGTTTTCAATCAAGTTGTGTGCGTGGTCTTTCAATTCCACACTCACACACATTGAGCTTTCGCTCTTACTCCCAAGACTCTAATAAGAGCCATATTGCAATTCAATTTGGAGTTTTCATTCAAGTTGTGTGCGTGGTCTTTCAATTCCACACTCACACATATTGAGCTTTCGCTCTTACTCCCAAGACCCTAATAAGAGCCATATTGCAATTCAATTTGGGTTTTACATTCCAAGTCGTGTGAGTCGTCTTTACATATACACACAACACCCACGCACACGTTGGCGACCTTCGGGCCCATATATATATAGTTGTATTTCCCTTCCGCTATGTCTTTAAGATTTAGGTTTTAAGGTTCAGTTGTGTGAGTAGTCTTTCAATATATACACGACATACACTTACACAATTGAGCCTTTCCGCTCTTAAGATATAGCCATATTTCCCTTTTGCAATTTCCCTTACGCAATTTCCCTTCAGTTATGTCTTTCAATTCTAGGTTTTCCCATTCTGTTGTGTGAGTTTGCATTGCATATTCGCCATACTACGAGTTAGGACGCATATTGCATCAAAGCAAACCCCATACACCCGTGCAAAAATTGCCACATTTAGGCACTTAACGCACATATCTCACACCCAAATTGGCTAAAATCAAAGACATAGGCACGTGCAAATCCCATGTGAAATAAAATCTGCAACAATACAAACAAAACCCAATCAAACACTTCGTATGTTTTCAAAGAGGTTACACTTGTTCAAATTCGACTTTGCTAAAGTGTACAGACTGACCCTTGTGCATCGGTGCAAGAAGGTCTGCGACGAAAAGAGCCCATTTGCTCACAATCGCCCCAAACAAGTCAGATATTCAAAAACTTACTTCGCTAGCTTGAGTAATCTAGTTGGCACGCCCTTTTTAAAAGCAACTTAGACATACGAAAAGGTTCACTTCAGGCCTAAGAACCCGGTTTTCCGTGTCTACATCTACGCCTTACTCAAAACGTCGAATTCTCAAACAAAATGAAATTCAAGTAAGTAAGTCCTATTTTTACTTTAGGATTCCTCGAAATGAAACATGCTTTACTTGGGATAAGTCATAGGGATAGAAAAGAGATACCACGGTCTCTTCTGAAGCATCCCGTGGTTTTAGGTATAAAAGGCGGAAAACTGCTCCTTTTGAGCTTTTTGGCCTTTTCTTTCTTTTTTTCATAGAGGGTCTCCCTTTGGGAGTATTTTTTCTTTAATCCCTCTTTTCCATAGAAGAATCGATTTTCTATTTTTGACTCAAGTTTCTTTCTTTGGGAAAGAGATTTTGGTGGGGATTTTCCTTTGTTTTTGGCCATATTTTCCTTTTGCAAGGAGAAGAGAAGAGGGGAAGACTTATCCCAAGGTCATACTTGATTCATTCCTGATCAGCCTATTTCGAAATAGCACGTACTACTTGCAAGTATCTTGCTATATTGAATTAAGCCTTTCTTTGTAAGAAGAAGGATTTTGAAATGTAACCACGTATTTGGAAAGCTCCACTTTTTCGCAAGTGTCGATTCTCTCATTCGAGGTCACCCAATTTGCCTTTGATCCTTGCTTTCGAAGTTTCAAAGCAAATATCCCTAAAACATTTTCGAAAATGGGAATTTAACTAGACCCTACACATAATACTTCTTTAAGTATTGAATATTGATAGGATCTGTTAAATTCCTACCTTCTACATCGATCAACCAGTATGAGTTGTTTGTGGTGGTTCCACGCACAACATAAGAGCCATCCCACTTGGGCCGCCACTTTCCAAGTGGATGTGGGCCATGATAGTGGATGATTTTCAAAACGAGATCTCCCACTTCAAAGTGGCGAGGTTTCATATGTTTCTCATAGTGTCGGGCGATCTTTGCCTGTATGCATGAGCATGATCCATGGCAAGGAGTCGCCTTTCATCTAGCAAATCTAGTTCAGCCATCCTAGCATGCTGAAGTGTCTCTAGGGGGAGGTCGAGTGCAATGGATGTATGAAATGAATGCAATCGTGTATGAATGGGGAGAATGGCGTTTGTGCCATAGACCAACTCAAATGGCGTGGCATTCGTGGGAGTTCGGATGGAAGTCCTATAAGCCCATAAGGCTTCATCCAGCTTCTCATGCCACGTTCGACCCTTCTCTAAAGTTTTCTCAATAATAGTAATGAGAGTCTTATTGGTGGCTTCAGCTTGGCCGTTGCCTTAAGGGTAGTAGGGCGATGAGAAGTGGTGAGTTATGCCGTAGGTGTTGCACAACTTGACCATCCCCTCATTTTTGAATGGGGTGCCATTTTCGGACACAAGGTCTCTTGGAACTCCAAATCGAGCCAAGATATTTTTCCTAATGAAAGCCACCACATGTTGCCCCTGGACATTGGTCAGGGAGGTGGCTTTGACCCATTTGGAAAAGTATTTTGTGACTGCTAAAATGAATCTATGCCCATTCGATGCCTTTGGAAATATTGGTCCTACAATATCAAATGCCCACATGGTGAATGGCCAGGGGCTGACCACGGAATGCAATGAAGATGAGGGGATATGAATGGCGTGCCCATGCACTTGACATGGATGACACTTCCTAACATGATCATGGCAATCCTTTTTCAGAGTGGACCAAAAATAACCCACTCTAAGTATTTTTATTGCCATCATTTTGGCATTAACAAGACCTCCACATTCTCCATCGTGGAATTCATGCATTATAATCCTAGCCTCCTCTAGCTTGACACACCTTAGTAAGATGTCGATAAAACTTTTTTTGTACAGAACTCTACCCAAAATCGTATATCGGGTAGAAATTTTTCAGATGAATGTCTTATCCTTGGATGTGGCATTTTCAGTGAATCCCCCATTTTCTAAAATGCTTTTTATGTCATAAAACCAAGGTTTTTCATCAGAATCTGGGTTGTTTTGGTAAATTTCTAAATCGTGTGTGGATGGAGTGGGTGCATGCCATATTTCCAAGGATCGGGTTCCCAAAGTGGGATCGACCCTTAGGGCTGAACCCAAGGATGAGAGGGCATCGGCAATGCCATTATCCTCTCTTCCTACATGTGTGAGTGTGCACGATTGGAAAGATTTGACCAATCGAGTGGCCAACTCATGATATGGAAGAAGCTTTTCGTTTCTAACTTGCCAAATTTTTAAAACTTGGTTTATAACGAGTAATGAATCTCCAAAGACCTCGATGCATGCTGCCCCTAGAGTTTTTGAAACTTTTAAACCTTTTATGAGTGCTTCATACTCAGCTATGTTGTTGGAACATTCGAAATCTAGGCGAATGGCTATGGGGATTTCGCCCTTTTCAGGGGATACGAGGATGACCCCGGCACCAGCCCCTCGTTGGTTTTATGCCCCATCGAAGTGCATTCTCCACACTTGGTTTTCAAAAGAGTTTGCCAAAATGTGGTTTTGAAATTGGTTTTGTAATATACCTTCATCAGGCATTTCATCGAGTGTGAGATATGCATCCTTCAAGGGAAACCCAGCCACGTAGTCTGCTAGGGCTTGCCCCTTAACGGAGATCTGGTGATGGTATTTCAAATCATACTCTATTAGAAGGAGTTGCCATTTGCCCAATCTACCCGTGAGGATGGGTTTTTCGAACAAGTGCTTGATTGGGTCAAGCTTGGACACTATCCAGATCTCATGATCTAGGAAATAGTATCGAAATTTTTGGCAGGCCCATACCAAGGCCAAGCACGTCTTGTCCATGGCTTGGTAATTCCTCTCATAAGCCAGGAGAGTTTTCAAAACATAATATATGGCATACTCCTTGTGGGTATCATCCTCATATTGTGCTAACAAGGCACCCAAAACATTCGCATGCACAGAAATATAAAGCAGAAGAGGTTTTCCTTGCTTTCGAGGGTTTAAAACAAGGGGATTAACTAAGTATGCTTTTAATCTTTCAAAAGACTTTTGGCATTCGTCATCCCACAAAAATTTTGTCCCTTTTCTCAACAGTTTGTTGAAGGGTTCTTATCTAGTCGCCAGGTTTGAGATATACCTGTGAATGGATTGGAGTCGACCTTGGAGGCTACGAATTTGTGTGAGATTGGAGGGTGGAGCCATGTCTATGATGGCTCGCCACTTAGAGGGGTTGACTTCTATGCCCCTTTGGCTCACCATAAATCCTAAAAGCTTTCCGGATTCTACTCCGAATACACACTTCTGAGGGTTTAGCTTTACTTTGTAAAGTCTAAGCCTTTCAAAAATCTTTTGTAAGCATTCGATATGAGTACATCGAGTTTTTGATTTAGCCAAAAATATCATCCATATATACCTCTACGAGCTCATGAATTTGATCATGAAAGATCATGTCATAGCTCTTTGGTATGTGGCACCGACATTTTTCAAACCATAGGGCATGATTGTATAGCAGTACGTGCCCCATGGGGTTGTGAAAGCGGTCTTAGCCTGATCTCGTGGGGCTAATTTGATTTGATTATACCCTGAATAGCCATCCATGAATGAAAACATCTCATGATTTGCAATACTATCGACTATCAAATCAATGTTTGGTAAAGGAACGTTATCCTTTCTAGTGGATTTGTTTAGGTTTCTGAAATCGATGCATATTCAAATCTTCCCACTGGTTTTTCGAAGAACAACTATATTGGATAACCAATTAGAATATGCAATGTATTTTATAAATCTGGCTTTTAACAGATCTTCTAAACCCTCTTTGACTTGTGAGTGTACGTTCGGATGTATTTTCCTAAGCTTTTGCTTTATGGGTTTTACACCCGTATCTAAGGGAAGACAATGCTCTACGACTCGTGGGTCTATACCCAGCCTATCTTCATATGTCCATGCAAACACATCTAAGTAGGTTTTCAAAAATGCAATGAATGATGGTTTTTCATGCTCATGCAAACATGCACCTACCTTAATGAGTTTGGGCTTTGAATCACTCCCTAAGTTTATCTCTATGAAATCTCCTCCTAGTGAATTCAAGGGTTTTTCAAAATCGAGAATTTTATGAAATTTTGGGAGCTCAGAAGTGGGATCTTCCTCAAGGGGATCCATCTCTTGGCTTCGATCATTCTCGAGATCTATAGATCTTAGGGAATTTGATGTATGGATTTTGAAAATACCTGGCTTTTGACTTGGGATTTCTATTGATTTCAAAATTTTTGGTCTCGTTATGCAGACGACATTCCTTTCGAAATCTTTGGCTTTTCCAAATCTTTACTAGGAGCAGCTATGTACAAAACCTTTTTGGAATTTTGTAGATTTTCGATTTTTTTGTGTTTTTGTAAAGAGAGAATTTTGGGAACTATACAAACCACTCTTTTTTCGAGTTTTTCATTTTCAAGTATTTTTGGCTTTTGTAATTTCTCGAAATGTTTTTGGATTTCAAGTTTTTCTAATATTTTTGTTTTTTTTATTCGAAAGGGATCTTCCATCATACCTACAAAGGAAAATGCCACAAGTTAGACTCTAAACAGGAAGTCTAAATCGTAGGTTTCTTCTAAGATAGGTTCTAGTGCACCCTTGACCCAGGTGGTCACAGGGGCTGGCTCTGGTGGTATTCTGGGAGTATAGCCGATCCCATATCGGCTTGGGTTGGCCTTGGGCAATATGGGCTCTACGAGACCCTAATTTTGTGCCCCTAGACTCTTGTATGGTACATACCCCATATTCAATAGCATGTTCCATGACTTTTTGTTTTTAGAAAAAATTTCATACAGGTCATGGTCCTAGAACTTGTTGTCGTCTATGTTATGCACATAAGGCTTTTTGTCGAGGGGCTTTGGAAATGGGCGACTCTTGGCCTTTCCTAGTGTAAACACCCCAAAATCCCACGAATTTCTTAAAACAAATCTGGTTTTATACAAGCAGCCCCAAAGGGCCATTTTTGAGTCTGGAAACCCAGGAGCCTTCCAGACAACCCTGTATATATGTTTTAAACTTTATCTTTCAAAAACATATGATATGGCTTTTGAAAACTTTTAAAACACGTTTTTGAAACCCCAAAGCGGCTTGGCCGGATCAAGACAGTACCAGGAGAGCTAAGAAGAGCCCGGAACCGGAGCACATGTCGAGCCCGGTGTAGCAACTCTTGTATCTGATTCACACCCCAGGATCTCGAACGTCCAAGACCCTGTTTTTATCAAAATAGCATTTGAAGTCATCTCCGGAAGGTAGAAACGGAGGCGGACGACTATGTTGGCGAAGACCCAACGCAGACGGAGTACTGATGCTGTCAGGCCACGCACGAATCGTCCGTTTCGAACCCAACTCGAAGGAGTCAGAGTTCAGTTTGGATTGGATCTGGACCATATATATCCAGATTCCAATCCAAACCCATATGTGGACTTGGATTTGGATTTGGATCCAGAGATCCAATCCAATATCCATATCCATGGCCCACATCACCTTCTCATAAATGGAGGTGGAGCCCACTTGAAATTCACGTGGGATATTGGGCATGAGAGAGAGTGGGGGTGAAAAATATCAAGAGTGTTGTATTAAGCTTGACTTGTGTGTCAAGTTTGGGTTTAATCATGTGGGTTAGCCTAATTGAGTGGGTTTAAGCTTGTAATTAGCTAAAACCTAACCTAGGGCTGCACCAACATGGGGTGATCAAGGTCTATGGGCCATGCTAAGGGAGCTCCTTCACCTAAACCTAACCCAAAATGCCTAATCCTAGCCTAAACCCCTAATTTGAACCTAATCACCTAACCCACTTCCCTAATCCCGTCCTAATCCCAACCTAATCACCTAACCCACTTCCCTAATCCTTCCCTAAACCTAGATTAATTTCCCTAATCCTAGCCTAAACCTAGCCTAATCACCTAACCTAGCTCACTAAACCTCACCCTAAAACCCAACCACCTAACCTAGCCCTAAACCCCTAAACCACCCTTAGCCCACAATCTACCCAAACCCCTAGTTTTAAAATATCTGGCCCAACCCTTTCCAGCCCACCTTATCTACATACCACCCTACCTAAACCACCTAACCACTACCCTCAGCCCAGCCCTAACCGACCTACCCATCCCCTATTTAAACCCCTCCCCTTTGGGGGCGGGTTTTCAAGAGAGGGAGCCCTCACCTCAGCCCAGCCGACTCCACTCCCCATCTGTCCGCCTGCTCCACTCCCCAACTGCTCCACTCTCCACCTGCTCCACCGGCACCACCTGCACCGCCACCTTCCCTCTTCCATCCACCACTGTTCCCCGCCGGACGCCACCACCTTCACCCAATCGAACCAGCCAAGAACCCACCTGCCCGCCTGCTTCTCCTTACCTTCCACCACCTCTCCCCATTCGGTAAGTACCCAAACTCCATCAAAGCCCTTCTCTTCCACCTCTCCACTCTTAGCCACCCACCCTATCATCATCTCAGCCCTTTTGCCACCACCCTTTTCACTTAGCCAAACCTAGCAAAACCCAAACTGCCGGCCACTACCTAACTCTCATATCCCATTCAGCCTTCCCCTAGGTGTCCCATTCGGCCTTCCCACAAACTCTCCTTTAGGTCCAGTTTTCCCTAAACACTATACTCCCCTAGTGACCCTAAAAACCCACCTATTTAGCCCCTTTAAACCCCCTACCTTGAGGCGACATCTACTTGCCACCGGCCACCTTCGAGGCGCCTATCCCGCGCCCCACTTGCAGCCGGCCAGCACCTTTGGTTACCCATCTTCGCGGAGCTCCCGTTTGCAGCCCAAGGCCAAGCCCACGCTCAAGCAAGACCTCTACGGACCAGCTACTCGTAAGGGTCTAAACTCGGTCTTTAGTTGTACACTTGCTTGAGATTCAATTTGATACGGGGTTGTAATAACGGAGCATAGTCTCCCCCCGCTTGTAATAACGTGGCTTGGCACAACCACACACATGCACTCTCTTAGTCGTGCACGATTTTGAACACACACGGGCCTAATCAGCCCCTAATACATAAGTGTATATATATACTTTCATTTTCGAAGGGTTTTGTTCAAGTTGGGTGCGTTGTCTTTCAATTCAAGCACTCACACACATTGAGCCTTCGCTCTTAGTTGAAAGACCCAAGTAAGGGCCGACCTATACTATTTGGGTTTCATTTCATGTCGTGTGAGTAAGTCTTTCAATTCAAGCACTCTCACACACATTGAGCTTTCGCTCTTATTTGAAAGACCCAAGTAAGGGCCGACCTATACTATTTGGGTTTCATTTCATGTTGTGTGAGTAAGTCTTTCAATTCAAGCACTTTCACACACATTGAGCCTTCGCTCTTACTCCCAAGACCTTAGTCAAGGCCATACTGCAATTTATATTTGGGTTTAATTTCATGTCGTGTGTGTAAGTCTTTCAATTCAAGCACGCACCCACATTGAGCCTTCGCTCTTATTTGCAAGACCCGAGTAAGGGCTCATATACATAAGCTATATACATATCTCCCTTCGGTTATTTCCCTTCGGTTATTTCCCTTCTGTTATTTCCCCTTCAGTATTGTCTTTACATTTCGGGTTTTCCCTTTGGAGTAGCGTGAGTTTGCATTGCATCTACGCCATACCACGAGGTAGGACGCATATTGCATCGAAGCAAGCCCCGCTCGAATTCGCCCATGTAGTGGAGTGTTCATAACACACAAACTAGGTGGCCTGAAAAGGGATAAAAGAAAAGACTTAGGCATGTGCAAATCCACGTGATCTAAAATATGCAATCGCATCCTAAAGACCCAAAATAGACACCTCGAACCGCTTCGTAGACTTTCTCTCCAAAAACTCGATTTTTGCAAAGCGTACAGACTGACCCTTGCGCATTGGTGCAAGAAGGTCTGCGACGACAAGAGCTTACTTGCTCACAGTCGCCACGTTTAGAAGTCAGTGTTAAAAATATCTTCGCTAGCTTAAGTAAGCTAGCTGGCACGCCCTATTTGTATACATAGGCCTTAGACACACGAGAAGATCCACTCCAAGCCCCGAAAGGGACGAAGAGGCGGGGATTTTCGCGCGTCTACACCTAGAATGGTCAGGGTTTTGAGGGGGCCAGCCTTAGGTGGCCCTTTGACATACACGACCTTCCTAGGGATTTTAAGTGTGAGCTTTGGTGGCTCGACCAAGATCTGCCCTAGGTTGGCCTCGTGGTCCTGGAAACTCGACAAGCAGGGGGAATTCATGATTCCCTGAAGCTGTGGGTGACTCTCACCAAGGATCACTATGGTTTGGTCCCGAAAGGGATTTTGACACACCTATGGAAGGTGGATGGCACCACACACAGGCTATGTATCCAAGGCCTTCCCAACAATAGGTTATAGTGGGGATGGATGTCCAAGACATGGAACACCCCCATGTGTGCTATCCCTCCCGTTTCCATGGGGAGTTCGATGGATCCTAGGGGTCTTGATGCATTCCCATTGTATCCAGTTATTACAATGGGACTTGGGCTTACGGATGTCAAGGTGACTCCAATCTGGTATGCTACGTGAAGTGGAAGGATGTTGAGCCCTCCTCCCCTATCGACTAGGCACCTATCTAGAGAGTGGTGATTCAAAACCACCTCGATATGTAGGGCCTGGTTGTGGGACTCATAGGGCCTTTCGAGATCCTCTTCTGAGAACAAGATAGGCGTTTTCGCTCCTATAGACACCACTTGGTTGGACAAGGATTCTGGGGTTATGTTTGAGCTAACCTTGGCTCTTTCTAGAATTTTCTCTAACATGAGTCTATGCCTAGGCGAAGTTTGTATCAACTCTAGGATGGATATGTTAATGGGAATCTTTGAAAGATAGTTTTCGAAATCATACAAGGTTAAAATGACTTTTCTTGTGTCCGCTTTTGGCGAAACTCTAGGAATACATGCTTTTGAAGGGCCAGGTACACTGACCACTTTTTTAGCATTTTGCAGATGTGGGGGTTGATAGATCCTTCCGGACCTAGTCACCTCCCCCATAATCAACCTAGGGTTCGCACCTAACATGGCTCTAATTGGGTGTTTTGGAGCACCTTGAATTTTTAAAATTGGTTTAATAGGGGATGGAACTCTTGGTGGTCTCCGAATGACTACTTGGGCGGATTTCTTATGAAGTATGAGAGTAGATACACAAGTAGACAAACTAGATGGATATGCATGCGCTAGACTCTTCGAAATCGTGAGAGCAGATACCTCTTTGCCCTTCCCACTGGTACTTGCGTGCTTGGGAAAGGGTTCTTTAAAGATAGCTTGGGTAGGCTCTGGTTCCTCAGTGACCTGGAGTCGGCCTTCTGCTATCAAGTTCTCAATTTTATTAAGTAGGGAGAAACACCGCTTTGTATCATGGCCTTTGAGCCGATGATACTTGCAGAATCGGTTTAAAAATCCCCCTTTGGAAGTGATTCCCTCGAGAATTTCAGGGAGTTCGATCATGCCTTGGGCAAGTAGGAGGTCTAGGATCTCTGACATAGGTTGCCCCAGTGGAGTATACTCCCGTTTTTCAAAGGGTTTTTGGAAATTTTTCTTCCTTTTATTTTCAAATTTTTCAAATTTTTTAGAAGTGCTTGCCGAGCTTGGATCCACCCGGACATTGGCGATTTTGTGGGGCTTTGCCCCTTTATCCATGGTGGGTAGCCCATAAGTGTTGGGCTTCTCCAAGCGTGTTTTCGAAACCACACTTCCTTTCCACAAATGATCGTAAATCCCTTTCTTCAAATTCGTTTCGAAAATAGATGCTTTTTTTATCAACTTGTGGAAAGTTGAGATCTCGTGTAGGGAAAGAAGGGTTTTTAATTCATTTCGAAAGTTATCCAAGATGAGCATGACTGCGTATCCTTCGGATATAGGTTCTCGCACTTGTCCAAGGAGAGACCTCCATCGAATGATAAATGTATGCACATCCTCGTTCATGCCCTGCTTCGCATCCCTCAATGTGTTTAAAGTGGGCATGACCTCTACGTTATGTGAGAATCTCTGCATAAAGCAGTTCACTAACTCTTCAAAAGTAGCGAACTGGCTAAGGTCGTAGGAAACCAGCCATTTGGAAGCTGTGCCTTTGAGGGATAAAGGGAACCAATACACCCATTTCATCGAGTCTTTCTTTTTCTTATGGGCTCAACGAGAGAAAAGTTCCAAGTGAGACCTAGGGTCTCCCATGCCATCATACCGATGGAAATTCGGTATTTCATCGTCACTGTCCGTTTCATAGTCTAAAGGAAGAAAATTGGACAGGGCATAGTTCCTTTTCTCTTTATTTTGCCCTTTCAACAACTGTTGTAGGGCCTTACGATCCTTGTGGGTGAAGGAGTCGTGGTATTGGCTACCTTCCATTGCAGAGGTCTCCTTGTTTTTGTGAGTTTTTTCAACTCTCTTTTTGGCCTTTGGTTCACCATGTGACGAACACGAATCATCTGCTTCAGCCTCTTGGCTAAGAGCATCGATTTTGTCCTCAAAATCCCTTCTTAACTCCTCGATCTCTTTTCTTTGATCTCGAGTTTTCAAAAACTTCTTAGAATGAGAACTTGATGTGTATGAGCCACGACTAGACACTTCTTGGGAGCTTGGACTCGACATGCTTCAATGCTTTCAAAATCCTAAGTATGAAATGCAATAAACAAAGAGTTAAAACACTTTTCTTTGAAATTTTTTCATGAGGTTTGTTTGTATGGATCGATTTTTTTATAAGACCCACGTCCCACCGGGCGTGCCAAATCTGTAGACACGCAGAAATTTCCACTCCGGGCTCTTAGGCCTGAAGTGAACCTTTCTGCATCTACGACATTTTTATGAAAAAGGGCATGCCAGCTAGCTTACTCAAGCTAGCAAAGTAAGTTTTTACAATATCTGACTTGTTTGGGGCGAATGTGGATAAGTGGGTTCTTTTCGTCGCAGACCTTCTTGCACCGATGCAAAAGGGTCAATCTGTACGCTTTTAAAAAAAGTCATTTTTGAGCAAACATAACCTTTTTGAAAAGTATGCAAAGTGTTTGATCGGTTTTTCTTGTCTTATTACAGATTTTATCAACATAGGATTTGCACATTTCCCATGTCTCGGGTTTTTAGCCAATTTAGGCATGTGGTGTGTGCATCAGGTGCCTAAGTATGGGCGATTTTTGCACAAGTGTATAGGGTTTGCTTTGATGCAAGTATGCACCCTAACTTGTGGTATGGCGAATATGCAATGCAAACTCACACAACTGAACGGGGAAACCCGGAATTGAAAGACAATGCTTAAGGGAAATAGCAAAAGGGAAATATAGTTATATCTTAAGAGCGGAAAGGCTCAATTGTGTAAGTGTATGACGTGTATAAATTGAAATGCAACTCACACAGCTGAACCTTAAAACCCGAAATTTAAAGACATAACGGAAGGGAAATACAACTATATATATATGGCCCCGAAGGTCGCCAACGTGCGCGTGTTGTGTTGGTGTGTAAATGGAAAGACAAACACACGCAGCTGAACTGGGAAACACAGCGGAAAGTATAGAAATATGACTATATCTTGGCAACTGCCAAGGCCAAAATGGTGCGTGAGGTGCACGAGCAAGCACTCGGGTGTTCTTTGTGTGTGAGTGTTGTAGATGCAGAAAATTCCCGCTTCTGGTTCTTAGGCCTGAAGCAAACCTTTTCGTGTGTCTAAGTTCTAATTAAGCAAAAGGGCGTGCCAGCTAGCTTACTTTAGCTAGCGAAGAGAATTTTAAATCTGACTCCTAACGTGGCGACTATGAGCAAGCAAGCTCTTTTCGTCACAGACCTTCTTGCACCGATGTGCAAGTGTCAGTCTGTATGCTTAAAAATCGAGTTTTGAAATATGAGAACCTACGAAAACATTTTGAGGTGTTTGACTTGGGTTATTTTTGGTATGATTTTCAGATTTTATTTCACGTAGATTTGCACGTGCCTATGTCTTTCTTTTTATCCCTTTTCGGGCCAACTAGGTGTGTGTTATGAACACGCAGCCTAAGTGGGGCGACTTTAAACGGGAGTATGGGGTTTGCTTTGATGCAATATGCGTCCTAACTCGTGGTATGGCATATATGCAATGCAAACACACACAACTCCAAAGGGAAAACCCGAAATTGAAAGACAATGCCGAAGGGAAATTGCGGAAGGAAAATTGCGAAAGGGAAATATGGCTATATCTTAAGAGCGAAAAGGCTCAATAGTGCAAGTGTGTGCCATGTATATATGTAAAGACTACGCACACTGCTGAACCTTAAAACTCAAATCTTAAAGACATAGCCGAAAGGGAAATACTTATAACATATATGGGCCCGAAGGTCGCCAACGTGTTGAGTGGGTATTGTGTATATATTGAAAGACAACTCACACGACTTAAATGAAACCCAAATATAAATTGCAATATGGCCTTGACTAAGGTCTTGGGAGTAAGAGCGAAAGCTCAATGTTTGTGAGTGTATAATAGAAATACTACACACACGACATGAAATTAAACCCAAAGACAATGCTCCGTTATTACAACCCCGTATCAAATTTAATTTAATTTAAGCAAGTCTACAAATGAGGACCAAGTTAGGCACTTACGTATAGCTGGTCCGGAGGTGACTTGCTTGAGCTTGGGCTTGGGCGTTGCCTTGGGCTGCAAGAGGGAGCTCCTCGGAGTGTTACGGCAAGAGAGTGATTGGCCGGGTGAAGCAAGGGTGGCGGATGTGTCGCCTTGGGGCTTGCCAGCTAATAGGAGGGTGCTGCTGTGGTGTCTTGGTGTTGAAGTAGTTAGGGAGTGTCACTAAGGTGTAGGGTTGGTTCTAGGGAGGTGGAGCTAAGGGGTGACTAAGGGGGATGTCTAAGGAAGAGGGTGTAAGACCGCGGGTGGTTGGGTGCAGTCGGCTATGGCTGGCCGACTGGTGGCAGGTTAAGTGGTGGCCGGCTGGGGTAGCTAGGGGCGTTTAGGAATGGCGAGGGGGAACTAGTTAGGGTGTTAACTAAGGGTTGGTTTAAGGGAAAGAAGGACAGGTCCTAGGGAAAAAGGTAAGGTGGCTGGGATAGTGTAAACACCCCGAAATCCCACGAATTTCTTAAACAAATCTGGTTTTGTAAAAGCAGCCCCAAAGGGCCATTTTTGAGTCTGGAAACCCAGGAGCCTTCCAGACAACCCTGTATATATGTTTTAAACTTTATCTTTCAAAAAAACATACAGTATAGCTTTTTAAACCTTTTTAAAACATGTTTTGAAACCCCAAAGCAGCTTGGCCCGATCAAGACAGGACCAGGAGAGCCAAGAAGAGCCCGGAACCGGAGCACACGTCAAGCCCGGCACAACAACTCTTGTATCAAATTCACACCCTCAGGATCTCGAACGTCCAAGACCCTCTTCTTATCAAAATAGCATTTGAAGTCATCTCCGGAAGGCAGAAACGGAGGCGGACGACTATGTTGGCGAAGACCCAATGCAGACGGAGTACTGATGCTGTCAGGCCCCGCACGAATCGTCCGTTTCGAACCCAGCTCGAAGGAGTCAGAGTTCAGTTTGGATTGGATCTGGACCATATATATCCAGATCCCAATCCAAACCCATATGTGGACTTGGATTTGGATTTGGATCCAGAGATCCAATCCAATATCCATATCCATGGCCCACATCACCTTCTCATAAATGGAGGTGGGGCCCACTTGAAATTCACGTGGGATATTGGGCATGAGAGAGAGTGGGGATGGAAAATATCAAGAGTGTTGTATTAAGCTTGACTTGTGTGTCAAGTTTGGGTTTAATCATGTGGGTTAGCCTAATTGAGTGGGTTTAAGCTTGTAATTAGCTAAAACCTAACCTAGGGCTGCACCAACATGAGGTGGTCAAGGTCTATGGGCCATGCTAAGGGAGCTCCTTCACCTAAACCTAACCCAAAACGCTTAATCCTAGCCTAAACCCCTAATCCACCCCTAATCTGAACCTAATCACCTAACCCACTTCCCTAATCCCGGCCTAATCCCAACCTAATCACCTAACCCACTTCCCTAATCCTTCCCTAAACCTAGGTTAATTTCCCTAATCCTAGCCTAAACCTAGCCTAATCACCTAACCTAGCTCACTAAACCTCACCCTAAAACCCAACCACCTAACCTAGCCCTAAACCCCTAAACCACCCCTAGCCCACAATCTACCCAAACCCCTAGTTTTCAAAATATCTGGCCCAACCCTTTCCAGCCCACCTTATCTACATACCACCCTACCTAAACCACCTAACCACTACCCCAAGCCCAGCCCTAACCGACCTACCCATCCCCTATTTAAACCCCCCCCCTTGGGGGCGGGTTTGGCAAGCTGGAACCCTCACCTCACCCAGCCGGGCCCTCTCCTTCTCCCATTCCCTCACCTAGCCGGGACCACTCTCCATCACCTGCCCGCCTGCTCCACCAGCTCTACCTGCACCGCCACCTTCCCTCTTCCACTCTCCATCACCTCACCCAGCCGGACGCCACCACCTTCACCCAACCGAACCAGCCGAGCTCGCATCCACACCCGGCTTCTCTCTTCCATCCGCCACTTCTCCCCATCCGGTAAGCAATCTCTAACTCTACCAAAACCCTTCTCTACTACCTCTCCACTCCTAGCCACCCACCCTATCATCATCTCAGCCCTTTGTCACCATCCATTTCACTTAGCCGAACCTAGCACAACCTACACTACCTAACCATTCGATCCCATTCGGCCTTCCCCTAGGTGTCCCATTCGGCCTTCCCATAAACTCCCCTTTAGGTCCACCTTCCTTAAACCCTCGACTCCCCTAGTGACCCTAAACACTCACTTGGTCCAGCCCCTTTAACCCCCCACATTGAGGCGACATCCACTTGCAATCGGCCACCTTTGAGGCGCCTATCCCGCGCCCCACTTGCACTCGGCCAGCACCTTTGTTCACCCACCCTCGCGGAGCTCCCGTTTGCAGCCCAAGGCAAAGGCCAAGCCCACGCTCAAGCAAGGCCTCTACGGACCAACTACTCGTAAGTGCCTAAACTCGGTCTTTGGTTGTATACTTGCTTGAGATTCAATTCGATACGGGGTTGTAATAACGGAGCGTAGTCTCCCCCCGCTTGTAATAACGTGGCTTGGCACAACCACACACGTGCACTCTGTTAGTCGTGCACGATTTTGAACACAGACGGGCCTAATCAGCCCCTAATACATAAGTGTATATATATATACTTTCATTTTCGAAGGGTTTTGTTTAAGTTGGGTGCGTAGTCTTTCAATTCAAGCACTCACACACATTGAGCTTTCGCTCTTATTTGAAAGACCCAAGTAAGGGCCGACCTATACTATTTGGGTTTCATTTCATGTCGTGTGAGTAAGTCTTTCAATTCAAGCACTCTCTCACACATTGAGCTTTCGCTCTTATTTGAAAGACCCAAGTAAGGGCCGACCTATACTATTCGGGTTTCATTTCATGTCGTGTGAGTAAGTCTTTCAATTCAAGCACTTTCACACACATTGAGCCTTCGCTCTTATTCCCAAGACCTTAGTAAAGGCCTTATTGCAGTTATATTTGGGTTTCATTTATGTCGTGTGTGTAGTACTTCAATTCAAGCACTCTCACACACATTGAGCCTTCGCTCTTACTCCCAAGACCTTAGTCAAGGCCATACTGCAATTTATATTTGGGTTTAATTTCATGTCGTGTGTGTAAGTCTTTCAATTCAAGCACGCACCCACATTGATCCTTCACTCTTATTTGTAAGACCCGAGTAAGGGCTCATATACATAATCTATATACATATCTCCGTTCAGTTATTTCCCTTCGGTTATTTCCCTTCGGTTATTTCCCTTCAGTCATTTCCCTTCAGTATTGTCTTTTACATTTCAGGTTTTCCCTTTGGAGTAGCGTGAGTTTGCATTGCATCTACGCCATACCACGAGGTAGGACGCATATTGCATCGAAGCAAGCCCCGCTCGAATTCGCCCATGTAGTGGAGTGTTCATAACACACAAACTAGGTGGCCCGAAAAGGGAGAAAAGGAAAGACTTAGGCACGTGCAAATCCACGTGATCTAAAATATGCAATCGCATCTTAAAGACCCGAAATAGACACCTCGAACCGCTTCGTAGACTTTCTCCCCAAAAAACTCGATTTTTGCAAAGCGTACAGACTGACACTTGCGCATCGGTGCAAGAAGGTCTGCGACGACAAGAGCTTACTTGCTCACAGTCGCCACGTTTAGAAGTCAGTGTTAAAAATATCTTCGCTAGCTTAGGTAAGCTAGCTGGCACGCCCTGTTTGCATACATAGGCCTTAGACACACGAGAGGATCCGCTCCAAGCCCTGAAAAAGGCGGAAGAGGCGGGGATTTTCGCGCGTCTACAGAGATTGGCACGCCCGGTGGGACGTGAGCCTTTCAAAAATCGAGTTTTAAAGTAGAAGTCTTGCGAAAATTTTGTAAAAAGGTGTCGTTTTTAACTTATTTTTCTTTGCTTGTACTTAGGACATTTTGAAAAAGCTTGAAAAGTATGTCAAAATCCAATCCAAGTGAAGTGTCGAGCCAAGGCTCATGCGCATCAAGTTCTCACTCTAGGAGGATTTTCAAAAACAAAATAAAACTAGATGAAATCGAGGACTTGAGAAGGGAGTTTGAGGCCTAAATCGATGCTCTCAGCCAAGAGGCTGAAGTAGGCGATTCATGTTCATCGAATGGTGAACAAAGGCCTAAAAGGAAATCTGAAAAACCTCGCAAGCAAAAAGAGGCCTCCGTAATAGAAGGCAACCAATACCACGAGTCCTTCACACAAAAGGACCGTAAAGCCCTACAGTAGTTGCTAAAAGGGCAGAATAAAGAGAAAAGAAGCTACGCCCTGTCTGATTTCCTTCCTATGGACTACGAAACAGACAGTGACGATGAAATACCAAACTTCCATCGGTAAGATAACATGGGAGACCCTAGGTCTCACTTGCAGCTTTTCTCACGTCGAGCCCATAAGAAGAAAAAGGACTCGATGAAATGGGTGTATTGGTTCCCTTTATCCCTTAAAGGCACAGCTGCCAAATGGCTGGCTTCCTACGACTTAAGCCAGTTCGCTACTTTTGAAGAGTTAGCGAACTGCTTCATGCAAAGATTTGCACACAACGTAGAAGTCACGCCAACCCTGAATACCTTAAGGGATACAAAGCAAGGCATGAACGAAGACGTACATGCCTTCATTATAAGATGGAGGTCGCTTTTGGGCCAAGTGCGAGAGCCCATATCCGAAGGATGCGCAGTAATGCTCATCCTGGATAATTTTAAAAGCGAGTTAAAAACCCTTCTCTCGCTCCATGAGATTTCAACTTTCCATAAGTTGATCAAAAAGGCCTCCCTTTTCGAAACTGTAAACACCCCGAAATCCCACGAATTTCTCAAAATCCATCTGGTTTTATACAAGCAGCCCCAAAGGGCCATTTTGAGTTTGGAAACCCAGGAGCCTTCCAAACAACCCTGTATATATGTTTCAAACTTTATCTTTCAAAAACATATGATATAGCTTTTGAAAAACCTTTTAAAAAAACATGTTTTGAAACCCCGACGTGGCTTGGCACAACCACACACGGGCCTAATCAGCCCCTAATATATAAGTATATATATACTTTCATTTTCGAAGGGTTTTGTTTAAGTTGGGTGCGTTGTCTTTCAATTCAAGCACTCTCACACACATTGAGCTTTCTCTCTTATTTGAAAGACCCAAGTAAGGGCTGACCTATACTATTTGGGTTTCATTTCTTGTCGTGTGAGTAAGTCTTTCAATTCAAGCACTCTCACACACATTGAGCTTTCGCTCTTATTTGAAAGACCCAAGTAAGGGCCGACCTATACTATTTGGGTTTCATTTCATGTCGTGTGAGTAAGTCTTTCAATTCAAGCACTTTCACACACATTGAGCCTTCGCTCTTACTCCCAAGACCTTAGTAAAGGCCTTATTGCAGTTATATTTGGGTTTCATTTATGTCGTGTGGGTAGTCTTTCAATTCAAGCACTCTCACACACATTGAGCCTTCGCTCTTATTCCCAAGACCTTAGTCAAGGCCATACTGCAATTTATATTTGGGTTTAATTTCATGTCGTGTGTGTAAGTCTTTCAATTCAAGCACGCACCCACATTGAGCCTTCGCTCTTATTTGCAAGACCCGAGTAAGGGCTCATATATACAAGCTATATACATATTTCCCTTCGGTTATTTCCCTTCGGTTATTTCCCTTCTGTTATTTCCCTTCAGTATTGTCTTTACATTTCGGGTTTTCCCTTTGGAGTAGCGTGAGTTTGCATTGCATCTACGCCATACCACGAGGTAGGACGCATATTGCATCGAAGCAAGCCCCGCTCGAATTCGCCCATGTAGTGGAGTGTTCATAACACACAAACTAGGCGACCCAAAAAGGGATAAAAGAAAAGATTTAGGCACGTGCAAATCCACGTGATCTAAAACATGCAATCGCATCTTAAAGACCCGAAATAGACACCTCAAACCGCTTCGTGGACTTTCTCCCCAAAACTCGATTTTTGCAAAAGCGTACAGACTGACCCTTGCGCATCGGTGCAAGAAGGTCTGCGACGACAAGAGCTTACTTGCTCACAGTCGCCACGTTTAGAAGTCAGTGTTAAATATATCTTCGCTAGCTTAAGTAAGCTAGCTGGCACGCCCTGTTTGTATACATAGGCCTTAGACGCACGATAAAATCCACTCCAAGCCCCGAAAGAGGCAAAGAGGCGGGGATTTTCGCGCGTCTACAGAGATTGGCACGCCCGGTGGGACGTGAGCCTTTTCAAAAATCGAGTTTACTTGTAGAAGTCTTGCGAAAATTTTATAAAGGTGTCGTTTTAACTTGTTTTCTTTGCTTGTACTTAGGAAATTTTGAAAAAGCTTGAAAAGCATGTCAAAATCCAATCCAAGTGAAGTGTCGAGCCAAGGCTCATGCGCATCAAGTTCTCACTCTAGGAGGATTTTCAAAAACAAAATAAAACTAGATGAAATCGAGGACTTAAGAAGGGAGTTTGAGGCCAAAATCGATGCTCTCAGCCAAGAGGCTGAAGTAGGCGATTCATGTTCATCAAACGGTGAACAAAGGCCTAAAAAGAAATCTGAAAAACCTCGCAAGCAAAAAGAGGCCTCCGTAATGGAAGGCAACCAATACCATGAGTCCTTCACACAAAAGGACCGTAAAGCCCTACAGCAGCTGCTGAAAGGCCAAAATAAAGAGAAAAGAAGCTACACCCTGTCTGATTTCCTTCCTATGGATTATGAAACACACAGTGACGACGAAATACCGAACTTCCATCGGTATGATGGCATGGGAGACCCTAGGTCTCACTTGCAGCTTTTCTCACGTCGAGCCCATAAGAAGAAAAAGGACTCGATGAAATGGGTGTATTGGTTCCCTCTATCCCTTAAAGGCACAGCTGCCAAATGGCTGGCTTCCTACGACTTAAGCCAGTTCACTACTTTTGAAGAGTTAGCGAATTGCTTCATGCAAAGATTTGCACACAACGTGGAAGTCACGCCAACCCTGAATACCTTAAGGGATACAAAGCAAGGCATGAACGAAGACGTGCATGCCTTCATTATAAGATGGAGGTCTCTTTTGGGCCAAGTGCGAGAGCCTATATCCGAAGGATGCGTAGTAATGCTCATCCTGGATAATTTCAAAAGCGAGTTAAAAACCCTTCTCTCACTCCATGAGATTTCAACTTTCCATAAGTTTATCAAAAAGGCCTCCCTTTTCGAAACCAACTTGCGAAAAGGGACATATGACCACTTATGGAATGGAAGTGCCATTCCCAAAACACGTGTGGAAAAGCCCATCGCATATGGGCTGCCCACAACGGACAAAGGGGCAAAGCCCCATAAAATCGCCAATGTCCGGGTGGATCCAGGCATGGCGGGCACTTCTAAAAATTTTGAAAAAATAGAAAATAAGAGAGAACGCAATTTTTCAAAACCAATTGAGAAACGGGAGTACACTCCGCTGGGGCAACCTGTGTCGGAGGTCCTAGACCTCTTACTTGCCCAGGGCATGATCGAACTCCCTGAAATCCCCGAAGGAGTCACGTCCAAAGGAGGGTATTTAAACCGATTTTGCAAGTATCATCGGCTCAAAGGCCATGATACCAAACGGTGCTCTCTCTTCTAAATAAAATTGAGAACTTGATAGCGGAGGGCCGGCTCCAGGTCACTGCGGAACCCGAGCCACCTCAAGCTATCTTCAAGGAACCCTTTCCCAAACACGCCAGTGGCAGTGGGAAAGGAAAGGAGGTATGTACCCTCACCATTTCCAAGGAACTAGCGCAAAAGCCCGAACCTGGTCGACCTGCTTGTGCGCCCATCCTTGTATTATACAAGAGGCCCGCCCAAGTCGTCATTCGGGGACCACCAAAAATGGAAACCCCGGCAAAGCCAGTTGTTAAAATCCAAGGTTCTCCTCAGCTCATCCTTAGAGCCAAGTTTAGCGCGAACCCTAGGCTGGTCGTGGGGGAAGTCACTAGATCTGGGAGGATCTACCAACCCCCGCACCTTCAAGGTGCTCAAAGGTGGTCAGTGTGCCTGGCCCCTCAAAAGCATGTATCCCTAGTGGTCTGCCAAAAGCAGATAAGGACAAAATCATCCTAAATCCTTATGATTTCGAAAACCACCTTTCAAAGATTCCTATTCACATGTCTATTCTAGAGCTTATCAAAACCTCGCCTAGGCATAGACTTGTCTTAGAGAAAATTCTAGAAAGGGCCAAGGTTGATTCGAACATAAGTCCGGAATCCTTGTCTGCCCAAGTGGCTTTATTAGGAGCAAAATCGCCCATCACCTTTTCGGAAGATGATGTAGATAGACCCTACGAAACCCATAACCAGGCCCTGCACATCGAGGTGGTTCTAAACAACCACTCTCTGGACAGGTGCCTAGTCGATGGTGGAGGAGGGCTCAACATCCTTCCACTTCACGTGGCGTACAAAATCGGAGTCACCTTGACTTCAGTGAACCCAAGCCCCATCGTTATCACTGGATACGATGGGAATGCGTCTAGACCTTTAGGATCCATCGAACTCCCAATGGAAACGGGAGGGATCGAACACACGGGGGTGTTCCATGTCTTGGACATCCACCCCCATTATAACCTGTTGCTGGGAAGACCCTGGATACACAGTTTGTGCGCTGTGCCGTCCACCTTCCACAAGTGTGTCAAGATCCCTTTTAGGGACCAGGTCGTAGTGATCCTAGGTGACAGTCACCCACAGCTTCAGGGGATCATAAACTCCCCTTGTTTATTGAGCTCCCAGGCCCATGAGGCTAACCTGGGGCAAATTATGGTTGAGCCACCTCGGCTCATGTTGAACAACCCTAGGAAGGTTGTATGTGTGAAGGGGCCGCCTAAAGCAGGCCCCCTCCCGACTCTAATCCTCCTAGGAAAACCCAAGCGTTCCCTATTTCCAAAACCCCTGGACAAAAGGCCATACGAGCCTAATATGGACGATAGCATGTTCCAGGACCACGACTTGTATCCCATCTTTTCAAAAAACAAAAGGTCGTGGAACATGTTATTAAACATGGGCTACACGCCCTACAAAAGTCTAGGGGCACAAAACCAGGGTCTCCTAGAGCCCATCCTTCCTAGGGCCAACCCAAGCCGATATGGGATCGGCTATACTCCCCGAATACCGCCGGAGCCACCCCCTGTGACCACCTGGGTCAAGGGTGCCCCGGAGCCTATCTTAGAAGAGACCTATGGTTTAGACCTCCTATTCCGAGCCTAACCCGTAGTGTTTTCCCTTTGTAGGTATGACGGAAGATCCCTTTTTCTAAAAAAATACCAAAAACATTTGAAAACTTAAAATCAAAAAAATCGAAAAACAAGAAAAACCAAAAACAATGGAAAGACAAAAACTCGAAAAAAGTGTGCTTTGTATAGTTCCCAAAGTTCTTGTTTTACAAAAACCCAAAAAAATCGAAAATTTAGAAAATACCAAAAAGATTTTGTACATAGCTGCTCCTGGTATGACTTTGGCGAAAGAAAAGTATTTCGAAAGAAACGTCGTCTGCATAGCCAGACCAAAAATTTCGAAATCACTTGAAAATCCAAGTACAAAACCAGGTTATTTTGAAAACCACGCATCAAGTTCCCTCGGGTCTATAGCCCACGAGAATGATCAAAGCCCAGAAGTGGATCCCCTACAGGAAGATCCCACTTCTGAGCTCCCAGAATTTCATAGAATTCTCGATTTTGAAAGACCTTCCCAATCAGTAGGAGGAGATTTCGTAGAGGTGAACCTAGGGGATGATTCCAATCCCAAAACCATCAAAATAGGCGCATGCTTGCATGAAACTGAAAAGTTAGCATTCATTGCATTTCTACGAACCTATTTAGATGTGTTTGCATGGACGTATGAAGACATGCCGGGCATAGATCCCAGCATAGTCGAGCATCGTCTTCCCTTAGATGTAGGTGTAAAACCCATAAAGCAGAAGCTTAGGAAAATACACCCGAATGTACACACGCAAGTCAAAGAGGGTTTAGAAGATCTGCTAAAAGCCGGATTTATAAAACCCATTGCGTATTCTGATTGGTTGTCAAATATCGTTGTAGTTCGAAAAACCAATGGGAAAATTCGAATATGCATCGATTTCAGAAACCTGAATAAAGCCACTCCAAAAGATAATTATCCTTTACCAAACATAGATTTGATAGTCGATAGTACTGCAAATCATGAAATGTTTTCATTCATGGATGGTTATTCAGGCTATAATCAGATCAAACTAAGCCCACGAGATCAGGGTAAGACCGCCTTCACAACCCCATGGGGCACGTACTGCTATACAATCATGCCCTTTGGTTTGAAAAATGCCGGCGCAACATACCAACGAGCCATGAACACGATCTTCCATGATCAAATTCACGAGCTTGTAGAAGTGTATGTAGATGATCTCTTGGCGAAGTCCAAAACCCGATGCACCCATATCGAATGTTTACAAAAGATTTTCGAAAGGCTTAGGCTTTACAAAGTAAAGCTAAACCCTCAAAAATGTGTGTTCGGGGTAGAATCAGGGAAGCTTCTAGGCTTTATGGTGAGCCAAAGGGGAATAGAAGTCGACCCCTCTAAGTGTCGAGCCATTATAGACATGGCTCCACCCTCCAATCTCACCCAAGTCCGTAGCCTTCAGGGTCGATTACAATCTGTGCGCCGATTCATATCGAATCTGGCAACTAGATGCGAACCCTTCAACAAACTGTTGAGGAAGGGTACGAAATTCTTATGGGATGACGAATGCCAAAAGTCCTTCGAGAGACTAAAGGCATACTTGGTTAATCCCCCTGTTTTGAATCCTCCAAAACAAGGAAAACTGCTTTTATTATACATCTCCGTGCATGTAAACGCTTTAGGAGCCCTGTTGGCTCAATACGAGGATGACACCCATAAGGAGTATGCCATCTACTATATTTCAAAAACTCTCTTGGCTTATGAACGAAATTATCAAGCCATGGAGAAGACGTGCTTGGCCCTAGTTTGGGCCTGCCAGAAATTCAGACACTATTTCCTAGATCATGAGATCTGGATAGTGTCTAAGCTTGATCCAATCAAGCACTTGTTCGAAAAACCCATTCTCACGGGTAGATTGGGCAAATGGCAACTCCTTCTAATGGAGTATGATCTGAAATACCTTCACCAGATCTCCATTAAGGGGCAAGCCCTAGCAGATTACGTGGCTGACTTCCCCTTGGAGGACACATATCCCACTCTTGTCGAAATGCCTGATGAAGGCATATTGCAAAACCATTTTCAAAACCACATTTTGGCAAATTCTTTCGAAAACCAAGTGTGGAAGATGCACTTCGACGGGGCACGAAACCAACGAGGGGCTGGTGTCGGGATCATCCTAATCTCCCCTGAAAAGGGCGAGATTCCCATAGCAGTCCGCTTAGATTTCGAATGTTCCAACAACGTAGCTGAGTATGAAGCACTCATACAAGGCTTGAGGATTTCGAAAACTCTAGGGGCATCATGCATCGAGGTCTTTAGAGATTCGCTCCTTGTCATAAACCAGGTTTTAAAAATTTGGCAAGTACGTAATGAGAAACTACTTCCATATCACGAGTTGGCCACTCGATTGGTCCAATCCTTCCAGTCATGTAAGCTCACACACGTAGGAAGAGAGGACAATGGCATCGTCGATGCCCTCTCCTCCTTGGGTTCAACCATGAAGGTCGATCCCATTTCAGGGACCAGATCTTTGGAAATATGGCATGCGCCCCATCCATCCACACACGACTTGGATATTTGACAAAACAACCCAGAGTCTGTTGAAAAACCCTGGTTCTATGACATAAAACAATTTTTAGAAAATGGGGGATTCACCGAGGACGCCACATCCAAAGATAAGGCATTCATTCGTAAGATTTCGACCCGATACACCATTCTGGGTGGGGTCCTATACAAAAAGAGTTTTACCGGCATTCTGCTTAGATGTATCGACCTAGAGGAGGCTAGGATAGTGATGCACGAGTTCCACGATGGAGAATGTGGAGGTCATGTTAATGCCAACATGATGGCGATGAAAATACTTAGAGGGGGTTATTTTTGGTCCACCCTGAGAAGGGATTGTCACGATCATGTTAGGAAGTGTCATCCATGTCAAGTGCATGGGCACGCCATTCATATCCCTTCATCGGCATTGCATTCCGTGGTCAGCCCCTGGCCATTTACCATATGGGCGTTTGACATAGTAGGCCCAATATTTCCAAAGGCCTCGAATGGGCATCGTTTCATTTTAGCAGCCACGGAGTATTTCTCCAAGTGGGTGGAAGCCATTTCCCTAACGAATGTAATGGGGCAACATGTGGTGGCTTTCATCCGGAGGAATATCTTGGCTCGATTTGGGGTTCCACGAGACCTTGTGTCTGATAATGGTACCCCATTTAAGAATGAGCGGATGGTCAAGTTGTGCAACACGTATGGCATAACTCACCACTTCTCCTCGCCCTACTACCCTCAAGGCAACGGCCAAGCCGAAGCCACAAACAAGACTCTCATTGGTATCATTGAGAAAACCTTAGAGAAGGGTAGGAGGTGGCATGAGAAGCTGGATGAAGCCTTATGGGCTTATAGGACTTCCATCCGGACTCCCACGAATGCCACACCATTCGAATTGGTCTATGGTACAAACGCCATTCTTCCCATTCATACCCAACTGCATTCATTCCATACATCCATTGCACTCGACCTCCCCCTAGAGACGCTTCAGCATGCTAGGATGGCCGAACTAGATTTGCTAGATGAGAGGCGACTCCTTGCCATGGATCATGCTCATGCATACCGGCAAAGGATAGCCCGACATTATAGCAAACAAATGAGACCTCGCCACTTTGAAGTGGGAGATCTGGTCTTGAAAACCATCCACCATCGTGGCCCACACCCCCTAGGCAAGTGGCGCCCCAACTGGGATGGACCCTATGTTGTACGAGCAACCACTACGAACAATTCGTATTGGTTGATCGATGTAGAAGGTAGGAATTTAGCAGATCCTATCAATATTCAATACTTAAAGAAGTATCATGTGTAGGATCTGGATTAAATTCCAGTTTTCGAAAATTTTAAAGGGATAGCTGCCCTGAGACATGTGAATAAGGTGCAAAGGCGAACTCGTGTGACCCTAAGTAAGAGAATTCGCACTTGTGAAAGAGTGGAGTTTTCAAAATCGTGGTTGCATTTCAAAATCCTTCATCTTACAAAGAAAGGCCTAGTTCAACATAGCAAGATACTTGCAAGTAGTACGTGCTATTTCTAAATAGGCTGATCTGGAATGGATCGAGTGTAGGCTTGGGATAAGTCCTCCCCTCTTCTCTTCTCCTTCCAAAAGGAAAACAAAGGCCCAAACAAAAGGGAATTTCCCATTCAAAGTCTCTTTCCAAAAGAAAGAAACTAGACTTCAAAAAGAAAAATCGATTCTCTTATGAAAAAGAGGGATTAAAGAAAAAATACTCCCAAAGGGAGACCCTCTATGAAAAAAAGGAAAAAGAGGCCAAAAAGCTCAAAAAGAGCAGTTTTCCGCCTTCTATGCCTTAAGCCACGGGACGCTTCAGAAAGGACCGTGGTACCTCTTTCCCATCCCTGGCTTATCCCAAGCTAAAGCATGGTTCATTTCGAGGAATCCTAAAGTAAAAATAGGATTTACTTACTTGAATTTCATCTTGTTTGAGAATTCGACATTTCGGGTAAGGCATAGGAATTTGAAATGAAGCTTGTTTTCTTATAAAACCTCCGCTAGATAAGCGAGTGTTAAGACTCAAACAAGGGCAAGCACGAAGAGCTCGAGATCCTTAGGATCGAGGCTCAAGACAGTTGTCCCTTTTTGTAAATAGTTTTTGTAAATAAGTTTTGAAAAACCGAACATTGAACAACATAGGATTTGCTCACTTGGAGCAATAGACCTTGTAAGTCTCTAGAGTTCGACCACATCTGGTCTCTGGGAGGTCGCTATTCTTGGCACCACACCCATGTCATCGGCATTCCACGCATGATACTTGCATAAACATGATCCCATTTAGGACCAGATTCCATAAGTAAACCCTTTGGCGTGATATCTCCTCCTACCAGAGTTTGTAAAATTGAGATTTTGCTAAAATGGGACGATCCCATATTCTTCGTGGCTAGATCTAGGGAGACATTAAAAGGGGTGTTTGTCATCTTTGCCCTTATCCAAATCAATTTGGACAAGGCCAAAGAGGGGCATCTGTAAACACCCCGAAATCCCACGAATTTCTCAAAATCCATCTGGTTTTATACAAGCAGCCCCAAAGGGCCATTTTGAGTTTGGAAACCCAGGAGCCTTCCAAACAACCCTGTATATATGTTTCAAACTTTATCTTTCAAAAACATCTGATATAGCTTTTGAAAAACCTTTTAAAAAAACATGTTTTGAAACCCCGACGTGGCTTGGCACAATCACACACGTGCACTCTCTTAGTCGTGCACAATTTTGAACACACACGGGCCTAATCAGCCCCTAATATATAAGTATATATATACTTTCATTTTCGAAGGGTTTTGTTTAAGTTGGGTGCGTTGTCTTTCAATTCAAGCACTCTCACACACATTGAGCTTTCGCTCTTATTTGAAAGACCCAAGTAAGGGCTGACCTATACTATTTGGGTTTCATTTCTTGTCGTGTGAGTAAGTCTTTCAATTCAAGCACTCTCACACACATTGAGCTTTCGCTCTTATTTGAAAGACCCAAGTAAGGGCCGACCTATACTATTTGGGTTTCATTTCATGTCGTGTGAGTAAGTCTTTCAATTCAAGCACTTTCACACACATTGAGCCTTCGCTCTTACTCCCAAGACCTTAGTAAAGGCCTTATTGCAGTTATATTTGGGTTTCATTTATGTCGTGTGGGTAGTCTTTCAATTCAAGCACTCTCACACACATTGAGCCTTCGCTCTTATTCCCAAGACCTTAGTCAAGGCCATACTGCAATTTATATTTGGGTTTAATTTCATGTCGTGTGTGTAAGTCTTTCAATTCAAGCACGCACCCACATTGAGCCTTCGCTCTTATTTGCAAGACCCGAGTAAGGGCTCATATATACAAGCTATATACATATTTCCCTTCGGTTATTTCCCTTCGGTTATTTCCCTTCTGTTATTTCCCTTCAGTATTGTCTTTACATTTCGGGTTTTCCCTTTGGAGTAGCGTGAGTTTGCATTGCATCTACGCCATACCACAAGGTAGGACGCATATTGCATCGAAGCAAGCCCCGCTCGAATTCGCCCATGTAGTGGAGTGTTCATAACACACAAACTAGGCGACCCAAAAAGGGATAAAAGAAAAGATTTAGGCACGTGCAAATCCACGTGATCTAAAACATGCAATCGCATCTTAAAGACCCGAAATAGACACCTCAAACCGCTTCGTGGACTTTCTCCCCAAAACTCGATTTTTGCAAAAGCGTACAGACTGACCCTTGCGCATCAGTGCAAGAAGGTCTGCGACGACAAGAGCTTACTTGCTCACAGTCGCCACGTTTAGAAGTCAGTGTTAAATATATCTTCGCTAGCTTAAGTAAGCTAGCTGGCACGCCCTGTTTGTATACATAGGCCTTAGACGCACGATAAAATCCACTCCAAGCCCCGAAAGAGGCGAAGAGGCGGGGATTTTCGCGCGTCTACAGAAACCAACTTGCGAAAAGGGACATACGACCACTTATGGAAAGGAAGTGCCGTTCTAAAAACCCGTTTGGAAAAGCCCATCGCATATGGGCTGCCCACGACGGACAAAGGGGCAAAGCCCCATAAAATCGCCAATGTCCGGGTAGATCCAGGCATGGCGGGCACTTCTAAAAATTTTGAAAAATTAGAAAATAAGAGGAAACGCAATTTTCAAAAACCGGTTGAAAAACGGGAGTATACTCCGCTGGGGCAACCTGTGTCGGAGGTCCTAGACCTCTTACTTGCCTAGGGCATGATCAAACTCCCTGAAATCCCCGAAGGAGTCACTTCCAAAGGGGGGTATTTAAACCGATTTTGTAAGTATCATCGGCTCAAAGGCCATGATACCAAACGCTGCTTCTCTCTTTTAAATAAAATTGAGAACTTGATAGCAGAAGGCCGGCTCCAGGTCACTGCGGAACCTGAGCCACCTCAAGCTATCTTCAAGGAACCCTTTCCCAAACACGCCAGTGGCAGTGGGAAAGGAAAGGAGGTATGTACCCTTACCATTTCCAAGGAACTAGCGCAAAAGCTAGAACCTGGTCGACCTACTTGTGTGCCCATCCTTGTACTATACAAGAGGCCCGCCCAAGTCGTCATTCGGGGACCACCAAAAGTGGAAACCCCGGTAAAACCAGTTTTGAAAATCCAAGGTTCTCCTCAGCTCATCCTTAAAGCCAAGTTTAGCGCGAACCCTAGGCTGGTCGTGGGGGAAGTCACTAGATCCGGGAGGATCTATCAACCCCCGCACCTTCAAGGTGCTCAAAAGGTGGTCAGTGTGCCTGGCCCCTCAAAAGCATGTATCCCTAGTGGTCTGCCAAAAGCAGATAAGGACAAAGTCATCCTAAATCCTTATGATTTCGAAAACCACCTTTCAAAGATTCCTATTCACATGTCTATCCTAGAGCTTATAAAAACCTCGCCTAGGCATAGACTTGTATTAGAGAAAATTCTAGAAAGGGCCAAGGTTGATTCGAACATAAGTCCGGAATCCTTGTCTGCCCAAGTGGCTTTATTAGGAGCAAAATCGCCCATCACTTTTTCGGAAGATGATGTAGATAGACCCTACGAAACCCATAACCAGGCCCTGCATATCGAGGTGGTTGTAAACAACCACTCTCTGGACAGGTGCCTAGTCGATGGTGGAGGAGGGCTCAACATCCTTCCACTTCACGTGGCGTACAAAATCGGAGTCACCTTGACTTCAGTGAACCCAAGCCCCATCGTTATCACTGGATACGATGGGAATGCGTCTAGGCCTTTAGGATCCATCGAACTCCCAATGGAAACGGGAGGGATCGAACACACGGGGGTGTTCCATGTCTTGGACATCCACCCCCATTATAACCTGTTGCTGGGAAGACCCTGGATACACAGTTTGTGCGCTGTGCCATCCACCTTCCACAAGTGTGTCAAGATCCCTTTTAGGGACCAGGTCGTAGTGATCCTAGGTGAGAGTCACCCACAGCTTCAGGGGATCATAAACTCCCCTTGTTTATCAAGCTCCCAGGCCCATGAGGCTAACCTGGGGCAAATTATGGTTGAGCCACCTCGGCTCGTGTTAAACAACCCTAGGAAGGTTGTATGTGTGAAGGGGCCGCCCAAAGCAGGCCCCCTCCCGACTCTAATCCTCCTAGGAAAACCCAAGCGTTCCCTATTTCCAAAACCCCTGGACAAAAGGCCCTACGAGCCTAATATAGACGATAGCATGTTCCAGGACCACGACTTATATCCCATCTTTTCAAAAAACAAAAGGTCGTGGAACATGTTATTGAACATGGGCTACACGCCCTACAAAAGTCTAGGGGCACAAAACCAGGGTCTCCTAGAGCCCATCCTTCCTAGGGCCAATCCAAGCCGATATGGGATCGGCTATACTCCCCGAATACCGCCGGAGCCACCCCCTGTGACCACCTGGGTCAAGGGTGCCCCGGAGCCTGTCTTAGAAGAGACCTATGGTTTAGACCTCCTATTCCGAGTCTAACCCATAGTGTTTTCCCTTTGTAGGTATGACGGAAGATCCCTTTTTCTAAAAATACCAAAAACATTTGAAAACTTAAAATCCAAAAAAATCGAAAAACAAGAAAAACCAAAAACAATGGAAAAGCAAAAACTCGAAAAAAAAGTGCTTTGTATAGTTCCCAAAGTTCTTGTTTTACAAAAACCCAAAAAAATCGAAAATTTGGAAAATACCAAAAAGATTTTGTACATAGCTGCTCCTGGTTTAACTTTGGCGAAAGAAAAGAATTTCGAAAGAAACGTCGTCTGCATAGTGTAGACGCGCGAAAAAAATCCCCGCCTCTTCGCCCCTTTCGTGGCTTGGAGTGGATCTTATCGTGCGTCTAAGGCCTATGTATAAAAACAGGGCGTGCCAGCTAGCTTACTTAAGCTAGCGAAGATATATCAATACTGACTTCTAAACGTGGCGACTATGAGCAAGTGAGCTCTTGTCGTCGCAGACCTTCTTGCACCGATGCGCAAGGGTCAGTCTGTACGCTTTTGCAAAAAATCGAATTTTTTGGGAGAAAGTCTACGAAACGGTTCGAGGTGTCTATTTCGGGTCTTTAAGATACGATTGCATGTTTTAGATCACGTAGATTTGCACGTGCCTAAGTCTTTTCTTTTATCCCTTTTTGGGTCGCCTAGTTTGTGTGTTATGAACACTCCACTACATGGGCGAATTCGAGCGGGGGTTGCTTCGATGCAATATGCGTCCTACCTCGTGGTATGGCGTAGATGCAATGCAAACTCACGCTACTCCAAAGGGAAAACCCGAAATGTAAAGACAATACGGAAGGGAAATAACAGAAGGGAAATAACCGAAGGGAAATAACCGAAGGGAAATAACCGAAGGGAAATATGTATATATCTTATGTATATGAGCCCTTACTCGGGTCTTGCAAATAAGAGCGAAGGCTCAATGTGGGTGCGTGTTTGAATTGAAAGACTTACACACACGACATGAAATTAAACCCAAATATAAATTGCAGTATGGCCTTGACTAAGGTTTTGGGAGTAAGAGCGAAGGCTCAATGTGTGTGAGAGTGCTTGAATTGAAGTACTACACACACGACATAAATGAAACCCAAATATAACTGCAATAAGGCCTTTACTAAGGTCTTGGGAGTAAGAGCGAAGGCTCAATGTGTGTGAAAGTGCTTGAATTGAAAGACTTACTCACACGACAAGAAATAAAACCCAAATAGTATAGGTCGTCCCTTACTTGGGTCTTTCAAATAAGAGCGAAAGCTCAATGTGTGTGAGAGTGTTTAAATTGAAAGACTTACTCACACGACATGAAATGAAACCCAAATAGTATAGGTCGGCCCTTACTTGGGTCTTTCAAATAAGAGCGAAAGCTCAATGTGTGTGAGAGTGTTTAAATTGAAAGACTTACTCACACGACATGAAATGAAACCCAAGTAGTATAGGTCGGCCCTTACTTGGGTCTTTCAAATAAGAGCGAAAGCTCAATGTGTGTGAGAGTGTTTAAATTGAAAGACAACACACCCAACTTAAACAAAACCCTTCGGAAATGAAATATATACGTATACTTATATATTAGGGGCTGATTAGGCCCGTGTGTGTTCAAAGTTGTGCACGACTAAGAGAGTGCACGTGTGTGGTTGTGCCAAGCCACGTTATTACAAGCGGGGGGAGACTAGGCTCCGTTATTACAACCCCGTATCAAATTGAATTTCAAGCAAGCGTATGACTAAAGACCGAGTTTAGAAACTTACAAGTAGCTGGTCCGTAGAGGTCTTGCTTGAGCGTGGCCTTGGCTTTGGGCTGCAAACGGGAGCTCCGCGAAGGTCTGCAAATGGGCGGGGATGGACGCCTCGACGGGGACCGGTGGCAAGTGGGCGGCGCCTCCAAGTAGGGAGTTTAGAGTGGCTGACTAAGTGGGTCTTAGGGTCACTAGGGAAGTTAGGGACTTAGGGAAACTGGCCCTAAAAGGGGAGTTAGTGGGAAGGCCAAATAGGGCACCTAGGGGAGTCGGCCGAATGGGAAATGGTGGCTGAGCAGTGGCCAGCCACTTGGGTTATCCTAGGTTCGGCTAGGCTTAGGTGGTGGCGGCAAAGAGGCTGAGCTAAGGGGAAGATGGGTGGCTAAGAGTGGAGAGGTGGTAGAGAGTGGTTTTGAGGGAGTTAGGGGGACTTACCGAATGGGAAGGAGTGGCGGCAAAGGTGGCTGTCGGCTGGTGGAAGATGGGAGAAGGAGAGGGCCCGGCTGAGTGAGGTGGTGACGTCCGGCTGGTGGGGTGGTGATGGTGGATGGGAGAGGGAGAGTGGCGGAGCAGGTGGCGGCTGGTGGGGCTGGAGCTGCTGGGAAGACGGGTGAGAGATGGGAGAGGAAGAGGGCCCGGCTGGGAGTGGAGTGTGGTTCCCCCTTTTTTTTTTTTAAAAACCCGCCCACAATGAGGGGGGTTTAAATAGGGGATGGGTAGGTCGGTTAGGGCTGGGTTGTGGGTAGTGGTTAGGTGGTTTAGGTAGGGTAGTATGTAGATAAGGTGGGCTGGATGGGGTTGGGCCAGATATTTTAAAACTAGGGGTTTGGGAAAATCGTGGGCTAAGGGTGGTTTAGGGGTTTAGGGCTAGGTTAGGTGGTTAGGTTTTAGGGTGAGGTTTAGTGAGCTAGGTTAGGTGGTTTAGGCTAGGTTTAGGCTAGGATTAGGGAAATTAATCTAGGTTTAGGGAAGGATTAGGGAAGTGGGTTAGGTGATTAGGTTGGGATTAGGACGGGATTAGGGAAGTGGGTTAGGTGATTAGGTTCAGATTAGGGGTGGATTAGGGGTTTAGGCTAGGTTTAGGCATTTTGGGTTAGGTTTAGGTGAGGGAGCTCCCTTAGCATGGCCCATAGACCTTGATCACCCCATGTTGGTGCAGCCCTAGGTTAGGTTTTAGCTAATTACAAGCTTAAACCCACTCAATTAGGCTAACCCACATGATTAACCCAAACTTGACACACAAGTCAAGCTTAATACAACACTCTTGATATTTTATCACCCCCACTCTCTCTCATGCCCAATATCCCACGTGAATTTCAAGTGGGCCCCACCTCCATTTATGAGAAGGTGATGTGGGCCATGGATATGGATATTGGATTGGATTTCTGGGTCCAAATCCAAATCCAAATCCACATATGGGTTTGGATTGGAATCTGGATATATATGGTCCAGATCCAATCCAAACTGAACTCTGACTCCTTCGAGCTGGGTTCGAAACGGACGATTCGTGCGGGGCCTGACAGCATCAGTACTCCGTCTGCGTTGGGTCTTCGCCAACATGGTCGTCCGCCTCCGTTTCTGCCTTCCGGAGATGACTTCAAATGCTTTTTTTTGATAAGAACAGGGTCTTGGACGTTCGAGATCCTGGGATGTGAATCAGATGCAAGAGATGCTGTGCCGGGCTTGACAGGTGCTCCGGTTCCGGGCTCTTCTTGGCTCTCCTGGTCCTGTCTTGATCGGGCCAAGCCACTTCGGGATTTCAAAACATGTTTTAAAAGGGTTTTCAAAAGCTATATTATATGTTTTTGAAAGATAAAGTTTAAAACATATATACAGGGTTTGTTTGGAAGGCTCCTGGGTTTCCAAACTCAAAAATGGCCCTTTGGGGCTGCTTGTATAAAACCAGAGGGATTTTGAGAAATTCGTGGGATTTCGGGGTGTTTACAGATGCCCCTCTTTGGCCTTGTCCAAATAGATTTGGATAAGGGCAAAGATGACAAACACCCCTTTTAATGTCTCCCTAGATCTAGCCACGAAGAATATGGGATCGTCCTATTTTAACAAAATCTCAATTTTACAAACTCTGGTAGGAGGAGATATCACGCCAAAGGGTTTTACTATGGAATCTGGTCCTAAATGGGATCATGTTCATGCAAGTACCATGCGTGGAATGCAGATGACATGGGTGTGGTGCCAAAAAGTGGCAACCTCCCAGAGACCAGGTGTGGTCGAACTTTAGAGACTTACAAGGTCTATTGCTCCAAGTGAGCAAAATCCTATGCTGGTCGATGTTCGATTTTCCAAAATCTATTTACAAAAGCTATTTACAAAAGGGACAACTGTCTTGAGCCTCGATCCTAAGGATCTCGAGCTCTTCGTGCTTGCCCTTGTTTGAGTCTTAACACTCGCTTATCTAGCGGAGGTTTTATAAGAAAACAAGCCTCATTTCAAATCCCTACGCCTTACTCGAAACGTCGAATTCTCAAACAAGATGTAATTCAAGTAAGTAAATCCTATTTTTACTTTAGGATTCCTCGAAATGAACCATGCTTTAGCTTGGGATAAGCCAGGGATGGGAAAGAGATACCACGGTCCCTTCTGAAGCGTCCCGTGGTTTGAGGCACAGAAGGCGGAAAACTGCTCTTTTTGAGCTTTTTGGCCTCTTTTTCCTTTTTTTTTCATAGAGGGTCTCCCTTTGGGAGTATTTTTTCTTTAATCCCTCTTTTTATAAGAGAATCGATTTTTCTTTTTCAAGTCTGGTTTCTTTCTTTTGGAAAGAGACTTTAAATGGGAAATTCCCTTTTGATTTGGGCCTTTGTTTTCCTTTTGGAAGGAGAAAAGAAGAGGGGAGGACTTATCCCAAGCCTACACTCGATCCATTCCAGATCAGCCTATTTAGAAATAGCACGTACTACTTGTAAGTATCTTGCTATGTTGAACTAGGCCTTTCTTTGTAAGATGAAGGATTTTGAAATGTAACCACGATTTTGAAAACTCCCCTCTTTCACAAGTGCGAATTCTCTCACTCAGGGTCACACGAGTTGCTTTTGCACCTCATTCACATGTCTCAGGGCAGCTATCCCTATAAAATTTTCGAAAACTGGAATTTAATCCAGATCCTACACATGATACTTCTTTAAGTATTGAATATTGATAGGATCTGCTAATTCCTACCTTTACATCGATCAACCAATACGAATTGTTCGTAGTGGTTGCTCGCACAACATAGGGTCCATCCCAGTTGGGGCGCCACTTGCCTAGGGGGTGTGGGCCACGATGATGGATGGTTTTCAAGACCAGATCCCCCACTTCAAAGTGGCGAGGTCTCATGTGTTTGCTATAATGTCGGGCTATCCTTTGCCGGTATGCACGAGCATGATCCATAGCAAGGAGTCGCCTCTCATCTAGCAAATCTAGTTCGGCCATCCTAGCATGCTGAAGCGTCTCTAGGGGGAGGTCGAGTGCAATGGATGTATGGAATGAATGCAGTTGGGTATGAATGGGAAGAATGGCGTTTGTGCCATAGACCAATTCGAATGGTGTGGCATTCGTGGGAGTCCGGATGGAAGTCCTATAAGCCCATAGGGCTTCATCCAGCTTCTCATGCCACCTCCTACCCTTCTCTAAGGTCTTCTCAATGATACCAATGAGAGTCTTGTTTGTGGCTTCGGCTTGGCCGTTGCCTTGAGGGTAGTAGGGCGAGGAGAAGTGGTGAGTTATGCCATACGTGTTGCACAACTTAACCATCCGCTCGTTCTTGAATGGGGTACCATTATCGGACACAAGGTCTCGTGGAACCCCAAATCGAGCCAAGATATTCCTCCGGATGAAAGCCACCACATGTTGCCCCATTACATTCGTTAGGGAAATGGCTTCCACCCACTTGGAGAAATACTCCGTGGCTGCTAAAATAAAACGATGCCCATTCGAGGCCTTTGGAAATATGGGGCCTACAATGTCAAACGCCCACATGGTAAATGGCCAGGGGCTGACCACGGAATGTAATGCAGATGAAGGGATATGAATGGCGTGCCCATGCACTTGACATGGATGACACTTCCTAACATGATCGTGACAATCCTTTTTCAGGGTGGACCAGAAATAACCCCCTCTAAGTATTTTCATCGCCATCATGTTGACATTAACATGACCTCCACATTCTCCATTGTGGAACTCGTGCATCACTATCCTAGCCTCCTCTAGGTCGATACATCTAAGCAGAACGCCGGTAAAACTCTTTTTGTATAGAACCCCACCCAGAATGGTGTATCGGGTCGAAATCTTACGAATGAATGCCCTATCTTTGGATGTGGCATCCTCGGTGAATCCCCCATTTTCTAAAAATTGTTTTATGTCATAGAACCAGGGTTTTTCAATAGACTCTGGGTTGTTTTGGCAAATATCCAAGTCGTGTGTGGATGGATGGGGCGCATGCCATATTTCCAAAGATCTGGTCCCTGAAATGGGATCGACCTTCAGGGCTGAACCCAAGGAAGAGAGGGCATCGGCGATGCCATTGTCCTCTCTTCCTACGTGTGTGAGCTTACACGATTGGAAGGATTGGACCAATCGAGTGGCCAACTCGTGGTATGGAAGTAGTTTCTCATTACGTACTTGCCAAATTTTTAAAATCTGATTTATGACAAGGAGCGAATCTCCAAAGACCTCGATGCATGATGCCCCTAGAGTTTTCGAAATCCTTAAGCCTTGTATGAGTGCTTCATACTCAGCTACGTTGTTGGAACATTCGAAATCTAAGCGGACCGCTATGGGAATCTCGCCCTTTTCAGGGGAGATTAGGATGATCCCGGCACCAGCCCCTCGTTGGTTTCGTGCCCCGTCGAAGTGCATCTTCCACACTTGGTTTTCAAAAGAATTTGCCAAAATGTGGTTTTGAAAATGGTTTTGCAATATGCCTTCATCAGGCATTTCGACAAGAGTGGGATATGCGTCCTCCAAGGGGAAGTCAGCCACGTAATCTGCTAGGGCTTGCCCCTTAACGGAGATCTGGTGATGGTATTTTAGATCATACTCCATTAGAAGGAGTTGCCATTTGCCCAATCTACCCGTGAGAATGGGTTTTTCGAATAAGTGCTTGATTGGATCAAGCTTGGACACTATCCAGATCTCATGATCTAGGAAGTAGTGTCTGAATTTCTGGCAGGCCCAGACTAGGGCCAAGCACGTCTTCTCCATGGCTTGATAATTTCGTTCATAAGCCAAGAGAGTTTTCGAAATATAGTAGATGGCATACTCCTTATGGGTGTCATCCTCGTATTGAGCCAACAGGGCTCCTAAAGCGTTTACATGCACGGAGATGTATAATAAAAGCGGTTTTCCTTGCTTTGGAGGTTTCAAAACGGGGGGATTAACCAAGTATGCCTTTAGTCTCTCGAAGGACTTTTGGCATTCGTCATCCCATAAGAATTTCGTACCCTTCCTCAACAGTTTGTTGAAGGGTTCTGTAAACACCCCGAAATCCCACGAATTTCTCAAAATCCCTCTGGTTTTATACAAGCAGCCCCAAAGGGCCATTTTGAGTTTGGAAACCCAGGAGCCTTCCAAACCAACCCTGTATATATGTTTTAAACTTTATCTTTCAAAAAACATATGATATAGCTTTTGAAAACCCTTTTAAAACATGTTTTGAAACCCCAAAGTGGCTTGGCCCGATCAAGACAGGACCAGGAGAGCCAAGAAGAGCCCGGAACCGGAGCACCTGTCGAGCCCGGCGCAGCAACTCTTGCACCTGATTCACACCCCAGGATCTCGAACGTCCAAGACCCTGTTCTTATCAAAATAGCATTTGAAGTCATCTCCGGAAGGCAGAAACGGAGGCGGACGACTATGTTGGCGAAGACCCAACGCAGACGGAGTACTGATGCTGTCAGGCCCCGCACGAATCGTCCGTTTCGAACCCAGCTCGAAGGAGTCAGAGTTCAGTTTGGATTGGATCTGGACCATATATATCCAGATTCCAATCCAAACCCATATGTGGATTTGGATTTGGATTTGGACCCAGAAATCCAATCCAATATCCATATCCATGGCCCACATCACCTTCTCATAAATGGAGGTGGGGCCCACTTGAAATTCACGTGGGATATTGGGCATGAGAGAGAGTGGGGGTGATAAATATCAAGAGTGTTGTATTAAGCTTGACTTGTGTGTCAAGTTTGGGTTTAATCTTGTGGTTTAGCCTAATTGAGTGGGTTTAAGCTTGTAATTAGCTAAAACCTAACCTAGGGCTGCACCAACATGGGGTGATCAAGGTCTATGGGCCATGCTAAGGGAGCTCCCTCACCTAAACCTAACCCAAAATGCCTAAACCTAGCCTAAACCCCTAATCCACCCCTAATCTGAACCTAATCACCTAACCCACTTCCCTAATCCCGGCCTAATCCCAACCTAATCACCTAACCCACTCCCCTAATCCTTCCCTAAACCTAGATTAATTTCCCTAATCCTAGCCTAAACCTAGCCTAAACCACCTAACCTAGCTCACTAAACCTCACCCTAAAACCCAACCACCTAACCTAGCCCTAAACCCCTAAACCACCCTTAGCCCACGATTTTCCCAAACCCCTAGTTTTAAAATATCTGGCCCAACCCCATCCAGCCCACCTTATCTACATACTACCCTACCTAAACCACCTAACCACTACCCACAACCCAGCCCTAACCGACCTACCCATCCCCTATTTAAACCCCCCTCATTGTGGGCGGGTTTTCCAAGTGGGAACCACACTCCACTCCCAGCCGGGCCCTCTTCCTCTCCCATCTCTCACCCGTCTTCCCAGCAGCTCCAGCCCCACCAGCCGCCACCTGCTCCGCCACTCTCCCTCTTCCATCCACCATCACTGCCCCACCAGCCGGGAACCACACTCCACTCCCAGCCGGGCCCTCTTCCTTCTCCCATCTTCCACCAGCCGACAGCCACCTTTGCCGCCACTTCTTCCCATTCGGTAAGTCCCCCTAACTCCCTCAAAACCACTCTCTACCACCTCTCCACTCTTAGCCACCCATCTTCCCCTTAGCTCAGCCTCTTTGCCGCCACCACCTAAGCCTAGCCGAACCTAGGATAACCCAAGTGGCTGGCCACTACTCAGCCACCACCTCCCATTCGGCCGACCTCCCCCTAGGCGTCCTCTTTGGCCTTCCCACTAGCTCACCTTTTAGGTCCAGTTTCCCTAAGTCCCTAACTTACCTAGTGACCCTAAGACCCACTTAGTCAGCCACTCTAAACTCCCTACTTGGAGGCGCCGCCCACTTGCCACCGGTCCCCTTCGAGGCGTCCATCCCACGCCCATTTGCAGCCGGCCAGCACTCTTGGTCACACACCTTCGCGGAGCTCCCGTTTGCAGCCCAAAGCCAAGGCCACGCTCAAGCAAGACCTCTACGGACCAGCTACTTGTAAGTTTCTAAACTCGGTCTTTAGTCATACGCTTGCTTGAAATTCAATTTGATACGGGGTTGTAATAACGGAGCCTAGTCTCCCCCCGCTTGTAATAACGTGGCTTGGCACAACCACACACGTGCACTCTCTTAGTCGTGCACAACTTTGAACACACACGGGCCTAATCAGCCCCTAATATATAAGTGTACGTATATATTTCATTTCCGAAGGGTTTTGTTTAAGTTGGGTGTGTTGTCTTTCAATTTAAACACTCTCACACACATTGAGCCTTCGCTCTTACTCCCAAGACCTTAGTCAAGGCCATACTGCAATTTATATTTGGGTTTAATATCATGTCGTGTGAGTAAGTCTTTCAATTCAAGCACTTTCACACACATTGAGCCTTCGCTCTTACTCCCAAGACCTTAGTAAAGGCCTTATTGCAGTTATATTTGGGTTTCATTTATGTCGTGTGTGTAGTACTTCAATTCAAGCACTCTCACACACATTGAGCCTTCGCTCTTACTCCCAAGACCTTAGTCAAGGCCATACTGCAATTTATATTTGGGTTTAATTTCATGTCGTGTGTGTAAGTCTTTCAATTCAAACACGCACCCACATTGAGCCTTCGCTCTTATTTGCAAGACCCGAGTAAGGGCTCATATACATAAGATATAGACGTATCTCCCTTCGGTTATTTCCCTTCGGTTATTTCCCTTCGGTTATTTCCCTTCGGTTATTTCCCTTCTGTTATTTCCCTTCCGTATTGTCTTTACATTTCGGGTTTTCCCTTTGGAGTAGCGTGAGTTTGCATTGCATCTACGCCATACCACGAGGTAGGACGCATATTGCATCGAAGCAACCCCCGCTCGAATTCGCCCATGTAGTGGAGTGTTCATAACACACAAACTAGGCGACCCAAAAAGGGATAAAAGAAAAGACTTAGGCACGTGCGAATCCACGTGATCTAAAAACATGCAATCGCATCTTAAAAACCCGAACTAGACACCTCGAACCGTTTCGTAGACTTTCTCCCAAAAACTCGATTTTTTGCAAAAGCGTACAGACTGACCCTTGCGCATCGGTGCAAGAAGGTCTGCGACGACAAGAGCTCACTTGCTCACAGTCGCCACGTTTAGAAGTCAGTATTGATATATCTTCGCTAGCTTAAGTAAGCTAGCTGGCACGCCCTGTTTTTTTACATAGGCCTTAGACGCACGATAAGATCCACTCCAAGCCACGAAAGGGGCAAAGAGGCGGGGATTTTTCGCGCGTCTACAGAGATTGGCACACCCGGTGGGACGTGAGCCTTTTCAAAAAGTCGAGTTTACTTGTAGAAGTCTTGCGAAAATTTTATAAAGGTGTCGTTTTAACTTGTTTTCTTTGCTTTTACTTAGGAAAATTTTGAAAAAACTTGAAAAGCATGTCAAAATCCAATCCAAGTGAAGTGTCGAGCCAAGGCTCATGCGCATCAAGTTCTCACTCTAGGAGGATTTTGAAAAACAAAATAAAACTAGATGAAATCGAGGACTTGAGAAGGGAATTTGAGGCCAAAATCGATGCTCTCAGCCAAGAGGCTGAAGTAGGCGATTCGTGTTCATCAAACGGTGAACAAAGGCCTAAAAAGAAAATTGAAAAACCTCGCAAGCAAAAAGAGGCCTCCGTAATGGAAGGCAACCAATACCACGAGTCCTTCACACAAAAGGACCGTAAAGCCCTACAGCAACTGCTGAAAGGGCAAAATAAAGAGAAAAGAAGCTACGCCCTGTCTGATTTCCTTCCTATGGATTACGAAACAGACAGTGACGATGAAATACCGAACTTCCATCGGTACGATGGCATGGGAGACCCTAGTTCTCACTTGCAGCTTTTCTCACGTCGAGCCCATAAGAAGAAAAAGGACTCGATGAAATGGGTGTATTGGTTCCCTCTATCCCTTAAGGGCACAGCTGCCAAATGGCTGGCTTCCTACGACTTAAGCCAGTTCGCTACTTTTGAAGAGTTAGCGAACTGCTTCATGCAAAGATTTGCACACAACGTGGAAGTCACGCCAACCCTGAATACCCTAAGAGATACAAAGCAAGGCATGAACGAAGACGTGCATGCCTTCATTATAAGATGGAGGTCTCTTTTAGGCCAAGTGCGAGAGCCTATATCCGAAGGATGCGCAGTAATGCTCATCCTGGATAATTTCAAAAGCGAGTTAAAAACCCTTCTCTCGCTCCATGAGATTTCAACTTTCCATAAGTTGATCAAAAAGGCCTCCCTTTTTGAAACCAACTTGCGAAAAGGGACATACGACCACTTATGGAAAGGAAGTGCCATTCCCAAAACACGTGTGGAAAAGCCCATCGCATATGGGCTGCCCACAACGGACAAAGGGGCAAAGCCCCATAAAATCGCCAATGTCCGGGTGGATCCAGGCATGGCGGGCACTTCCAAAAATTTTGAAAAAATAGAAAATAAGAGAGAACGCAATTTTTCAAAACCAATTGAAAAACGGGAGTACACTCCGCTGGGGCAACCTGTGTCGGAGGTCCTAGACCTCCTACTTGCCCAGGGCATGATCGAACTCCCTGAAATCCCCGAAGGAGTCACGTCCAAAGGGGGGTATTTAAACCGGTTTTGCAAGTATCATCGGCTCAAAGGCCATGATACCAAACGGTGCTTCTCTCTTCTAAATAAAATTGAGAACTTGATAGCGGAGGGCCGGCTCCAGGTCACTGCGAATCTGAGCCACCTCAAGCTATCTTCAAGGAACCCTTTCCCAAACACGCCAGTGGCAGTGGGAAAGGAAAGGAGGTATGTACCCTCACCATTTCCAAGGAACTAGCGCAAAAGCCCGAACCTGGTCGACCTGCTTGTGCGCCCATCCTTGTATTATACAAGAGGCCCGCACAAGTCGTCATTCGGGGACCATCAAAAGTGGAAACCCCAAAACCAGTTTTGAAAATCCAAGGTTCTCCTCAGCTCATCCTTAGAGCCAAGTCTAGCGCAAACCCTAGGCTGGTCGTGGGGGAAGTCACTAGATCCGGGAGGATCTACCAACCCCCGCACCTTCAAGGTGCTCAAAAGGTGGTCAGTGTGCCTGGCCCCTCAAAAGCATGTATCCCTAGTGGTCTGCCAAAAGCAGATAAGGACAAAATCATCCTAAATCCTTATGATTTCGAAAACCACCTTTCAAAGATTCCTATTCACATGTCTATCCTAGAGCTTATCAAAACCTCGCCTAGGCATAGACTTGTCTTAGAGAAAATTCTAGAAAGGGTCAAAGTTGATTCGAACATAAGTCCGGAATCCTTGTCTGCCCAAGTGGCTTTATTAGGAGCAAAATCGCCCATCACCTTCTCGGAAGATGATGTAGATAGACCCTACGAAACCCATAACCAGGCCCTGCATATCGAGGTGGTTCTAAACAACCACTCTCTGGACAGGTGCCTAGTCGATGGTGGAGGAGGGCTCAACATCCTTCCACTTCACGTGGCGTACAAAATCGGAGTCACCTTGACTTCAGTGAACCCAAGCCCCATCGTTATCACTGGATACGATGGGAATGCGTCTAGGCCTTTAGGATCCATCGAACTCCCAATGGAAACGGGAGGGATCGAACACACGGGGGTGTTCCATGTCTTGGACATCCACCCCCATTATAACCTGTTGCTGGGAAGACCCTGGATACAGAGTTTGTGCGCTGTGCCATCCACCTTCCACAAGTGTGTCAAAATCCCTTTTAGGGACCAAGTCGTAGTGATCCTAGGTGAGAGTCACCCACAACTTCAGGGGATCATAAACTCCCCTTGTTTATCAAGCTCCCAGGCCCAAGAGGCTAACCTGGGGCAAATTATGGTTGAGCCACCTCGGCTCGTGTTGAACAACCCTAGGAAGGTTGTATGTGTGAAGGGGCCGCCTAAGCAGGCCCCCTCCCGACTCTAATCCTCCTAGGAAAACCCAAGCGTTCCCTATTTCCAAAACCCCTGGACAAAAGGCCCTACGAGCCTAATATGGACGATAGCATGTTCCAGGACCACGACTTATATCCCATCTTTTCAAAAAATAAAAGGTCGTGGAACATGTTATTGAACATGGGCTACACGCCCTACAAAAGTCTAGGGGCACAAAACCAGGGTCTCCTAGAGCCCATCCTTCCTAGGGCCAATCCAAGCCGATATGGGATCGGCTACACTCCCCGAATACCGCCGGAGCCACCCCCTGTGACCACCTGGGTCAAGGGTGCCCCGGAGCCTGTCTTAGAAGAGACCTATGGTTTAGACCTCCTATTCCGAGTCTAACCCCTAGTGTTTTCCCTTTGTAGGTATGACGGAAGATCCCTTTTCTAAAAATACCAAAAACATTTGAAAACTTAAAAATTGAAAAAAATCGAAAAACAAGAAAAACCAAAAACAATGGAAAAGCAAAAACTCGAAAAAAGTGTGCTTTGTATAGTTCCCAAAGTTCTTGTTTTACAAAAACCCAAAAAAATCGAAAATTTGGAAAATACCAAAAAGATTTTGTACATAGCTGCTCCTGGTATGACTTTGGCGAAAGAAAAGGATTTCGAAAGAGACGTTGTCTGCATAGCCAGACCAAAAATTTCGAAATCACTTGAAAATCCAAGTACAAAACCAGGTTATTTTGAAAACCACGCATCAAGTTCCCTCAGGTCTAAAGTCCACGAGAATGATCGAAGCCCAGAAGTGGATCCCCTTGAGGAAGATCCCACTTCTGAGCTCCCAGAATTTCATAGAATTCTCGATTTTGAAAGACCTTCCCAATCAGCAGGAGGAGATTTCGTAGAGGTGAACCTAGGGGATGATTCCAATCCCAAAACCATCAAAATAGGCGCATGCTTGCATGAAACTGAAAAGTTAGCATTCATTGCATTTCTACGAACCTATTTAGATGTGTTTGCATGGACGTATGAAGACATGCCGGGCATAGATCCCAGCATAGTCGAGCATCGTCTTCCCTTAGATGTAGGTGTAAAACCAATAAAGCAGAAGCTTAGGAAAATACACCCGAATATACACACGCAAGTCAAAGAGGGTTTAGAAGATCTGCTAAAAGCCGGATTTATAAAACCCATTGCGTATTCTGATTGGTTGTCAAATATCGTTGTAGTTCGAAAAACCAATGGGAAAATTCGAATATGCATCGATTTCAGAAACCTGAATAAAGCCACTCCAAAGGATAATTATCCTTTACCAAACATAGATTTGATAGTCGATAGTACTGCAAATCATGAAATGTTTTCATTCATGGATGGCTATTCAGGCTATAATCAAATCAAACTAAGTCCACGAGATCAGGGTAAGACCGCCTTCACAACCCCATGGGGCACGTACTGCTATACAGTCATGCCCTTTGGTTTGAAAAATGCCGGCGCAACATACCAACGAGCCATGAACACGATCTTCCATGATCAAATTCACGAGCTTGTAGAAGTGTATGTAGATGATCTCTTGGCGAAATCCAAAACCCGATGCACCCATATCGAATGTTTACAAAAGATTTTCAAAAGGCTTAGGCTTTACAAAGTAAAGCTAAACCCTCAAAAATGTGTGTTCGGGGTAGAATCAGGGAAGCTTCTAGGCTTTATGGTGAGCCAAAGGGGAATAGAAGTCGACCCCTCTAAGTGTCGAGCCATCATAGACATGGCTCCACCCTCCAATCTCACCCAAGTCCGTAGCCTCCAGGGTCGATTACAATCTGTGCGCCGATTCATATCGAATCTGGCAACTAGATGCGAACCCTTCAACAAACTGTTGAGGAAGGGTACGAAATTCTTATGGGATGACGAATGCCAAAAGTCCTTCGAGAGACTAAAGGCATACTTGGTTAATCCCCCCGTTTTAAATCCTCCAAAGCAAGGAAAACCGCTTTTATTATACATCTCCGTGCATGAAAACGCTTTAGGAGCCCTGTTGGCTCAATACGAGGATGACACCCATAAGGAGTATGCCATCTACTATATTTCAAAAACTCTCTTGGCTTATGAACGAAATTATCAAGCCATGGAGAAGACGTGCTTGGCCCTAGTCTGGGCCTGCCAGAAATTCAGACACTACTTCCTAGATCATGAGATCTGGATAGTGTCCAAGCTTGATCCAATCAAGCACTTGTTCGAAAAACCCATTCTCACGGGTAGATTGGGCAAATGGCAACTCCTTCTAATGGAGTATGATCTAAAATACCATCACCAGATCTCCGTTAAGGGGCAAGCCCTAGCAGATTACGTGGCTGACTTCCCCTTGGAGGACGCATATCCCACTCTTGTCGAAATGCCTGATGAAGGCATATTGCAAAACCATTTTCAAAACCACATTTTGGCAAATTCTTTTGAAAACCAAGTGTGGACGATGCACTTCGACGGGGCACGAAACCAACGAGGGGCTGGTGACGGGATCATCCTAATCTCCCCTGAAAAGGGCGAGATTCCCATAGCAGTCCGCTTAGATTTCGAATGTTCCAACAACGTAGCTGAGTATGAAACACTCATACAAGGCTTAAGGATTTCGAAAACTCTAGGGGCATCATGCATCGAGGTCTTTGGAGATTCACTCCTTGTCATAAACCAGGTTTTAAAAATTTGGCAAGTACGTAATGAGAAACTACTTCCATATCACGAGTTGGCCACTCGATTGGTCCAATCTTTCCAGTCGTGTAAGCTCACACACGTGGGAAGAGAGGACAATGGCATCGCCGATGCCCTCTCCTCCTTGGGTTCAGCCCTGAAGGTCGATCCCATTTCAGGGACCAGGTCTTTGGAAATATGGCATGCGCCCCATCCATCCACACACGACTTGGATATTTGCCAAAACAACCCAGAGTCTATTGAAAAACCCTGGTTCTATGACATAAAACAATTTTTAGAAAATGGGGGATTCACTGAGGATGCCACATCCAAAGATAGGGCATTCATTCGTAAGATTTCGACCCGATACACCATTCTGGGTGGGGTCTTATACAAAAAGAGTTTTACCGGCATTCTGCTTAGATGTATCGACCTAGAGGAGGCTAGGATAGTGATGCACGAGTTCCATGATGGAGAATGTGGAGGTCATGTTAATGCCAACATGATGGCAATGAAAATACTTAGAGGGGGTTATTTTTGGTCCACCCTGAAAAAGGATTGTCACGATCATGTTAGGAAGTGTCATCCATGTCAAGTGCATGGGCACGCCATTCATATCCCTTCATCTGCATTGCATTCCGTGGTCAGCCCCTGGCCATTTACCATGTGGGCGTTTGACATTGTAGGCCCCATATTTCCGAAGGCCTCGAATGGGCATCGTTTTATTTTAGCAGCCACGGAGTATTTCTCCAAGTGGGTGGAAGCCATTTCCCTAACGAATGTAATGGGGCAACATGTGGTGGCTTTCATCCGAAGGAATATCTTGGCTCGATTTGGGGTTCCACGAGACCTTGTGTCTGATAATGGTACCCCATTCAAAAACGAGCGGATGGTTAAGTTGTGCAACACGTATGGCATAACTCACCACTTCTCCTCGCCCTACTACCCTCAAGGCAACGGCCAAGCCGAAGCCACAAACAAGACTCTCATTGGTATCATTGAGAAGACCTTAGAGAAGGGTAGGAGGTGGCATGAGAAGCTGGATGAAGCCTTATGGGCTTATAGGACTTCCATCCGGACTCCCACGAATGCCACACCATTCAAATTGGTCTATGGCACAAACGCCATTCTTCCCATTCATACCCAACTGCATTCATTCCATACATCCATTGCACTCGACCTCCCCCTAGAGACGCTTCAGCATGCTAGGATGGCCGAACTAGATTTGCTAGATGAGAGGCGACTCCTTGCTATGGATCATGCTCGTGCATACCGGCAAAGGATAGCCCGACATTACAGCAAACATACGAGACCTCGCCACTTTGAAGTGGGAGATCTGGTCTTGAAAACCATCCACCATCGTGGCCCACACCCCCTAGGCAAGTGGCGCCCCAACTGGGATGGACCCTATGTTGTACGAGCAACCACTACGAACAATTCGTATTGGTTGATCGATGTAGAAGGTAGGAATTTAGCAGATCCTATCAATATTCAATACTTAAAGAAGTATCATGTGTAGGATCTGGATTAAATTCCAGTTTTCGAAAATTTTAGAGGGATAGCTGCCCTGAGACGTGTGAATAAGGTGCAAAAGCAACTCGTGTGACCCTAAGTAAGAGAATTCGCACTTGTGAAAGAGTGGAGTTTTCAAAATCGTGGTTGCATTTCAAAATCCTTCATCTTACAAAGAAAGGCCTAGTTCAACATAGCAAGATACTTGCAAGTAGTACGTGCTATTTCTAAATAGGCTGATCTGGAATGGATCGAGTGTAGGCTTGGGATAAGTCCTCCCCTCTTCTCTTCTCCTTCCAAAAGGAAAACAAAGGCCCAAATCAAAAGGGAATTTCCCATTTAAAGTCTCTTTCCAAAAGAAAGAAACTAGACTTGAAAAAGAAAAGTCGATTCTCTTATAAAAAGAGGGATTAAAGAAAAAATACTCCCAAAGGGAGACCCTCTATGGAAAAAAAGGAAAAAGAGGCCAAAAAGCTCAAAAAGAGCAGTTTTCCGCCTTCTATGCCTTAAACCACGGGACGCTTCAGAAGGGACCGTGGTATCTCTTTCCCATCCCTGGCTTATCCCAAGCTAAAGCATGGTTCATTTCGAGGAATCCTAAAGTAAAAATAGGATTTACTTACTTGAATTTCATCTTGTTCGAGAATTCGACCTTTCGAGTAAGGCGTAGGGATTTGAAATGAAGCTTGTTTTCTTATAAAACCTCCGCTAAATAAGCGAGTGTTAAGACTCAAACAAGGGCAAGCACGAAGAGCTCGAGATCCTTATGATCGAGGCTCAAGACAGTTGTCCCTTTTGTAAATAGCTTTTGTAAATAAGTTTTAAAAACCGAACATCGAACAGCATAGGATTTGCTCACTTGGAGCAATAGACCTTGTAAGTCTCTAGAGTTCGACCGCATCTGGTCTCTGGGAGGTCGCCACTCTGGGCACCACGCCCATGTCATCTGCATTCCACGCATGGTACTTGATCCCATTTAGGACCAGATTCCATAATTAAACCCTTTGGCGTGATATCTCCTCCTACCAGAGTTTGTAAAATTGAGATTTTGCTAAAAATGGGATGATCCCCATATTCTTCGTGGCTAGATCTAGGGAGACATTAAAAGGGGTGTTTGTCATCTTTGCCCTTATCCAAATCTATTTGGACAAGGCCAAAGAGGGGCATCTGTAAACATCCCAAAATCCCACGAATTTCTCAAAATCCCTCTGGTTTTATACAAGCAGCCCCAAAGGGCCATTTTGAGTTTGGAAACCCAGGAGCCTTCCAAACCAACCCTGTATATATGTTTTAAACTTTATCTTTCAAAAAACATATGATATAGCTTTTGAAAACCCTTTTAAAACATGTTTTGAAACCCCAAAGTGGCTTGGCCCGATCAAGACAGGACCAGGAGAGCCAAGAAGAGCCCGGAACCGGAGCACCTGTCGAGCCCGGCGCAGCAACTCTTGCACCTGATTCACACCCCAGGATCTCGAACGTCCAAGACCCTGTTCTTATCAAAATAGCATTTGAAGTCATCTCCGGAAGGCAGAAACGGAGGCGGACGACTATGTTGGCGAAGACCCAACGCAGACGGAGTACTGATGCTGTCAGGCCCCGCACGAATCGTCCGTTTCGAACCCAGCTCGAAGGAGTCAGAGTTCAGTTTGGATTGGATCTGGACCATATATATCCAGATTCCAATCCAAACCCATATGTGGATTTGGATTTGGATTTGGACCCAGAAATCCAATCCAATATCCATATCCATGGCCCACATCACCTTCTCATAAATGGAGGTGGGGCCCACTTGAAATTCACGTGGGATATTGGGCATGAGAGAGAGTGGGGGTGATAAATATCAAGAGTGTTGTATTAAGCTTGACTTGTGTGTCAAGTTTGGGTTTAATCTTGTGGTTTAGCCTAATTGAGTGGGTTTAAGCTTGTAATTAGCTAAAACCTAACCTAGGGCTGCACCAACATGGGGTGATCAAGGTCTATGGGCCATGCTAAGGGAGCTCCCTCACCTAAACCTAACCCAAAATGCCTAAACCTAGCCTAAACCCCTAATCCACCCCTAATCTGAACCTAATCACCTAACCCACTTCCCTAATCCCGGCCTAATCCCAACCTAATCACCTAACCCACTCCCCTAATCCTTCCCTAAACCTAGATTAATTTCCCTAATCCTAGCCTAAACCTAGCCTAAACCACCTAACCTAGCTCACTAAACCTCACCCTAAAACCCAACCACCTAACCTAGCCCTAAACCCCTAAACCACCCTTAGCCCACGATTTTCCCAAACCCCTAGTTTTAAAATATCTGGCCCAACCCCATCCAGCCCACCTTATCTACATACTACCCTACCTAAACCACCTAACCACTACCCACAACCCAGCCCTAACCGACCTACCCATCCCCTATTTAAACCCCCCTCATTGTGGGCGGGTTTTCCAAGTGGGAACCACACTCCACTCCCAGCCGGGCCCTCTTCCTCTCCCATCTCTCACCCGTCTTCCCAGCAGCTCCAGCCCCACCAGCCGCCACCTGCTCCGCCACTCTCCCTCTTCCATCCACCATCACTGCCCCACCAGCCGGGAACCACACTCCACTCCCAGCCGGGCCCTCTTCCTTCTCCCATCTTCCACCAGCCGACAGCCACCTTTGCCGCCACTTCTTCCCATTCGGTAAGTCCCCCTAACTCCCTCAAAACCACTCTCTACCACCTCTCCACTCTTAGCCACCCATCTTCCCCTTAGCTCAGCCTCTTTGCCGCCACCACCTAAGCCTAGCCGAACCTAGGATAACCCAAGTGGCTGGCCACTACTCAGCCACCACCTCCCATTCGGCCGACCTCCCCCTAGGCGTCCTCTTTGGCCTTCCCACTAGCTCACCTTTTAGGTCCAGTTTCCCTAAGTCCCTAACTTACCTAGTGACCCTAAGACCCACTTAGTCAGCCACTCTAAACTCCCTACTTGGAGGCGCCGCCCACTTGCCACCGGTCCCCTTCGAGGCGTCCATCCCACGCCCATTTGCAGCCGGCCAGCACTCTTGGTCACACACCTTCGCGGAGCTCCCGTTTGCAGCCCAAAGCCAAGGCCACGCTCAAGCAAGACCTCTACGGACCAGCTACTTGTAAGTTTCTAAACTCGGTCTTTAGTCATACGCTTGCTTGAAATTCAATTTGATACGGGGTTGTAATAACGGAGCCTAGTCTCCCCCCGCTTGTAATAACGTGGCTTGGCACAACCACACACGTGCACTCTCTTAGTCGTGCACAACTTTGAACACACACGGGCCTAATCAGCCCCTAATATATAAGTGTACGTATATATTTCATTTCCGAAGGGTTTTGTTTAAGTTGGGTGTGTTGTCTTTCAATTTAAACACTCTCACACACATTGAGCCTTCGCTCTTACTCCCAAGACCTTAGTCAAGGCCATACTGCAATTTATATTTGGGTTTAATTTCATGTCGTGTGAGTAAGTCTTTCAATTCAAGCACTTTCACACACATTGAGCCTTCGCTCTTACTCCCAAGACCTTAGTAAAGGCCTTATTGCAGTTATATTTGGGTTTCATTTATGTCGTGTGTGTAGTACTTCAATTCAAGCACTCTCACACACATTGAGCCTTCGCTCTTACTCCCAAGACCTTAGTCAAGGCCATACTGCAATTTATATTTGGGTTTAATTTCATGTCGTGTGTGTAAGTCTTTCAATTCAAACACGCACCCACATTGAGCCTTCGCTCTTATTTGCAAGACCCGAGTAAGGGCTCATATACATAAGATATAGACGTATCTCCCTTCGGTTATTTCCCTTCGGTTATTTCCCTTCGGTTATTTCCCTTCCGTATTGTCTTTACATTTCGGGTTTTCCCTTTGGAGTAGCGTGAGTTTGCATTGCATCTACGCCATACCACGAGGTAGGACGCATATTGCATCGAAGCAACCCCCGCTCGAATTCGCCCATGTAGTGGAGTGTTCATAACACACAAACTAGGCGACCCAAAAAGGGATAAAAGAAAAGACTTAGGCACATGCGAATCCACGTGATCTAAAAACATGCAATCGCATCTTAAAAACCCGAACTAGACACCTCGAACCGTTTCGTAGACTTTCTCCCAAAAACTCGATTTTTTGCAAAAGCGTACAGACTGACCCTTGCGCATCGGTGCAAGAAGGTCTGCGACGACAAGAGCTCACTTGCTCACAGTCGCCACGTTTAGAAGTCAGTATTGATATATCTTCGCTAGCTTAAGTAAGCTAGCTGGCACGCCCTGTTTTTTTACATAGGCCTTAGACGCACGATAAGATCCACTCCAAGCCACGAAAGGGGCAAAGAGGCGGGGATTTTTCGCGCGTCTACAGGTTCGCATCTAGTTGCCAGATTCGATATGAATCGGCGCACAGATTGTAATCGACCCTGGAGGCTACGGACTTGGGTGAGATTGGAGGGTGGAGCCATGTCTATGATGGCTCGACACTTAGAGGGGTCGACTTCTATTCCCCTTTGGCTCACCATAAAGCCTAGAAGCTTCCCTGATTCTACCCCGAACACACATTTTTGAGGGTTTAGCTTTACTTTGTAAAGCCTAAGCCTTTCGAAAATCTTTTGTAAACATTCGATATGGGTGCATCGGGTTTTGGATTTCGCCAAGAGATCATCTACATACACTTCTACAAGCTCGTGAATTTGATCATGGAAGATCGTGTTCATGGCTCGTTGGTATGTTGCGCCGGCATTTTTCAAACCAAAGGGCATGACTGTATAGCAGTACGTGCCCCATGGGGTTGTGAAGGCGGTCTTACCCTGATCTCGTGGACTTAGTTTGATTTGATTATAGCCTGAATAGCCATCCATGAATGAAAACATTTCATGATTTGCAGTACTATCGACTATCAAATCTATGTTTGGTAAAGGATAATTATCCTTTGGAGTGGCTTTATTCAGGTTTCTGAAATCGATGCATATTCGAATTTTCCCATTGGTTTTTCGAACTACAACGATATTTGACAACCAATCAGAATACGCAATGGGTTTTATAAATCCGGCTTTTAGCAGATCTTCTAAACCCTCTTTGACTTGCGTGTGTATATTCGGGTGTATTTTCCTAAGCTTCTGCTTTATTGGTTTTACACCTACATCTAAGGGAAGACGATGCTCGACTATGCTGGGATCTATGCCCGGCATGTCTTCATACGTCCATGCAAACACATCTAAATAGGTTCGTAGAAATGCAATGAATGCTAACTTTTCAGTTTCATGCAAGCATGCGCCTATTTTGATGGTTTTGGGATTGGAATCATCCCCTAGGTTCACCTCTACGAAATCTCCTCCTACTGATTGGGAAGGTCTTTCAAAATCGAGAATTCTATGAAATTCTGGGAGCTCAGAAGTGGGATCTTCCTCAAGGGGATCCACTTCTGGGCTTTGATCATTCTCGTGGGCTATAGACCCGAGGGAACTTGATGCGTGGTTTTCAAAATAACCTGGTTTTGTACTTGGATTTTCAAGTGATTTCGACATTTTTGGTCTGGCTATGCAGATAACGTCTCTTTCGAAATCCTTTTCTTTTGCCAAAGTCATACCAGGAGCAGCTATGTACAAAATCTTTTTGGTATTTTCCAAATTTTCGATTTTTTTGGGTTTTTGTAAAACAAGAACTTTGGGAACTATACAAAGTACACTCTTTTCGAGTTTTTGCTTTTCCATTGTTTTTGGTTTTTCTTGTTTTCGATTTTTTTGATTTTAAGTTTTCAAATGTTTTTGGTATTTTTAGAAAAAGGGATCTTCCGTCATACCTACAAAGGGAAAACACTATGGGTTAGACTCGGAATAGGAGGTCTAAACCATAGGTCTCTTCTAAGACAGGCTCCGGGGCACCCTTGACCCAGGTGGTCACAGGGGGTGGCTCCGGCGGTATTCGGGGAGTATAGCCGATCCCATATCGGCTTGGATTGGCCCTAGGAAGGATGGGCTCTAGGAGACCCTGGTTTTGTGCCCCTAGACTTTTGTAGGGCGTGTAGCCCATGTTCAATAACATGTTCCACGACCTTTTGTTTTTTGAAAAGATGGGATATAAGTCGTGGTCCTGGAACATGCTATCGTCCATATTAGGCTCGTATGGCCTTTTGTCCAGGGGTTTTGGAAATAGGGAACGCTTGGGTTTTCCTAGGAGGATTAGAGTCGGGAGGGGGCCTGCTTTAGGCGGCCCCTTCACACATACAACCTTCCTAGGGTTGTTCAACATGAGCCGAGGTGGCTCAACCATAATTTGCCCCAGGTTAGCCTCTTGGGCCTGGGAGCTTGATAAACAAGGGGAGTTTATGATCCCCTGAAGTTGTGGGTGACTCTCACCTAGGATCACTACGACTTGGTCCCTAAAAGGGATTTTGACACACTTGTGGAAGGTGGATGGCACAGCGCACAAACTGTGTATCCAGGGTCTTCCCAGCAACAGGTTATAATGGGGGTGGATGTCCAAGACATGGAACACCCCTGTGTGTTCGATCCCTCCTGTTTCCATTGGGAGTTCGATGGATCCTAAAGGCCTAGACGCATTCCCATCGTATCCAGTGATAACGATGGGGCTTGGGTTCACTGAAGTCAAGGTGACTCCGATTTTGTACGCCACGTGAAGTGGAAGGATGTTGAGCCCTCCTCCACCATCGACTAGGCACCTGTCCAGAGAGTGGTTGTTTAGAACCACCTCGATATGCAGGGCCTGGTTATGGGTTTCGTAGGGTCTATCTACATCATCTTCCGAAAAAGTGATGGGCGATTTTGCTCCTAACAAAGCCACTTGGGCAGACAAGGATTCCGGACTTATGTTCGAATCAACCTTGGCCCTTTCTAGAATTTTCTCTAAGACAAGTCTATGCCTAGGCGAGGTTTTGATAAGCTCTAGGATAGACATGTGAATAGGAATCTTTGAAAGGTGGTTTTCGAAATCATAAGGATTTAGGATGATTTTGTCCTTATCTGCTTTTGGCAGACCACTAGGGATACATGCTTTTGAGGGGCCAGGCACACTGACCACCTTTTGAGCACCTTGAAGGTGCGGGGGTTGGTAGATCCTCCCGGATCTAGTGACTTCCCCCACGACCAGCCTAGGGTTCGCGCTAAACTTGGCTCTAAGGATGAGCTGAGGAGAACCTTGGATTTTCAAAACTGGTTTTGCCGGGGTTTCCACTTTGGATGGTCCCCGAATGACGACTTGGGCGGGCCTCTTGTATAGTACAAGGATGGGCGCACAAGCAGGTCGACCAGGTTCGGGTTTTCGCGCTAGTTCCTTGGAAATGGTGAGGGTACATACCTCCTTTCCTTTCCCACTGCCACTGGCGTGTTTGGGAAAGGGTTCCTTGAAGATAGCTTGAGGTGGCTCAGATTCCGCAGTGACCTGGAGCCGGCCCTCCGCTATCAAGTTCTCAATTTTATTTAGAAGAGAGAAGCACCGTTTGGTATCATGGCCTTTGAGCCGATGATACTTGCAAAACCGGTTTAAATACCCCCCTTTGGACGTGACTCCTTCGGGGATTTCAGGGAGTTCGATCATGCCCTGGGCAAGTAGGAGGTCTAGGACTTCCGACACAGGTTGCCCCAGCGGAGTGTACTCCCGTTTTTCAATTGGTTTTGAAAAATTGCGCTCTCTCTTATTTTCTATTTTTTCAAAATTTTTAGAAGTGCCCGCCATGCCTGGATCCACCCGGACATTGGCGATTTTATGGGGCTTTGCCCCTTTGTCCGTTGTGGGCAGCCCATATGCGATGGGCTTTTCCACACGTGTTTTGGGAACGGCACTTCCTTTCCATAAGTGGTCGTATGTCCCTTTTCGCAAGTTGGTTTCGAAAAGGGAGGCCTTTTTGATCAACTTATGGAAAGTTGAAATCTCATGGAGCGAGAGAAGGGTTTTTAACTCGCTTTTGAAATTATCCAGGATGAGCATTACTGCGCATCCTTCGGATATAGGCTCTCGCACTTGGCCTAAAAGAGACCTCCATCTTATAATGAAGGCATGCACGTCTTCGTTCATGCCTTGCTTTGTATCCCTTAGGGTATTCAGGGTTGGCGTGACTTCCACGTTGTGTGCAAATCTTTGCATGAAGCAGTTCGCTAACTCTTCAAAAGTAGCGAACTGGCTTAAGTCGTAGGAAGCCAGCCATTTGGCAGCTGTGCCCTTAAGGGATAGAGGGAACCAATACACCCATTTCATCGAGTCCTTTTTCTTCTTATGGGCTCGACGTGAGAAAAGCTGCAAGTGAGACCTAGGGTCTCCCATGCCATCATACCGATGGAAGTTCGGTATTTCATCGTCACTGTCTGTTTCGTAATCCATAGGAAGGAAATCAGACAGGGCGTAGCTTCTTTTCTCTTTATTTTGCCCTTTCAGCAGTTGCTGTAGGGCTTTACGGTCCTTTTGTGTGAAGGACTCGTGGTATTGGTTGCCTTCCATTACGGAGGCTTCTTTTTGCTTGCGAGGTTTTTCAATTTTCTTTTTAGGCCTTTGTTCACCGTTTGATGAACACGAATCGCCTACTTCAGCCTCTTGGCTGAGAGCATCGATTTTGGCCTCAAATTCCCTTCTCAAGTCCTCGATTTCATCTAGTTTTATTTTGTTTTTCAAAATCCTCCTAGAGTGAGAACTTGATGCGCATGAGCCTTGGCTCGACACTTCACTTGGATTGGATTTTGACATGCTTTTCAAGCTTTTTCAAAATTTTCCTAAGTAAAAGCAAAGAAAACAAGTTAAAACGACACCTTTATAAAATTTTCGCAAGACTTCTACAAGTAAACTCGACTTTTTGAAAAGGCTCACCGTCCCACCGGGCGTGCCAATCTCTGTAGACGCGCGAAAAAAATCCCCGCCTCTTCGCCCCTTTCGTGGCTTGGAGTGGATCTTATCGTGCGTCTAAGGCCTATGTATAAAAACAGGGCGTGCCAGCTAGCTTACTTAAGCTAGCGAAGATATATCAATACTGACTTCTAAACGTGGCGACTGTGAGCAAGTGAGCTCTTGTCGTCGCAGACCTTCTTGCACCGATGCGCAAGGGTCAGTCTGTACGCTTTTGCAAAAAATCGAATTTTTTGGGAGAAAGTCTACGAAACGGTTCGAGGTGTCTATTTCGGGTCTTTAAGATACGATTGCATGTTTTAGATCACGTAGATTTGCACGTGCCTAAGTCTTTTCTTTTATCCCTTTTTGGGTCGCCTAGTTTGTGTGTTATGAACACTCCACTACATGGGCGAATTCGAGCGGGGGTTGCTTCGATGCAATATGCGTCCTACCTCGTGGTATGGCGTAGATGCAATGCAAACTCACGCTACTCCAAAGGGAAAACCCGAAATGTAAAGACAATACGGAAGGGAAATAACAGAAGGGAAATAACCGAAGGGAAATAACCGAAGGGAAATATGTATATATCTTATGTATATGAGCCCTTACTCGGGTCTTGCAAATAAGAGCGAAGGCTCAATGTGGGTGCGTGTTTGAATTGAAAGACTTACACACACGACATGAAATTAAACCCAAATATAAATTGCAGTATGGCCTTGACTAAGGTTTTGGGAGTAAGAGCGAAGGCTCAATGTGTGTGAGAGTGCTTGAATTGAAGTACTACACACACGACATAAATGAAACCCAAATATAACTGCAATAAGGCCTTTACTAAGGTCTTGGGAGTAAGAGCGAAGGCTCAATGTGTGTGAAAGTGCTTGAATTGAAAGACTTACTCACACGACAAGAAATAAAACCCAAATAGTATAGGTCGTCCCTTACTTGGGTCTTTCAAATAAGAGCGAAAGCTCAATGTGTGTGAGAGTGTTTAAATTGAAAGACTTACTCACACGACATGAAATGAAACCCAAATAGTATAGGTCGGCCCTTACTTGGGTCTTTCAAATAAGAGCGAAAGCTCAATGTGTGTGAGAGTGTTTAAATTGAAAGACTTACTCACACGACATGAAATGAAACCCAAGTAGTATAGGTCGGCCCTTACTTGGGTCTTTCAAATAAGAGCGAAAGCTCAATGTGTGTGAGAGTGTTTAAATTGAAAGACAACACACCCAACTTAAACAAAACCCTTCGGAAATGAAATATATACGTATACTTATATATTAGGGGCTGATTAGGCCCGTGTGTGTTCAAAGTTGTGCACGACTAAGAGAGTGCACGTGTGTGGTTGTGCCAAGCCACGTTATTACAAGCGGGGGGAGACTAGGCTCCGTTATTACAACCCCGTATCAAATTGAATTTCAAGCAAGCGTATGACTAAAGACCGAGTTTAGAAACTTACAAGTAGCTAGTCCGTAGAGGTCTTGCTTGAGCGTGGCCTTGGCTTTGGGCTGCAAACGGGAGCTCCGCGAAGGTGTGTGACCAAGAGTGCTGGCCGGCTGCAAATGGGCGTGGGATGGACGCCTCGACGGGGACCGGTGGCAAGTGGGCGGCGCCTCCAAGTAGGGAGTTTAGAGTGGCTGACTAAGTGGGTCTTAGGGTCACTAGGGAAGTTAGGGACTTAGGGAAACTGGCCCTAAAAGGGGAGTTAGTGGGAAGGCCAAATAGGGCACCTAGGGGAGTCGGCCGAATGGGAAATGGTGGCTGAGCAGTGGCCAGCCACTTGGGTTATCCTAGGTTCGGCTAGGCTTAGGTGGTGGCGGCAAAGAGGCTGAGCTAAGGGGAAGATGGGTGGCTAAGAGTGGAGAGGTGGTAGAGAGTGGTTTTGAGGGAGTTAGGGGGACTTACCGAATGGGAAGGAGTGGCGGCAAAGGTGGCTGTCGGCTGGTGGAAGATGGGAGAAGGAGAGGGCCCGGCTGAGTGAGGTGGTGACGTCCGGCTGGTGGGGTGGTGATGGTGGATGGGAGAGGGAGAGTGGCGGAGCAGGTGGCGGCTGGTGGGGCTGGAGCTGTTGGGAAGACGGGTGAGAGATGGGAGAGGAAGAGGGCCCGGCTGGGAGTGGAGTGTGGTTCCCCCTTTTTTTTTTTTTAAAAACCCGCCCACAATGAGGGGGGTTTAAATAGGGGATGGGTAGGTCGGTTAGGGCTGGGTTGTGGGTAGTGGTTAGGTGGTTTAGGTAGGGTAGTATGTAGATAAGGTGGGCTGGATGGGGTTGGGCCAGATATTTTAAAACTAGGGGTTTGGGAAAATCGTGGGCTAAGGGTGGTTTAGGGGTTTAGGGCTAGGTTAGGTGGTTAGGTTTTAGGGTGAGGTTTAGTGAGCTAGGTTAGGTGGTTTAGGCTAGGTTTAGGCTAGGATTAGGGAAATTAATCTAGGTTTAGTGAAGGATTAGGGAAGTGGGTTAGGTGATTAGGTTGGGATTAGGACGGGATTAGGGAAGTGGGTTAGGTGATTAGGTTCAGATTAGGGGTGGATTAGGGGTTTAGGCTAGGTTTAGGCATTTTGGGTTAGGTTTAGGTGAGGGAGCTCCCTTAGCATGGCCCATAGACCTTGATCACCCCATGTTGGTGCAGCCCTAGGTTAGGTTTTAGCTAATTACAAGCTTAAACCCACTCAATTAGGCTAACCCACATGATTAACCCAAACTTGACACACAAGTCAAGCTTAATACAACACTCTTGATATTTTATCACCCCCACTCTCTCTCATGCCCAATATCCCACGTGAATTTCAAGTGGGCCCCACCTCCATTTATGAGAAGGTGATGTGGGCCATGGATATGGATATTGGATTGGATTTCTGGGTCCAAATCCAAATCCAAATCCACATATGGGTTTGGATTGGAATCTGGATATATATGGTCCAGATCCAATCCAAACTGAACTCTGACTCCTTCGAGCTGGGTTCGAAACGGACGATTCGTGCGGGGCCTGACAGCATCAGTACTCCGTCTGCGTTGGGTCTTCGCCAACATGGTCGTCCGCCTCCGTTTCTGCCTTCCGGAGATGACTTCAAATGCTTTTTTTTGATAAGAACAGGGTCTTGGACGTTCGAGATCCTGGGATGTGAATCAGATGCAAGAGATGCTGTGCCGGGCTTGACAGGTGCTCCGGTTCCGGGCTCTTCTTGGCTCTCTTGGTCCTGTCTTGATCGGGCCAAGCCACTTCGGGATTTCAAAACATGTTTTAAAAGGGTTTTCAAAAGCTATATTATATGTTTTTGAAAGATAAAGTTTAAAACATATATACAGGGTTTGTTTGGAAGGCTCCTGGGTTTCCAAACTCAAAAATGGCCCTTTGGGGCTGCTTGTATAAAACCAGAGGGATTTTGAGAAATTCGTGGGATTTCGGGGTGTTTACACATAGCCAGACCAAAAATTTCGAAATCACTTGAAAATCCAAGTACAAAACCAGGTTATTTTGAAAACCACGCATCAAGTTCCCTCGGGTCTAAAGTCCACGAGAATGATCGAAGCCCAGAAGTGGATCCCCTTGAGGAAGATCCCACTTCTGAGCTCCCAGAATTTCATAGAATTCTCGATTTTGAAAGACCTTCCCAATCAGTAGGAGGAGATTTCGTAGAGGTGAACCTAGGGGATGATTCCAATCCCAAAACCATCAAAATAGGCGCATGCTTGCATGAAACTGAAAAGTTAGCATTCATGGCATTTCTACGGACCTATTTAGATGTGTTTGCATGGACGTATGAAGACATGCCGGGCATAGATCCCAGCATAGTCGAGCATCGTCTTCCCTTAGATGTAGGTGTAAAACCAATAAAGCAGAAGCTTAGGAAAATACACCCGAATGTACACACGCAAGTCAAAGAGGGTTTAGAAGATCTGCTAAAAGCCGGATTTATAAAACCCATTGCGTATTCTGATTGGTTGTCAAATATCGTTGTAGTTCGAAAAACCAATGGGAAAATTCGAATATGCATCGATTTCAGAAACCTGAATAAAGCCACTCCAAAGGATAATTATCCTTTACCAAACATAGATTTGATAGTCGATAGTACTGCAAATCATGAAATGTTTTCATTCATGGATGGCTATTCAGGCTATAATCAAATCAAACTAAGTCCACGAGATCAGGGTAAGACCGCCTTCACAACCCCATGGGGCACGTACTGCTATACAGTCATGCCCTTTGGTTTGAAAAATGCCGGCGCAACATACCAACGAGTCATGAACACGATCTTCCATGATCAAATTCACGAGCTTGTAGAAGTGTATGTAGATGATCTCTTGGCAAAATCCAAAACCCGATGCACCCATATCGAATGTTTACAAAAAATCTTCGAAAGGCTTAGGCTTTACAAAGTAAGGCTAAACCCTCAAAAATGTGTGTTCGGGGTAGAATCAGGAAAGCTTCTAGGCTTTATGGTAAGCCAAAGGGGAATAGAAGTCGACCCCTCTAAGTGTCGAGCCATCATAGACATGGCTCCACCCTCCAATCTCACCCAAGTCCGTAGCCTCCAGGGTCGATTACAATCTGTGCGCCGATTCATATCGAATCTGGCAACTAGATGCGAACCCTTCAACAAACTGTTGAGGAAGGGCATGAAATTCTTATGGGATGACGAATGCCAAAAGTCCTTCGAGAGACTAAAGGCATACTTGGTTAATCCCCCCGTTTTGAATCCTCCAAAGCAAGGAAAACCGCTTTTATTATACATCTCCGTGCATGTAAACGCTTTAGGAGCCCTGTTGGCTCAATACGAGGATGACACCCATAAGGAGTATGCCATCTACTATATTTCGAAAACTCTCTTGGCTTATGAACGAAATTATCAAGCCATGGAGAAGACGTGCTTGGCCCTAGTCTGGGCCTGCCAGAAATTCAGACACTACTTCCTAGATCATGAGATCTGGATAGTGTCCAAGCTTGATCCAATCAAGCACTTGTTCGAAAAACCCATTCTCACAGGTAGATTGGGCAAATGGCAACTCCTTCTAATGGAGTATGATCTAAAATACCATCACCAGATCTCCGTTAAGGGGCAAGCCCTAGCAGATTACGTGGCTGACTTCCCCTTGGAGGACGCATATCCCACTCTTGTCGAAATGCCTGATGAAGGCATATTGCAAAACCATTTTCAAAACCACATTTTGGCAAATTCTTTTGAAAACCAAGTGTGGAAGATGCACTTCGACGGGGCACGAAACCAACGAGGGGCTGGTGCCGGGATCATCCTAATCTCCCCTGAAAAGGGCGAGATTCCCATAGCGGTCCGCTTAGATTTCGAATGTTCCAACAACGTAGCTGAGTATGAAGCACTCATACAAGGCTTAAGGATTTCGAAAACTCTAGGGGCATCATGCATCGAGGTCTTTGGAGATTCGCTCCTTGTCATAAATCAGGTTTTAAAACTGTGGCAAGTACGTAATGAGAAACTACTTCCATATCACGAGTTGGCCACTCGATTGGTCCACTCCTTCCAGTCGTGTAAGCTCACACACGTGGGAAGAGAGGACAATGGCATCGCCGATGCCCTCTCTTCCTTGGGTTCAGCCCTGAAGGTCGATCCCATTTCAGGGACCAGATCTTTTGAAATATGGCATGCGCCCCATCCATCCACACACGACTTGGATATTTGCCAAAACAACCCAGAGTCTATTGAAAAACCCTGGTTCTATGACATAAAACAATTTTTAGAAAATGGGGGATTCACCGAGGATGCCACATCCAAAGATAGGGCATTCATTCGTAAGATTTCGACCCGATACACCATTCTGGGTGGGGTCTTATACAAAAAGAGTTTTACCGGCATTCTGCTTAGGTGTATCGACCTAGAGGAGGCTAGGATAGTGATGCACGAGTTCCACGACGGAGAATGTGGAGGTCATGTTAATGCCAACATGATGGCAATGAAAATACTTAGAGGGGGTTATTTTTGGTCCACCCTGAAAAAGGATTGTCACGATCATGTTAGGAAGTGTCATCCATGCCAAGTGCATGGGCACGCCATTCATATCCCTTCATCAGCATTGCATTCCGTGGTCAGCCCCTGGCCATTTACCATGTGGGCGTTTGACATTGTAGGCCCCATATTTCCAAAGGCCTCGAATGGGCATCGTTTTATTTTAGCAGCCACGGAGTATTTCTCCAAGTGGGTGGAAGCCATTTCCCTAACGAATGTAATGGGGCAACATGTGGTGGCTTTCATCCGGAGGAATATCTTGGCTCGATTTGGGGTTCCACGAGACCTTGTGTCTGATAATGGTACCCCATTCAAGAACGAGTGGATGGTTAAGTTGTGCAACACGTATGGCATAAACCACCACTTCTCCTCGCCCTACTACCCTCAAGGCAACGGCCAAGCCGAAGCCACAAACAAGACTCTCATTGGTATCATTGAGAAGACCTTAGAGAAGGGTAGGAGGTGGCATGAGAAGCTGGATGAAGCCTTATGGGCTTATAGGACTTCCATCCGGACTCCCACGAATGCCACACCATTCGAATTGGTCTATGGCACAAACGCCATTCTTCCCATTCATACCCAACTGCATTCATTCCATACATCCATTGCACTCGACCTCCCCCTAGAGACGCTTCAGCATGCTAGGATGGCCGAACTAGATTTGCTAGATGAGAGGCGACTCCTTGCCATGGATCATGCTCGTGCATACCGGCAAAGGATAGCCCGACATTATAGCAAACACATGAGACCTCGCCACTTTGAAGTGGGAGATCTGGTCTTAAAAACCATCCATCATCGTGGCCCACACCCCCTAGGCAAGTGGCGCCCCAACTGGGATGGACCCTATGTTGTACGAGCAACCACTACGAACAATTCGTATTGGTTGATCGATGTAGATGGTAGAAATTTAGCAGATCCTATCAATATTCAATACTTAAAGAAGTATCATGTGTAGGATCTGGATTAAATTCCAGTTTTCGAAAATTTAAGAGGGATAGCTGCCCTGAGACATGTGAATAAGGTGCAAAGGCAAACTCATGTGAACCCAAGTGAGAGAATTCGCACTTGTGAAAGAGTGGAGTTTTCAAAATCGTGGTTGCATTTCAAAATCCTTCATCTTACAAAGAAAGGCCTAGTTCAACATAGCAAGATACTTGCAAGTAGTACGTGCTATTTCTAAATAGGCTGATCTGGAATGGATCGAGTGTAAGCCTGGGATAAGTCCTCCCCTCTTTTCTTCTCCTCCAAAAGGAAAACAAAGGCCCAATCAAAAGGGAATTTCCCATTTAAAATCTCTTTCCAAAAGAAAGAAACCAGACTTCAAAGAGAAAAATCGATTCTCTTATAAAAAAGAGGGATTAAAGAAAAAAAATACTCCCAAAGGGAGACCCTCTATGGAAAAAAAAGGAAAAAGAGGCCAAAAAGCTCAAAAAGAGCAGTTTTCCGCCTTCTATGCCTTAAACAACGGGACGCTTCAGAAGGGACCGTGGTATCTCTTTCCCATCCCTGGCTTATCCCAAGCTAAAGCATGGTTCATTTCGAGGAATCCTAAAGTAAAAATAGGATTTACTTACTTGAATTTCATCTTGTTTGAGAATTCGACGTTTCAAGTAAGACGTAGGAATTTGAAATGAAGCTTGTTTTCCTATAAAACCTCCGCTAGATAAGCAAGTGTTAAGACTTAAACAAGGGCAAGCACGAAGAGCTCGAGATCCTTAGGATCGAGACTCAAGACAGTTGTCCCTTTTGTAAATAGTTTTGTAAATAAGTTTTGAAAACCGAACATCGAACAGCATAGGATTTTGCTCACTTGGAGCAATAGGCCTTGTAAGTCTCTAGAGTTCGACCACACCTGGTCTCTGGGAGGTCGCCACTCTTGGCACCACACCCATGTCATTTGCATTCCACGCATGGTACTTGCATAAACATGATCCCATTTTAGGACCAGATTCCATAGTGTAACCCTTTGGCGTGATATCTCCTCCTACCAGAGTTTGTAAAATTGAGATTTTGTTAAAATGGGACGATCCCATATTCTTCGTGGCTAGATCTAGGGAGACATTAAAAGGGGTGTTTGTCATCTTTGCCCTTATCCAAATCTATTTGGACAAGGCCAAAGAGGGGCATCTGTAAACACCCCGAAATCCCACGAATTTCTTAAACAAATCTGGTTTTATACAAGCAGCCCCAAAGGGCCATTTTTGAGTTTGGAAACCCAAGAGCCTTCCAAACAAACCCTGTATATATGTTTTAAACTTTATCTTTCAAAAACATATGATATAGCTTTTGAAAACCCTTTTAAAACATGTTTTGAAACCCCGAAGTGGCTTGGCTCGATCAAGACAGGACCAGGAGAGCCAAGAAGAGCCCGGAACCGGAGCACCTGTCGAGCCCGGCACAGCATCTCTTGCATCTAATTCACATCCCAGGATCTCGAACGTCCAAGACCCTGTTTTTACCAAAATATCATTTGAAATCATCTCCGGAAGGCAGAAACGGAGGCAGGCGACCATGTTGGCGAAGACCCAACGCAGACGGAGCACTGATGCTGTCAGGCCCCGCACGAATCGTCCGTCTCGAACCCAGCCCAAAGGAGTCAGAGTTCAGTTTGGATTAGATCTGGACCATATATATCCAGATTCCAATCCAAACCCATATGTGGATTTGGATTTGGATTTGGATCCAGAGATCCAATCCAATATCCATATCCATGGCCCACATCACCTTCTCATAAAGGGAGGTGGGGCCCACTTGAAATTCACGTGGGATATTGGGCATGAGAGAGAGTGGGGGTGAAAAATATCAAGAGTGTTGTATTAAGCTTGACTTGTGTGTCAAGTTTGGGTTTAATCTTGTGGGTTAGCCTAATTGAGTGGGTTTAAGCTTGTAATTAGCTAAAACCTAACCTAGGGCTGCACCAACATGGGGTGATCAAGGTCTATGGGCCATGCTAAGGGAGCTCCTTCACCTAAACCTAGCCAAAAATGCCTAAACCTAGCCTAAACCCCTAATCCACCCCTAATCTGAACCTAATCACCTAACCCACTTCCCTAATCCCGGCCTAATCCCGACCTAATCACCTAACCCACTCCCCTAATCCTTCCCTAAACCTAGATTAATTTCCCTAATCCTAGCCTAAACCTAGCCTAAACCACCTAACCTAGCCCACTAAACCTCACCCTAAAACCCAACCACCTAACCTAGCCCTAAACCCCTAAACCACCCTTAGCCCACGATTTTCCCAAACCCCTAGTTTTAAAATATCTGGCCCAGCCCCATCCAGCCCACCTTATCTACATACCACCCTACCTAAACCACCTAACCACTACCCACAACCCAGCCCTAACCGACCTACCCATCCCCTATTTAAACCCCCCTCATTGTGGGCGGGTTTTCCAAGTGGGAACCACTCCACCACCCAGCCGGGCCCTCTCCTTCTCCCATCTCTCATCCGTCTTCCCAGCAGCTCCAGCTCCTCCACCAGCCGCCACTTGCTCCGCCACCTTCCCTCTTCCGTCCACCACCACTGCCCCCAGCCGGACGCCACCATATCTTCCCAACTCCACCAGCCGACAGCCACCGGCCCGCCACTCTCCCACTCCATCCGCCACTCTTTCCCATTCGGTAAGTCCCCCTAACTCCCTCAAAACCACTCTCTACCACCTCTCCACTCTTAGCCACCCATCTTCCCCTTAGCTCCACCTCTTTGTCGCCACCATCTAAACCTAGCCGAACCTAGGATAACCCAAGTGGCTGGCCACTGCTTAGCCACCATCTCCCATTCGGCCGACCCCCCTAGGTGCCCTATTTGGCCTTCCCACTAACTCACCTTTTAGGTCCAGTTTCCCTAAGTTCCTAACTTCCCTAGTGACCCTAAGACCCACTTAGTCAGCCACTCTAAACTCCCTACTTGGAGGCGCCGCCTACTTGCCACCGGCCCCCTTCGAGGCGTCCATCCCGCGCCCATTTGCAGCCGGCCAGCACTCTTGGTCACACACCTTCGCGGAGCTCCCGTTTGCAGCCCAAAGCCAAGGCCACGCTCAAGCAAGACCTCTACGGACCAGCTACTTGTAAGTTTCTAAACTCGGTCTTTAATCATACACTTGCTTGAAATTCAATTTGATACGGGGTTGTAATAACGGAGCATAGTCTCCCCCCGCTTGTAATAACGTGGCTTGGCACAACCACACACGTGCACTCTCTTAGTCGTGCACAACTTCGAACACACACGGGCCTAATCAGCCCCTAATATATAAGTGTACGTATATATTTCATTTCCGAAGGGTTTTGTTTAAGTTGGGTGCGTTGTCTTTCGATTAAACACTCTCACACACATTGAGCTTCCGCTCTTATTTGAAAGACCCAAGTAAGGGCCGACCTATACTATTTGGGTTTCATTTCATGTCGTGTGAGTAAGTCTTTCAATTTAAACACTCTCACACACATTGAGCTTTCGCTCTTATTTGAAAGACCCAAGTAAGGGCCGACCTATACTATTTGGGTTTCATTTCATGTCGTGTGAGTAAGTCTTTCAATTCGAACACTCTCACACACATTGAGCTTTCGCTCTTATTTGAAAGACCCAAGTAAGGGCCGACCTATACTATTTGGGTTTCATTTCATGTCGTGTGAGTAAGTCTTTCAATTTAAACACTCTCACACACATTGAGCTTTCGCTCTTATTTGAAAGACCCAAGTAAGGGCCGACCTATACTATTTGGGTTTCATTTCTTGTCGTGTGAGTAGTCTTTCAATTCAAGCACTTTCACACACATTGAGCCTTCGCTCTTACTCCCAAGACCTTAGTCAAGGCCATACTGCAATTTATATTTGGGTTTAATTTCATGTCGTGTGTGTAAGTCTTTCAATTCAAACACGCACCCACATTGAGCCTTCGCTCTTATTTGCAAGACCCGAGTAAGGGCTCATATACATAAGATATATACGTATCTCCCTTCGGTTATTTCCCTTCGGTTATTTCCCTTCTGTTATTTCCCTTCAGCATTGTCTTTACATTTCGGGTTTTTCCCTTTGGAGTAGCGTGAGTTTGCATTGCATCTACGCCATACCACGAGGTAGGACGCATATTGCATCGAAGCAACCCCCGCTCGAATTCGCCCATGTAGTGGAGTGTTCATAACACACAAACTAGGCGACCCAAAAAGGGATAAAAGAAAAGACTTAGGCACGTGCAAATCCCGTGATCTAAAATATGCAATCGCATCTTAAAGACCCGAAATAGACACCTCGAACCGTTTCGTAGGTTTTCTCCCTAAAACTCGATTTTTGCAAAAGCGTACAGACTGACCCTTGCGCATCGGTGCAAGAAGGTCTGCGACGACAAGAGCTCACTTGCTCACAGTCGCCACGTTTAGAAGTCAGTGTTGATATATCTTCGCTAGCTTAAGTAAGCTAGCTGGCACGCCCTATTTGTATATATAGGCCTTAGACGCACGCTAAGATCCACTCCAAGCCACGAAAGAGGCGAAGAGGCGGGGATTTTCGCGCGTCTACACGTATGAAGACATGCCGGGCATAGATCCCAGCATAGTCGAGCATCGTCTTCCCTTAGATGCAGGTGTAAAACCCATAAAGCAGAAGCTTAGGAAAATACACCCGAATGTACACACGCAAGTCAAAGAGGGTTTAGAAGATCTGCTAAAGGCCGGATTTATAAAACCCATTGCGTATTCTGATCGGTTGTCAAATATCGTTGTGGTTCGAAAAACCAATGGGAAAATTCGAATATGCATCGATTTCAGAAACCTGAATAAAGCCACTCCAAAGGATAATTATCCTTTACCCAACATAGATTTGATAGTCGATAGTACTGCAAATCATGAAATGTTTTCATTCATGGATGGCTATTCAGGCTATAATCAAATCAAACTAAGTCCACGGGATCAGGGTAAGACCGCCTTCACAACCCCATGGGGCACGTACTGCTATACAATCATGCCCTTTGGTTTGAAAAATGCCGGCGCAACATACCAACGAGCCATGAACACGATCTTCCATGATCAAATTCATGAGCTTGTAGAAGTGTATGTAGATGATCTCTTGGCGAAATCCAAAACACGATGCACCCATATCGAATGTTTACAAAAGATTTTCGAAAGGCTTAGGCTTTACAAAGTAAAGCTAAACCCTCAAAAATGTGTGTTCAGGGTAGAATCAGGGAAGCTTTTAGGCTTTATGGTAAGCCAAAGGGGAATAGAAGTCGACCCCTCTAAGTGTCGAGCCATCATAGACATGGCTCCACCCTCCAATCTCACCCAAATCCGTAGCCTCCAGGGTCGATTACAATCCGTGCGCCGATTCATATCAAATCTGGCAACTAGATGCGAACCCTTCAACAAATTGTTGAGGAAGGGTACGAAATTCTTATGGGATGACGAGTGCCAAAAGTCCTTCGAAAGACTGAAGGCATACTTGGTTAATCCCCCCATTTTGAATCCTCCAAAACAAGGAAAACCGCTTTTATTATACATCTCCGTGCATGTAAATTCTTTAGGAGCCTTGTTGGCTCAATACGAGGATGACACCCATAAGGAGTATGCCATCTACTATATTTCGAAAACTCTCTTGGCTTATGAACGAAATTATCAAGCCATGGAGAAGACGTGCTTGGCCCTAGTCTGGGCCTGCCAGAAGTTCAGACACTATTTCCTAGATCATGAGATCTGGATAGTGTCCAAGCTTGATCCAATCAAGCACTTGTTCGAAAAACCCATTCTCATGGGTAGATTGGGTAAATGGCAACTCCTTCTAATGGAGTATGACCTAAAATACCATCACCAGATCTCCATTAAGGGGCAAGCCCTAGCAGATTACGTGGCTGAATTCCCTTTAGAGGACGCATATCCCACTCTTGTCGAAATGCCTGATGAAGGCATATTACAAAACCATTTTCAAAACCACATTTTGGCAAATTCTGTCGAAAACCAAGTGTGGAAGATGCACTTCGACGGGGCACGAAACCAACGAGGGGCTGGTGCCGGGATCATCCTAATCTCCCCTGAAAAGGGCGAGATTCCCATAGCAGTCCGCTTAGATTTCGAATGTTCCAACAATGTAGCTGAGTATGAAGCACTCATACAAGGATTAAGGATTTCGAAAACTCTAGGGGCATCGTGCATTGAGGTCTTTGGAGATTCACTCCTTGTCATAAACCAAGTTTTAAAAATTTGGCAAGTACGTAATGAGAAACTACTTCCATATCACGAGTTGGCCACCCGATTGGTCCAATCCTTCCAGTCGTGTAAGCTCACACACGTAGGAAGAGAGGACAATGGCATCGCCGATGCCCTTTCCTCCTTGGGTTCAGCCCTGAAGGTCGATCCCATTTCAGGGACCAGATCTTTGGAAATATGGCATGCGCCCCATCCATCCACACACGACTTGGATATTTGCCAAAACAACCCAGAGTCTATTGAAAAACCCTGGTTCTATAACATAAAACAATTTTTAGAAAATGGGGGATTTGTCGAGGATGCCACATCCAAAGATAAGGCATTCATTCGTAAGATTTCGACCTGATACACCATTCCGGGTGGGGTCTTATATAAAAAGAGTTTTACCGGCATTCTGCTTAGGTGTATCGACCTAGAGGAGGCTAGGATAGTGATGCATGAGTTCCACGATGGAGAATGTGGAGGTCATGTTAATGCCAACATGATGGCAATGAAAATACTTAGAGGGGGCTATTTTTGGTCCACCCTGAAAAAGGATTGTCACGATCATGTTAGGAAGTGTCATCCGTGTCAAGTGCATGGGCACGCCATTCATATCCCTTCATCTGCATTGCATTCTGTGGTCAGCCCCTGGCCATTTACCATGTGGGCGTTTGACATCGTAGGCCCAATATTTCCAAAGGCCTCGAATGGGCATCGATTTATTTTAGCAGCCACGGAGTATTTCTCCAAGTGGGTGGAAGCCATTTCCCTAATGAATGTAATGGGGCAACATGTGGTGGCTTTCATCCGGAGGAATATCTTGGCTCGATTTGGGGTTCCACGAGACCTTGTGTCTGATAATGGTACCCCATTCAAGAATGAGCGGATGGTTAAGTTGTGCAACACGTATGGCATAACTCACCACTTCTCCTCGCCCTACTACCCTCAAGGCAACGGCCAAGCCGAAGCCACAAACAGGACTCTCATTAGTATTATTGAGAAAACCTTTGAGAAGGGTAGGACATGGCACGAGAAGCTGGATGAAGCCTTATGGGCTTATAGGACTTCCATCCAGACTCCTACGAATGCCACACCATTCGAGTTGGTCTATGGCACAAACACCATTCTTCCCATTCATACTCAACTGCATTCATTCCATACATCCCTAGCACTCGACCTCCCCCTAGAAACGCTTCAGCATGCTAGGATGGCCGAACTAGATTTGCTAGATGAGAGGTGACTCCTTGCCATGGATCATGCTCGTGCATACCGGCAAAGGATAGCCCGACATTATGGCAAACACATAAGACCTCGCCACTTTGAAGTGGGAGATCTGGTCTTAAAAACCATCCACCATCGTGGCCCACACCCTCTAGGCAAGTGGCGCCCCAATTGGGATGGACCCTATGTTGTACGAGCAACCACTACGAACAATTCGTATTGGTTGATCGATGTAGAAGGTAGGAATTTAGCAGATCCTATCAATATTCAATACTTAAAGAAGTATCATGTGTAGGATCTGGATTAAATTCCAGTTTTCGAAAATTTTAGGGGGATAGCTTCCCTGAGACATGTGAATAAGGTGCAAAGGCAAGTCGTGTGACCCTAAGTGAGAGAATTCGCACTAGTGAAAGAGTGGAGTCTTCAAAATCGTGGTTACATTTCAAAATCCTTCTTCTTACAAAGAAAGGCCTAGTTCAACATAGCAAGATACTTGCAAGTAGTACGCGCTATTTCTAAATAGGCTGATCTGGAATGAATCGAGTGTAGGCTTGGGATAAGTCCTCCCCTCTTCTCTTCTCCTTCCAAAAGGAAAACAAAGGCCCAAAACAAAAGGGAATTTCCCATTCAAAGTATCTTTCCAAAAGAAAGAAACCAGAATTCGAAAGAAAAATCGATTCTCTTATGAAAAAGAGGGATTAAAGAAAAAAAATACTCCCAAAGGGAGACCCTCGATGAAAAAAAGGAAAAAGAGGCCAAAAAGCTCAAAAAGAGCAGTTTTCCGCCTTCTATGCCTTAAACCACGGGACACTTAAGAAGGGACCGTGGTATCTCTTTCCCATCCCTGGCTTATCCCAAGCTAAAGCATGGTTCATTTCGAGGAATCCTAAAGTAAAAATAGGATTTACTTACTGGAATTTCATCTTGTTTGAGAATTCGACGTTTCGAGTAAGGCGTAGGAATTTGAAATGAAGCTTGTTTTCTTATAAAACCTCCGCTAGATAAGCGAGTGTTAAGACTCAAACAAGGGCAAGCACGAAGAGCTCGAGATCCTTAGGATCGAGGGTCAAGACAGTTGCCCCTTTTGTAAATAGCTTTTGTAAATAAGTTTTGAAAACCGAACATCGAACAGCATAGGATTTGCTCACTTGGAGCAGTAGGCCTTGTAAGTCTCTAGAGTTCGACCACATCTGGTCTCTGGGAGGTCGCCACTCTTGGCACCACACCCATGTCATTTGCATTCCACGCATGGTACTTGCATGAACATGATCCCATTTAGGACCAGATTCCATAGTAAAACCCTTTGGCGTGATATCTCCTCCTACTAGAATTTGTAAATTGAGATTTTGCAAAAAATTGGGGCGATCCAATATTCTTCGTGGATAGATCTAGGGAGACATTAAAAGGGGTGTTTGTCATCTTTGCCCTTATCCAAATCTATTTGGACAAGGCCAAAGAGGGGCATCTGTAAACACCCCGAAATCCCACGAATTTCTTAAACAAATCTGGTTTTGTAAAAGTAGCCCCAAAGGGCCATTTTTGAGTCTGGAAACCCAGGAGCCTTCCAGACAACCCTGTATATATGTTTTAAACTTTATCTTTCAAAAAAACATACAGTATAGCTTTTTAAACCTTTTTAAAACATGTTTTGAAACCCCGAAGCGGCTTGACCCGATCAAGACAGGACCAGGAGAGCAAAGAAGAGCCCGGAACTGGAGCACACGTCAAGCCCGGCACAGCAACTCTTGTATCAAATTCACACCCCCAGGATCTCGAACGTCCAAGACCCTGTTCTTATCAAAATAGCATTTGAAGTCATCTCCGGAAGGCAGAAACGGAGGCGGACGACTATGTTGGCGAAGACCCAACGCAGACGGAGTACTGATGCTGTCAGGCCCCGCACGAATCGTCCGTTTCGAACCCAGCTCGAAGGAGTCAGAGTTCAGTTTGGATTGGATCTGGACCATATATATCCAGATCCCAATCCAAACCCATATGTGGACTTGGATTTGGATTTAGATCCAGAGATCCAATCCAATATCCATATCCATGGCCCACATCACCTTCTCATAAATGGAGGTGGGGCCCACTTGAAATTCACGTGGGATATTGGGCATGAGAGAGAGTGGGGATGGAAAATATCAAGAGTGTTGTATTAAGCTTGACTTGTGTGTCAAGTTTGGGTTTAATCATGTGGGTTAGCCTAATTGAGTGGGTTTAAGCTTGTAATTAGCTAAAACCTAACCTAGGGCTGCACCAACATGAGGTGGTCAAGGTCTATGGGCCATGCTAAGGGAGCTCCTTCACCTAAACCTAACCCAAAACGCTTAATCCTAGCCTAAACCCCTAATCCACCCCTAATCTGAACCTAATCACCTAACCCACTTCCCTAATCCCGGCCTAATCCCAACCTAATCACCTAACCCACTTCCCTAATCCTTCCCTAAACCTAGGTTAATTTCCCTAATCCTAGCCTAAACCTAGCCTAATCACCTAACCTAGCTCACTAAACCTCACCCTAAAACCCAACCACCTAACCTAGCCCTAAACCCCTAAACCACCCCTAGCCCACAATCTACCCAAACCCCTAGTTTTCAAAATATCTGGCCCAACCCTTTCCAGCCCACCTTATCTACATACCACCCTACCTAAACCACCTAACCACTACCCCAAGCACAGCCCTAACCGACCTACCCATCCCCTATTTAAACCCCCCCCCCCCTTGGGGGCGGGTTTGGCAAGCTGGAACCCTCACCTCACCCAGCCGGGCCCTCTCCTTCTCCCATTCCCTCACCTAGCCGGGACCACTCTCCATCACTTGCCCGCCTGCTCCACCAGCTCTACCTGCACCGCCACCTTCCCTCTTCCACTCTCCATCACCTCACCCAGCCGGACGCCACCACCTTCACCCAACCGAACCAGCCGAGCTCCCATCCACACCCGGCTTCTCTCTTCCATCCGCCACTTCTCCCCATCCGGTAAGCACTCTCTAACTCTACCAAAACCCTTCTCTACTACCTCTCCACTCCTAGCCACCCACCCTATCATCATCTCAGCCCTTTGTCACCATCCTTTTCACTTAGCCGAACCTAGCACAACCTACACTACCTAACCATTCGATCCCATTCGGCCTTCCCCTAGGTGTCCCATTCGGCCTTCCCATAAACTCCCCTTTAGGTCCACCTTCCTTAAACCCTCGACTCCCCTAGTGACCCTAAACACTCACTTGGTCTAGCCCCTTTAACCCCCCATATCGAGGCGACATCCACTTGCAATCGGCCACCTTTGAGGCGCCTATCCCGCGCCCCACTTGCACCCGGCCAACACCTTTGTTCACCCACCCTCGCGGAGCTCCCGTTTGCAGCCCAAGGCGAAGGCCAAGCCCACGCTCAAGCAAGGCCTCTACGGACCAGCTACTCGTAAGTGCCTAAACTCGGTCTTTGGTTGTATACTTGCTTGAGATTCAATTCGATACGGGGTTGTAATAACGGAGCATAGTCTCCCCCCGCTTGTAATAACGTGGCTTGGCACAACCACACACGTGCATTCTCTTAGTCGTGCACGATTTTGAACACACACGGGCCTAATCAGCCCCTAATACATAAGTGTATATATATATACTTTCATTTTCGAAGGGTTTTGTTTAAGTTGGGTGCGTAGTCTTTCAATTCAAGCCCTCACACACATTGAGCTTTCGCTCTTATTTGAAAGACCCAAGTAAGGGCCGACCTATACTATTTGGGTTTCATTTCATGTCGTGTGAGTAAGTCTTTCAATTCAAGCACTCTCACACACATTGAGCTTTCGCTCTTATTTGAAAGACCCAAGTAAGGGCCGTCCTATACTATTGGGGTTTCATTTCATGTCGTGTGAGTAAGTCTTTCAATTCAAGCACTTTCACACACATTGAGCCTTCGCTCTTACTCCCAAGACCTTAGTAAAGGCCTTATTGCAGTTATATTTGGGTTTCATTTATGTCGTGTGTGTAGTACTTCAATTCAAGCACTCTCACACACATTGAGCCTTCGCTCTTACTCCCAAGACCTTAGTCAAGGCCATACTGCAATTTATATTTGGGTTTAATTTCATGTCGTGTGTGTAAGTCTTTCAATTCAAGCACGCACCGACATTGAGCCTTCACTCTTATTTGTAAGACCCGAGTAAGGGCTCATATACATAATCTATATACATATCTCCCTTCGGTTATTTCCCTTCAGTCATTTCCCTTCAGTATTGTCTTTTACATTTCGGGTTTTCCCTTTGGAGTAGCGTGAGTTTGCATTGCATCTACGCCATACCACGAGGTAGGACGCATATTGCATCGAAGCAAGCCCCGCTCGATTCGCCCATGTAGTGGAGTGTTCATAACACACAAACTAGGTGGCCCGAAAAGGGATAAAAGGAAAGACTTAGGCACGTGCAAATCCACGTGATCTAAAATATGCAATCGCATCTTAAAGACCCGAAATAGACACCTCGAACCGCTTCGTAGACTTTCTCTCCAAAAAACTCGATTTTTGCAAAGCGTACAGACTGACCCTTGTGCATCGGTGCAAGAAGGTCTGCGACGACAAGAGCTTACTTGCTCACAGTCGCCACGTTTAGAAGTCAGTGTTAAAAATATCTTCGCTAGCTTAGGTAAGCTAGCTGGCACGCCCTGTTTGCATACATAGGCCTTAGACACACGAGAGGATCCGCTCCAAGTCCTGAAAAAGGCGGAAGAGGCGGGGATTTTCGCGCGTCTACAGATAGTTAGGGGGTGTCACTAGTGGGAAGGTAGGGTAGCGGGTGGTGCGGTTGGGTATGGTTGAAGGGTGGCGGGTAGTTAGGTGGTGGACGGCTGAATGGAGTGGAGACTAGGCTAAGGTAGGGTGCTATGGGGTGGCTGAGAGTGGAGGGGGAGTGAAGATAGGGTGAAGTTAGGATAAGGTACTAACCGGATAGGAGAGGGAGGTTGGCGGGTGGAAGGAGTGGATGTAGCCGGGTGAAAGGAGTGGATGCTGTGGAGCGGGGCAGGCCGGGAGGTGGCGGAGGCGTGGAGTGGTGCAGGCTGGGAGGTAGTGGTGGAGCAGGTGAGAGAAGAGAGCAAGGTGAGAGAGGGCTCGGCTGGCCCTAAGTGCTGGAAAGAAAATCTGAAAAACCCGCCCACTAGAGGGGGGGGGGGTTTATAGGGTTGGATGAAGTCGGTGGGGGTGGTTTTGAAGGGGGTGGTTTGGTGGTTAGGTGGTGGTGATTTAGTGATAAGGTGGGCTAGATATTTAGGGGGGCCAGATATTTAGTTTAGGTGGTTTTAGGGATATGGTGTGCTAGGGTTTAGGTGTGGTGGTTTAGTGGTTTAGGGCTTAGCTAGGTGGGTTGGTTTTGGGGTGAGGTTTAGTGGGGTGGGTTAGGTGTTTAGGCTAGGATTAGGTTAGGATTAAGGGATTTAGGCTAGGTTTAGGGAAGGATTAGGGAGGTGGGTTAGGTGATTAGGTTGGGATTAGGCCGGGATTAGAGAAGTGGGTTAGGTGATTAGGCTAGGATTAGGCCGGGATTAGGGTAAATGGCTAGGATTAGGGTTTTGGCTTAAGATTGGGTTAGGAGTCTCCCTTTGCATAACCCATGAACTTCATTGCATCATGTTGGTGCAGCCCTAGGTTAGGTGTAGGCTCATACAAGCTTAAACCCATACTAATTAGGCTAACCCACATGATTAACCCAAACTTGACACACAAGTCAAGCTTAATACATTTCCCTCAATGCTTATCCTCCCCATTCTCTCTCATGCCCATAATCCCACGTGAATTTCAAGTGGGCCCTGCCTCCATTTATGAGAAGGTGATGTGGGCCATGGATGTTAATATTGGATTGGATCTTTGAATCCAAATCCAAATCCAAATCCACACATACATTTGGATTGGGATCTGGATATATATGGTCCAGATCCAATCCAAACCCAATTCTAACTCCTTCAGGGTATGTTCGAAATGAACGGTTTGTGCGGGGTCTGACAGCATCAATACTCCGTCTCCCGTTGGGTCTTCGCCAACATGGTCGTCCGCTTCTATTTTCACCTTCCGGAGATGATTTCACATAATTTTTGCTGATAACAGGGACTTAGATGTTCGAGATCCTGAGGGTGGATCTAACACGAGGGTTGCTGTGCCGCGCTCGACATGTGCTCCAGTTCTGGGCTCTCTTTAGCTCTTCTAGTCCTGTTTTCATCAGGCCAAGCCGCTTCGTGGGGTTTCAAAACGTGTTTTAAAAGGTTTTAAAAGCATATTATACATATTTTAAAACATATACAGTTTAAACATATGTACAGGGTTGCCTGGAAGGCTCTTGGGTTTCCAGACTCAAAATAGCCCTTTGGTGCTGCTTTTTCAAAACCAGGTTATTTGAGAAGTTCGTGGGATTTCGGGGTGTTTACAGATGCCCCTCTTTGGCCTTGTCCAAATTGATTTGGATAATGGCAAAGACGACAAACACCCCTTTCAATGTCTCCCTAGATCTAACCATGAAAATATGGGATCGTCCCAATCTTTAGAAAAAATCTCACTTTTAAAAACCCTGGTAGGAGGATATATCACGCCAAAGGGATATACAAAAACGGTTTCTGGTTCTAAAAATGGGATCATGTTATGCTAACGTCCATGCGTGGAAATGCAGATGCATGACATGGGTGGGGTGCCAAGAATGGCGACCTCCCAGAGACCAGATATGGTCGAACTCTTGAGACTTACAAGGCCTGCTGCTCCAAGTGAGCAGATCCTATGCTGTTCGATGTTCGATTTTCAAAATTTATTTACAAAAGCTATTTACAAAAGGGACAATTGTCTTGAGTCTCAATCCTAAGGATCTCGAGCTCTTCGTGTTTGCCTTTGCTTGAGTCTTGACACTCGCTTATCTAGCGGAGGTTTTATAAGAAAACAAGGCATATTTCGAATTCCTACGTCTTACGCGAAACGTCGAATTCTCAAACAAAATGAAATTCAAGTAAGTAAATCCTATTTTTACTTTAGGATTCCTCGAAATGAACCATGTTTTAGCTTGAGATAAGCCAGGGATGGGAAAGAGATACCACGGTCCCTTCTAAAGCGTCCCGTGGTTTAAGGCATAGAAGGCGGAAAACTGCTCTTTTCAAGCTTTTTGGCCTCTTTTTCCTTTTTTTTTTTATAGAGGGTCTCCCTTTGGGAATATTTTTTCTTTAATCCCTCCTTTTTTTCACAAGTGAATCGATTTTCCTTTTGGATTCTGGTTTCTTTCTTTTGGAAAGAGACTTTTTGAATGGGAAATTCTCTTTATTTTGGGCCACGTTTTCCTTTTGGAAGGAGAAGAGAAGAGGGGAGGACTTATCCCAAGCTTACACTCGATTCATTCCAGATCAGCCTATTTAGAAATAGCACGTACTACTTGCAAGTATCTTGCTATATTGAACTAGGCCTTTCTTTGTAAGAAGAAGGACTTTGAAATGTAACCACGATTTTGAAGACTCCACTCTTTCACAAGTGCGAATTTTCTCACTCAGGGTCACACGATTTTGCCTTTGCACCTTATTTTTAGGTCTCAGGGCAGCTATCCCTCAAAGTTTTCAAAAAAGGGGAATTTAATCCAAATCCTACACATAATACTTCTTTAAGTATTGAATATTGATAGGATCTGCTAAATTCTTACCTTCTACATCGATCAACCAATACGAGTTGTTCGTGGTGGTTGCACGTACAACATAGGGTCCATCCCACTTGGGGCACCACTTTCCAAGGGGATGTGGGCCACGATAGTGGATGATTTTCAAAACCAGATCTTCCACTTCAAAGTGGCGAGGTCTCATGTGTTTGCCATAATGTCGGGCTATCCTTTGCCAGTATGCATGAGCATGATCCATAGCAAGGAGTCGCCTCTCATCTAGCAAATCTAGTTTGGCCATCCTAGCATGCTGAAGCGTCTCTAGGGGGAGGTCGAGTGCTATAGATGTATGGAATGAATGCAATTGAGTATGAATGGGAAGATTGGCGTTTGTGCCATAGACCAATTCGAATGGTGTGGCATTCGTGGGAGTTCGGATGGAAGTCCAATAAGCCCATAAGGCTTCATCCAGCTTCTCGTGCCACGTCCTACCCTTTTCTAAAGTCTTCTCAATTATGCTAATGAGAGTCTTGTTTGTGGCTTCGGCTTGGCCGTTGCCTTGAGGGTAGTAGGGCGAAGAGAAGTGGTGAGTTATGCCATACGTGTTGCACAACTTAACCATCCGCTCGTTCTTGAATGGGGTGCCATTATCAGACACAAGGTCTCGTGGAACCCCAAATCGAGCCAAGATATTCCTCCTAATGAAAGCCACCACATGTTGCCTCGGTACGTTGGTCAGGGAAATGGCTTTCACCCACTTGGAGAAATACTCCGTGGCTACTAAAATGAATCGATGCCCATTCGAGGCTTTTGGAAATATAGGGCCTACGATGTCAAACGCCCACATGGTGAATGGCCAGGGGCTGACCACGGAATGCAATGTAGATGAGGGGATATGAATGGCGTGCCCATGCACTTGACATGGATGACACTTCCTAACATGATCGTGACAATCCTTTTTCAGGGTGGACCAAAAATAGCCCCCTCTAAGTATTTTCATTGCCATCATGTTGGCATTAACATGACCTCCATATTCTCCATCGTGGAACTCATGCATTACTATCCTAGCCTCCTCTAGATTGATACACCTAAGTAGGATGCCGGTAAAACTTTTCTTATATAGAACCCCACCCAAAATGGTGTATCGGGTCGAAATTTTACGGATGAATGCCTTATCTTTGGACGTGGCATCCTTGGCGAATCCCCCATTTTCTAGAAAATGCTTCATGTCGTAAAACCAAGGTTTTTCAACGAAATCTGGGTTGTTTTGGTAAATGTCCAAATCGTGTGTGGATGGGTTGAGCGCATGCCATATTTCTAAAGACCGGGTCCCTGAAATGGGATCGACCTTTAGGGCTGAACCCAAGGAGGAGAGGGCATCGGCAATGCCATTGTCCTCTCTTCCTACGTGTGTGAGTTTACACGATTGGAATGACTCCACCAATCGAGTGGCCAACTCGTGATATGGAAGTAGTTTTTCGTTACGTACTTGCCAAATTTTCAAAACCTGGTTTATAACAAGGAGCGAATCTCCAAAGACCTCGATGCATGATGCCCCTAGAGTTTTCGAAATCTTTAAGCCTTGTATGAGTGCTTCATACTCAGCTATGTTGTTGGAACATTCGAAATCTAGGCGGATTGCTATGGGAATCTCGCCCTTTTCAGGGGAGATGAGGATACCCCAGCACCAGCCCCTCGTTGGTTTCGTGCCCCATCGAAGTGCATCTTCCACACTTGGTTTTCTAAAGTGTTTGCCAAAATGTGGTTTTGGAAATGGTTTTGCAATATGCCTTCGTCGGGCATTTCATCAAGCGTGGGATATGCGTCCTCTAGGGGAAACTCAGCCACTTAGTCTGCTAGGGCTTGCCCCTTAATAGAGATTTGGTGGTGGTATTTTAGGTCATACTCCATTAGAAGAAGTTGCCATTTGCCCAATCTACCCGTGATAATGGGTTTTTCGAACAAGTGCTTGATTGGATCAAGCTTGGACACTATCCAGATCTCATGATCTAGGAAGTAGTGTTTGAATTTCTGGCAGGCCCAGACTAGGGCCAAACACGTCTTCTCCATGGCTTGATAATTTCGTTCATAAGCCAAGAGAGTTTTCGAAATATAGTAGATGGCATACTCCTTATGGGTGTCATCCTCGTATTGAGCCAATAGAGCTCCCAAAGCATTCGCATGCATAGAAATGTAAAGTAAAAGCGGTTTTCCTCGTTTTGGAGGATTCAAAACGGGGGGATTAACCAGGTATGCCTTTAGTCTCTCGAAGGACCTTTGGTAGTCGTCATCCCATAAAAATTTGGTGCCCTTCCTCAACAGTTTGTTGAAGGGTTCGCATCTAGTCACCAGATTTGATATAAATCGGCGAAAGGACTGTAATCGACCCTAGAGGCTACGAATTTGGGTGAGATTGGAGGGTGGAGCCATATCTATGATGGCTCGACACTTAGAGGGGTCGACTTCTATACCCCTTTGGCTCACCATAAAGCCTAAAAGCTTTCCGGATTCTACCCCGAATACACATTTTTGAGGGTTCGAAAATCTTTTGCAAACATTTGATATGAGTGCATCGGGTTTTAGATTTTGCCAAGAGATCATCTACATACACTTCTACGAGCTCATGAATCTGATCATGGAAGATCGTAGTCATGGCTCTCTGGTATGTTGCGCCAGTATTTTTCAAACCAAAGGACATGACTGTATAGCAGTACGTGCCCCACGGGGTTGTGAATGCGGTCTTACCCTGATCTCGTGGACTTAATTTAATTTGATTATAGCCTAAATAGCCATCCATAAATGAAAACATTTCATGATTTGCAGTACTATCGACTATCAAATCTATGTTTGGTAAAGGATAGTTATCCTTTGGAGTGACTTTATTCAGGTTTCTGAAATCGATGCATATTCGAATTTTCCCATTGGTTTTTCGAACTACAACGATGTTTGACAACCATTCAGAATATGCAATGGGTTTTATAAATCCGGCTTTTAATAGATCTTCTAAACCCTCTTTGACTTGCGTGTGTACATTCGGATGTATTTTCCTAAGCTTCTGCTTTATGGGTTTTACATCCGCATCTAAGGGAAGACGATGTTCGACAATGCTGGGGTCTATGCCCGGCATGTCTTCATACGTCCATGCAAATACATCTAAATAGGTTCATAGAAATGCAATGAATGCTGATCTTTCATGTTCATGCAAACATTCGCCTATCTTGATGAGTTTGGGATTGGAATCACTCCCTAGGTTCACCTCTATGAAATCTCCTCCTACTGAATTGGAAGGTCTTTCAAAATCGAGAATTTTATGAAATTCTGGGAGCTCAGAAGTGGGATCTTTCTCAAGGGATTCCACTGCTGGGCTTCGATCATTCTTGTGGGTTATAGACCTGAGGGAATTTGATGAGTGAGTTTTCAAAAGAACTGGTTTTATGCTTGGATTTTCAATCGATTTCGAAATTTTTGGTCTGTCTATGCAAACGATGTTTCTTTCGAAATCTTTTTCCAAAGTCTTACCAAGAGCAACTATGTACAAAATCTTTTTGGTATTTTGTAGATTTTTGATTTTTTTGGGATTTTGCAAAACAAGAACTTTAGGAACTATACAAACTACCCTATTTTTGGGTTTTTGATTTTCCAATATTTTTAGTTTTTGCCCTTTTTCGATTTTTTTGATTTTAAGTTTTTCAAATGTTTTTGTATTTTTATGAAAGGGATCTTCCATCATACCTACAAAGGGAAAACACTACGGATTAGACTCGGAATAAGAGGTCTAAATCGTAGGTCTCTTCTAGGGTAGGTTCCAGGGCACCCTTGACCCAGGTGGTCACAGGGGGTGGCTCTGGCGGTATTTTGGGAGTATAGCCGATCCCATATCGGCTTGGGTTGGCCCTAGGAAGGATGGGCTCTAGGAGACCCTGGTTTTGTGTCCCTAGACTTTTATAGGAAGTATAGCCCATATTCAACAGCATGTTCCACGATTTTTTGTTTTTTGAAAAATTATGATACAAATCGTGGTCCTGGAACTTGCTGTCATCCATATCGTGCTCGTATGGTTTTTTGTCCAGGGTTTTGGAAATAAGGGACGTTTGGGTCTTCCTAGAAGGGTTAGGATTGGGAGGGGGCCTGCTTTGAGCGGCCCCTTCACATACACAACCTTCCTAGGGTTGTTTAACCCTAGCCTTGGTGGCTCGACTTTGGTATGCCCCAAGTTAGTCTCATGGGCCTGGGAACTTGACAAACAAGGGGAGTTTATGATCCCCTGAAGCTGAGGGTGACTCTCACCTAGGATCACCACGACTTGGTCCCTGAAAGGGATCTTGACACACCTGTGGAAGGTGGATGGCACAACGCACAAGCTGTGTATCCAGGGCCTTCCCAACAACAGGTTATAATGGGGGTGGATGTCCAAGACATGGAACACTCCCGTGTGTGTGATCCCTCCCGTTTCCATCGGGAGTTCGATCGATCCTAAAGGTCTAGACGCATTCCCATCGTATCCAGTGATAACGATGGGGCTTGGGTTTATAGAAGTCAAGGTGACTCCGATTTGATACGCCACATGAAGTGGAAGGATGTTGAGCCCTCCTCCCCCATCGACTAGGCACCTGTCCAAAGAGTGGTTATTTAGAACCACCTCGATATGCAGGGCCTGGTTATGGGACTCGTAGGGTCTATCTACATCATATTCCGAGAAAGTGATGGGCGATTTTGCTCCTATTGACGCCACTTGGTCAGACAGGGATTCAGGACTTATGTTAGAACTAACCTTAGCTCTTTCTAGAATTTTCTCTAGCACGAGTCTATGCCTAGGCGAAGTTTGTATAAGCTCTAGGATGGACATGTGGATAGGAATCTTTGAAAGATGGTTTTCGAAATCATAAGGGTTTAGGACAACTTTCCCATTGTCTACTTTCAGCAGAACTCTAGGAATACATGCTTTTGAGGGGCCAGGCACACTGACCACCTTTTTAGCACTTTGTAGGTGCGGGGGTTGATAGATCCTCCCGGATCTAGTCACTTCCCCCACGACCAACCTAGGGTTCGCACTTGAATTGGCTCTAATTGAGAGTTTAGGAGCACCTTGAAGTTTTAAAACTGGTTTAGCCGGGGATTTAGCTCTTGGTGGTCCCCGGATGACTACTTGGGCGGGCTTCTTGTAAAGTACAAGAGTAGACGCACAAGTGGGTCGACCAGACTCTGACGATTTCACTAGATTTTTCGAAAAGGTGAGGGTACATACCTCCTTTCCTTTCCCACTGCTACTGGCGTGCTTGGGAAAGGGTTCTTTGAAGATAGCTTGAGTTGGCTCAGGTTCTGCAATGACCTGGAGCTGGCTGTAAACACCCCGAAATCCCACGAATTTCTTAAACAAATCTGGTTTTATACAAGCAGCCCCAAAGGGCCATTTTTGAGTCTGGAAACCGAAGAGCCTTCCAGACAACCCTGTACATATGTTTTAGACTTCATATTTCAAAAACATATAATATGGCTTTTGAAAACCTTTTAAAACACGTTTTTGAAACCCCGAAGCAGCTTGGCCCGATCAAGACAGGACCAGGAGAGCTAAGAAGAGCCCGGAACCGGAGCACATGTCAAGCCTGGCACAGCAACTCTTGTATCTGATTCACACCCCCAGGATCTCGAACGTCCAAGACCCTGTTCTTATCAAAATATCATTTGAAGTCATCTCCGAAAGGCAGAAACGGAGGCGGACGACCATGTTGGCGAAGACCCAACGCAGACGGAGTACTGATGCTGTCCGGCCCCGCACGAATCGTCCGTTTCGAACCCAGCTCGAAGGAGTCAGAGTTCAGTTTGGATTGGATCTGGACCATATATATCTAGATCCCAATCCAAACCCATATGTGGACTTGGATTTGGATTTGGATCCAGAGATCCAATCCAATATCCATATCCATGGCCCACATCACCTTCTCATAAATGGAGGTGGGGCCCACTTGAAATTCACGTGGGATCATGGGCATGAGAGAGAGTGGGGATGGAAAATATCAAGAGTGTTGTAATTAAGCTTGACTTGTGTGTCAAGTTTGGGGTTAATCATGTGGGTTAGCCTAATTGAGTGGGTTTAAGCTTGTAATTAGCCAAAACCCAACCTAGGGCTGCACCAACATGAGATGGTTAAGGTCTATGGGCCATGCAAAGGGAGCTCCTTCACCTAAACCTAACCCAAAACACCTAATCCAAGCCTACCCCCCTAATCCACCCCTAATCTGAGCCTAATCACCTAACCCACTTCCCTAATCCCGGCCTAATCCCAACCTAATCACCTAACCCACTTCCCTAATCCTTCCCTAAACCTAGATTAATTTCCCTAATCCTAGCCTAAACCTAGCCTAATCACCTAACCTAGCTCACTAAACCTCACCCTAAAACCCAACCACCTAACCTAGCCCTAAACCCCTAAACCACCCCTAGCCCACAATCTACCCAAACCCCTAGTTTTCAAAATATCTGGCCCAACCCTTTCCAGCCCACCTTATCTACATACCACCCTACCTAAACCACCTAACCACTACCCCAAGCCCAGCCCTAACCGACCTACCCATCCCTATTTAAACCCCCCCCTTGGGGGCGGGTTTTCCTAGCTAGAAGGACCCTCACCAATCCCAGCCGGGCCCTCTCTTTCCCCCATTTCCTCACCCAGCCGAACCTGCCCGCCTGCTCCACCTGCGCCGCCTGCACCACCACCATCCCTCCACCCCACCACAGCTCACACCACCATCTCCCAGCCGGACGCCACCGCTTGCTCTCCATCCCAACCACCCGGCTTCTCTCTTCCATCCACCGCCTATCCCCATTCGGTAAGCATTCCCCAACTCTACCTAAATCCTTCTCTACTCCCTCTCCACTCCTAGCCACCCACCCTATCATCATCTCAGCCCTTTGTCACCACCCTTTTCACTTAGCCGAACCTAGCACAACCTAAACTACCGGCCACTACCTAACTACCCTAACTACACCCGACAAGCCATCTCTTTCCCCCTAAAACTCCCATTCGGCCTTCCCTTAAACTCCCTTTAGGTCCATACTCCCCAACACTCTATACTCCCCATTCGTGACCCTACACACTTACTTGGCCCACCCCTTTAATAGCCCACATCAAGGCGACAGCCGCTTGCAACCGGCCACCTTCGAGGCGCCTATCCCGCGCCCCACTTGCAGCCGGCCAGCACCCTTGGTCACCCATCCTCGCGGAGCTCCCGTTTGCAGCCCAAGGCGAAGGCCAAGCCCACGCTCAAGCAAGGCCTCTACGGACCAGCTACTCATAAGTGCCTAAACTCGGTCTTTAGTTGTATACTTGCTTGAGATTCAATTTGATATGGGGTTGTAATAATGGAGCATAGTCTCCCCCCGCTTGTAATAACGTGGCTTGGCACACCCACACACGTGCACTCTCTTAGTTGTGCACGATTTTGAACACACACGGGCCTAATCAGCCCCTAATACATAAGTATATATACTTTCATTTTCGAAGGGTTTTGCTTAAGTTGGGTGCGTTGTCTTTCAATTCAAGCACTCTCACACACATTGAGCTTTCGCTCTTATTTGAAAGACCCAAGTAAGTGCCGACCTATACTATTTGGGTTTCATTTCATGTCGTGTGAGTAAGTCTTTCAATTCAAGCACTCTCACACACATTGAGCTTTCGCTCTTATTTGAAAGACCCAAGTAAGGGCCGACCTATACTATTTGGGTTTCATTTCAAGTCGTGTGTGTAAGTCTTTCAATTCAAGCACTCTCACACACATTGAGCCTTCGCTCTTATTCCCAAGACCTTAGTAAAGGCCTTATTGCAGTTATATTTGGGTTTCATTTATGTCGTGTGTGTAGTACTTCAATTCAAGCACTCTCACACACATTGAGCCTTCGCTCTTACTCCCAAGACCTTAGTCAAGGCCATACTGCAATTTATATTTGGGTTTCATTTCAACTCGTGTGTGTAAGTCTTTCAATTCAAGCACTCTCACACACATTGAGCCTTCGCTCTTATTCCCAAGACCTTAGCAAAGGCCTTATTGCAGTTATATTTGGGTTTCATTTATGTCGTGTGTGTAGTACTTCAATTCAAGCACTCTCACACACATTGAGCCTTCGCTCTTACTCCCAAGACCTTAGTCAAGGCCATACTACAATTTATATTTCGGTTTAATTTCATGTCGTGTGTGTAAGTCTTTCAATTCCAGCACGCACCCACATTGAGCCTTCGCTCTTATTTTCAAGACCCGAGTAAGGGCTCATATACATAATCTATATACATATCTCCCTTCGGTTATTTCCCTTCGGTTATTTCCCTTCGGTTATTTCCCTTCAGTCATTTTCCTTCAGTATTGTCTTTACATTTCGGGTTTTCCCTTTGGAGTAGCGTGAGTTTGCATTGCATCTACGCCATACCACGAGGTAGGACGCATATTGCATCAAAGCAAGCCCCGCTCGAATTCGCCCACGTAGTGGAGTGTTCATAACACACAAACTAGGTGGCCCAAAAAGGGATAAAAGAAAAGACTTAGGCACGTGCAAATCCACGTGATCTAAAACATGCAATCGTATCTTAAAGACCCGAAATAGACACCTCGAACCGCTTCGTAAACTTTCTCTCCAAAAACTCGATTTTTGCAAAGCGTACAAACTGACCCTTGCGTATCGGTGCAAGAAGGTCTGCGACGACAAGAGCTTACTTGCTCACAGTCGCCACGTTTAGAAGTCAGTGTTAAAAATATCTTCGCTAGCTTAAGTAAGCTAGCTGGCATGCCCTGTTTGCATACATAGGCCTTAGACACACGAGAGGATCCACTCCGAGCCCTGAAAAAGGCAAAGAGGCGGGGATTTTCGCGCGTCTACATTGGCCCTCCACTATCAAGTTTTCGATTTTATTTAAAAGGGAGAAACAACGCTTGGTATCATGGCCTTTGAGCTGATGATACTTGCAAAAACGATTTAAATATCCCCCTTTGGAAGTGACTCCCTCGGGGATTTCGGGAAGTTCAATCATACCTTGGGCAAGTAGGAGGTCTAGGACCTCCGACACAGGTTGCCCCAGTGGTGTGTACTCCCGTTTTTCAATAGGTTTTTGAAAATTTCTCTCCCTTTTGTTTTCTAATTTTTCAAAATTCTTTGAAGTGCCCGCCAAACCTGGATCCACCCGGACATTGGCGATTTTATGGGGCTTTGCCCCTTTGTCCATCGTGGGTAGCCCATAAGTGATGGGTTTTTCCAAGCGGGTTTTGGAAACGGCACTTCCTTTCCATAAATGATCGTATATCCCCTTTTTCAAGTTTGTTTCGAAAAGGGATGCTTTTTTATCAACTTATGAAAAGTTGAGATTTCATGGAGCGAGAGAAGGGTCTTTAACTTGCTTTTAAAATTATCCAGGATGAGCATGACTGCGCATCCTTCGGATATTGGCTCTCGCACTTGGCCCAAAAGGGACCTCCATCGAATAATGAAAGCATGTACATCTTTGTTCATGCCTTGCTTCGTATCCCTTAAAGTGTTTAAAGTTGGCGTGACTTCTACGTTATGTGCAAATCTTTGCATGAAGCAGTTCGCTAACTCTTCAAAAGTAGCGAACTGGCTTAAATCGTAGGAAGCCAGCCATTTGGCAGCTGTACCTTTAAGGGATAAAGGGAACCAATACACCAATTTCATCGAGTCTTTTTTCTTCTTATGGGCTCGACGCGAGAAAAGTTGCAAGTGAGACCTAGGATCTCCCATGCCATCATACCGATGGAAGTTTGGTATTTCATCGTCACTGTCTATTTCATAATCCATGGGAAGAAAATCAGACAGGGCGTAACTCCTTTTCTCTTTATTTTGCCCTTTCAGCAGCTGTTGTAGGGCTTTACGGTCCTTTTGTGAGAAGGACTCGTGGTATTGGTTGCCTTCCATTACGGAGGCCTCTTTGTGCTTGCGAGGTTTTTCAGTTTTTTTCTTGGCCCTTTGTTCACCATTCGATGAACATGAATGGCCTACTTCAGCCTCTTGGCTGAGAGCATCGATTTTGGCCTCGAATTCCCTTCTCAAGTCTTCTATCTAGTCTGGTTTGATTTTATTTTTCAAAATCCTCCTAGAGTGAGAACTTGATGTGCATGAGCCTTGGCTCGACACTTCACTTGGGTTGGATTTTGACATGCTTTCAAGCTTTTCAAAATTCCTACGTATGAAGTAAAATAAAGAAAGAGTTAAAAACAACACCTTTTGAAAAAAGTATTTTCGCAAGATTCCTAAGGTAACTCGATTTTAAAAGACTCACGTCCCACCGGGCATGCCAAATCCTGTAGACGCAGAAAATTACCGCTTCTGGTTCTTAGGCCTGAAGCTAACCTTTTCGTGTGTCTAAGTTCTAATTAAGCAAAAGGGCGTGCCAGCTAGCTTACTTAAGCTAGCGAAGAGAATTTTAAATCTGACTACTAACGTGACGACTGTGAGCAAGCAAGCTCTTTTCGTCGCAGACCTTCTTGCACCGATGCACAAGGGTCAGTCTGTATGCTTAAAAATCGAGTTTTGAAATATGAGAACCTACGAAAACATTTTGAGGTGTTTGACTCGGGTTATTTTTGGTATGATTTTCAGATTTTATTTCACGTGGATTTGCACGTGCCTATATGTCTTTCTTTTTATCCCTTTTCGGGCCAACTAGGTGTGTGTTATGAACATGTAGCCTAAGTGGGGTGACTTTGAACGGGAGTATGGGGTTTGCTTTGATTCAATATGCATCCTAACTCGTGGTATGGCATATATGCAATGCAAACACACACAACTCCAAAGGGAAAACCCGAAATTGAAAGACAATGCCGAAGGGAAATGACTTATAATGTAAATTGCCGAAGGGAAATTGTGGAAGGGAAATTGCGAAAGGGAAATATGGCTATATCTTAAGAGGGGAAAGGCTCAATAGTGCAAGTGTGTGCCGTGTATATATGTAAAGACTACGCACACTACTGAACCTTAAAACCCAAATCTTAAAGACATAGCCGAAAGGGAAATACTTATAATATATATGGGCCCGAAGGTCGCTAATGTGTTGCGTGGGTGTTGTGTATATATTGAAAGACAATTCACACGACTTAAATGAAACCCAAATATAAATTGCAATATGGCCTTGACTAAGGTCTTGGGAGTAAGAGCGAAAGCTCAATGTGTGTGAGTGTATAATAGAAATACTACACACACGACATGAAATTAAACCCAAATATAAATTGCAATATGGCCTTAACTAATGTCTTGGGAGTAAGAGCAAAAGCTCAATGTGTGTGAGTGTATAATTGAAATATTACACACACGACATGAAATTAAACCCAAGGGAAAATATAACACGGCCCTTACTTGGGCCTTGCAACTAAGAGCGAAAGCTCAATGTGTGTGAGTGCGAGAATTGAAAGACAACACACACAACTTAAGCAAAACCCCACGCAACTTAAAGTATATAAATAAATTTATATCTTAAGGGCTGATTAGGCCCGTGTGTGTTCAAAATCGTGCACAACTAAGAGCGAGGTAGGCTCAAGTGCACGTGTGTGTGGGTGTGCCAAGCCACGTTATTACAAGCGGGGGGAGACAATGCTCCGTTATTACAACCCCGTATCAAATTTAATTTAATTTAAGCAAGGCTACAAATGATGAACGAGTTAGGCACTTACGTATGTAGACGCAGAAAATTCCCGCTTCTGGTTCTTAGGCCTGAAGCGAACCTTCTCGTGTGTCTAAGTTCTAATTAAGCAAAAAGGGCGTGCCAGCTAGCTTACTTAAACTAGCGAAGAGAAATTTAAATCTGACTTCTAACGTGGCGACTGTGAGCAAGTAAGCTCTTTTCGTCGCAGACCTTCTTACACTAACGCGCAAGGGTCAGTCTGTACGCTTAAAAATCGAGTTTTGAAATGTGAGAACCTACGAAATCATTTTGAGCTGTTTGACTCGGGTTTTTTTGTATGGTTTTCAGATTTTATTTCACTTGGATTTGCACGTGCCTAAGTCTTTCTTTTTATCCCTTTTTCGGGCCAACTAGGTGTGTGTTATGAACACGCAGCCTAAGTGGGGTGATTTTGAACAGGAGTATGGGGTTTGCTTTGATGCAATATGCGTCCTAACTCGTGGTATGGCATCTATGCAATGCAAACTCATACAACTCCAAAGGGAAAACCCAAAATTGAAAGACAATGCTGAAGGGAAATGACTTGTAATGTAAATTGCCGAAGGGAAATTGCAAAAGGGAAATATGGCTATATCTTAAGAGCAGAAAGGCTCAATAGTGCAAGTGTGTGCCGTGTATATATGTAAAGACTACGCACACTGCTGAACCTTAAAAACCCAAATCTTAAAGACATAGCCGAAAGGGAAATACTTATAATATATATGGGCCCGAAGGTCGCCAACATGTTGCGTGGGTGTTGTGTATATATTGAAAGACAACTCACATGACTTAAATGAAACCCAAATATAAATTGCAATATGGCCTTAACTAAGGTCTTGGGAGTAAGAGCGAAAGCTCAATGTGTGTGAGTGCGAGAATTGAAGTACTACGCACACAACATGAAATTAAACCCAAATATAAATTGCAATATGGCCTTAACTAAGGTCTTGGGAATAAGAGCGAAAGCTCAATGTGTGTGAATGTATAATTGAAATACTACACACACGACATGAAATTAAACCCAAGGAAAGTATAACACGGCCCTTACTTGGGTCTTGCAAATAAGAGCGAAAGCTCAATGTGTGTGAGTGCGAGAATTGAAAGACAACACACACAATGTAAGCAAAACCCCACGCAACTTAAAGTATATAAATAAATTTATATCTTAAGGGCTGATTAGGCCCGTGTGTGTTCAAAATCGTGCACAACTAAGAGCGAGGTAGGCTCAAGTGCACGTGTGTGTGGGTGTGCCAAGCCACGTTATTACAAGCGGGGGGAGACAATGCTCCGTTATTACAACCCCGTATCAAATTTAATTTAACTTAAGCAAGTCTACAAATGAGGACCGAGTTAGGCACTTACTTATAGCAGGTTCGGAGGTGACTTGCTTGAGCTTGGGCTTGGGTGTCGCCTTGGGCTACAAGAGGGAGCTCCTCGAGATGGCACGGCAAGGGTGTGTGGCCGGGTGACAAAGGAGCACGGATGTGGCGCCTTGGGGACTTGCCGGCTGAATGGGATGGTGCTGCTGTGGTGCCTCGGGCTGAGGTGGTTAGAGAGGGTCACTAAGGTATAGGGCTGATGCTAGGGAAGGTGGAGCTAAGGGGTGACTAAGGAGGAATGGTTTAAGGAAGAGGGTGTGGCTGGTCGGGTGACTTGGGTGCAGTCGGCTGTGACTGGCCAACTAGGGGCGGTTTAAGTGGTGGCCGGCTGGGGTAGCTAGGGGATGTCACGGATGGTAAGGTAGGATGCTATGGAAGGTGGAGTTAAGGGGTGGTTAAGAGTGGAGATGGCAGGTCCTAAGGAGCAAGGTAAGGTGGCTGGGGTGTCACTAAGGGGAAAGTAGGGCAGCGGGTGGTGTAATGGGTGTGGTTGAAGGGTGGTGGGTAGTTAGGTGGTGGCCGGCTGAGTGGAGTGAAAACTAGGCTAAAATAGGGTGCTATGGGGTGGCTGAGAGTGGAGGGGGAGAGAAGATAGGGTGAAGTTGGGATGAGGTACTAACCGGATAGGAGAGGGAGGTCGGTGTGTGGAAGGAGGGCAGTCGGGTGGAAGGTGGATGGAACTGGCCGGGCAGTTGGTGGCGACGTGGAGTGAAGCAGGCCGGGAGGTAGTGGTGGCGTGGAGTGGAGCAGGCCGGGGGTAGTGGTGGAGTGGAATGAGAGAAGAGAGCAAGGTGAGAGAGGGCTCGGTTGGCCCATGTTGTTGGGAAAAAGAGATGAAAAACCCGCCCACTAGGGGGGGGTGTTTATAGGTTTCAAAGGGTCGGTTGGGGCTCGTTTTGAGAGGGCGGTTTGGTGGTTAGGTGGTGGTGGTGTGGTGATAAGGTGGGCGGGTTTTGAGGGGGGGCCAGATATTTTGTTTTGAGTGGTTTTAGGGATATGGTGTGCTAGGTTTTAGGTGGGGTGGTTTAGTGGTTTAGGGCTTAGCTAGGTGAGTTGGTTTTGGGGTGAGGTTTAGTGAGGTGGGTTAGGTGTTTAAGCTAGGATTAGGTTAGGATTAAGGGAATTAGGCTAGGTTTAGGGAAGGATTAGGGACGTGGGTTAGGTGATTAGGTTGGGATTAGGTCGGGATTAGGGAAGTGGGTTAGGTGATTAGGCTAGGATTAGGCCGGGATTAGGGTAAAGGGCTAGGATTAGGGGTTTTGGCTTAGGATTGGGTTAGGAAGCTCCCTTTGCATAACCCATAGACTTCATTGCATCATGTTGGTGCAGCCCTAGGTTAGGTTTTGGCTCATACAAGCTTAAACCCACACTAATTAGGCTAACCCACATGATTAACCCCAAACTTGACACACAAGTCAAGCTTAATACAATTCCCCTCATGCTTATCCTCCCCATTCTCTCTCATGCCCATAATCCCACGTGAATTTCAAGTGGGCCCCACCTCCATTTATGAGAAGGTGATGTGGGCCATGGATGTGGATATTGGATTGGATCTTTGAATCCAAATCCAAATCCAAATCCACACATACGTTTAGATTGGGATCTGGATATATATGGTCTAGATCCAACCCAAACTGAATTCTGACTCCTTCAAGGTATGTTCGAAACGAACGGTTTGTGTAGGGTCTGACAGCATCAGTACTCCATCTGCATTGGGTCTTCACCAACATGGTCATCCGCTCCTATTTTCACCTTCCGGAGATGACTTCTCATGATTTTTACTGATAATGGAGACTTGGATGTTTGAGATCCTGGGGGTGGATTCAACACGAGAGTTGTTGTGCCGGGCTTGACATGTGCTCCGGTTCCGGGCTCTCTTTGGCTCTTCTGGTCCTGCTTGCATCAGGCCAAGCCGCTTCGTGGGGTTTCAAAACATATTTTTAAAAAGGTTTTTAAAAGCATATTATACATATTTTAAAGCATATACAGTTTAAATATATGTACAGGGTTGCTTGGAAGGCTCCTGGGTTTCCAGACTCAAAAATAGCCCTTTGGGACTGCTTTTACAAAACAAGGTTTGTTTTGAGAAGTTCGTGGGATTTTGGGGTGTTTACAACGTATAGCTGGTCCGGAGGTGACATGCTTGAGCTTGGGCTTGGGCATTGCCTTGGGCTGCAAGAGGGAGCTCCTCGGAGTGGCACGGCAAGGGAGTGATTGGCCGGGTGAAGCAAGGGTGGCGGATGTGTCGCCTTGGGGCTTGCCGGCTAATAGGAGGGTGCTGTTGTGGTGTCTTGGTGTTGAAGTAGTTAGGGAGTGTCACTAAGGTGTAGGGTTGGTTCTAGGGAGGTGGAGCTAAGGGGTGACTAAGGGGGATATCTAAGGAAGAGGGTGTAAGACCGCGGGTGGTTGGGTGCAGTCGGCTATGGCTGGCCGACTGGTGGCAGGTTAAGTGGTGGTCGGCTGGGGTAGCTAGGGGCATTTAGGAATGGCGAGGGGGAACTAGTTAGGTTGTTAACTAAGGGTTGGTTTAAGGGAAAGAAGGACAGGTCCTAGGGAAAAAGGTAAGGTGGCTGGGATAGTTAGGGGGTGTCACTAGTGGGAAGGTAGGGCAACGGGTGGTGCGGTTGGGTATGGTTGAAGGGTGGCGGGTAGTTAGGTGGTGGACGGCTGAATGGAGTGGAGACTAGGCTAAGGTAGGGTGCTATGGGGTGGCTGAGAGTGGAGGGGGAGTGAAGATAGGGTGAAGTTAGGATAAGGTACTAACCGGATAGGAGAGGGAGGTTGGCGGGTGGAAGGAGTGGATATAGCCGGGTGAAAGGAGTGGATGCTGTGGAGCGGGGCAACTGGGAGGTGGCGGTGGCATGGAGTGGTGCAGGCCGGGAGGTAGTGGTGGAGCAGGTGAGAGAAGAGAGCAAAGTGAGAGAGGGCTCGGCTGGCCCTAAGTGCTGGAAAGAAAATCTGAAAAACCCACCCACTGGGGGGGGGGTTTATAGGGTTGGATGAAGTCGGTGGGGGTGGTTTTGAAGGGGGTGGTTTGGTGGTTAGGTGGTGGTGGTTTAGTGATAAGGTGGGCTAGATATTTAGGGGGGGCTAGATATTTAGTTTAGGTGGTTTTAGGGATATGGTGTGCTAGGGTTTAGGTGGGGTGGTTTAGTGGTTTAGGGCTTAGCTAGGTGGGTTGGTTTTGGGGTGAGGTTTAGTGAGGTGGGTTAGGTGTTTAGGCTAGGATTAGGTTAGGATTAAGAGAATTAGGCTAGGTTTAGGGAAGAATTAGGGAGGTGGGTTAGGTGATTAGGTTGGGATTAGGCCGGGATTTGGGAAGTGGGTTAGGTGATTAGGCTAGGATTAGGCCGGGATTAGGGTAAATGGCTAGGATTAGGGGTTTTGGCTTAGGATTGGGTTAGGAGTCTCCCTTTGCATAACCCATGAACTTCATTGCATCATGTTGGTGCAGCCCTAGGTTAGGTGTAGGCTCATACAAGCTTAAACCCATACTAATTAGGCTAACCCACATGATTAACCCAAACTTGACACACAAGTCAAGCTTAATACATTTCCCTCAATGCTTATCCTCCCCATTCTCTCTCATGCCCATAATCCCACATGAATTTTAAGTGGGCCCCACCTCCATTTATGAGAAGGTGATGTGGGCCATGGATGTTAATATTGGATTGGATCTTTGAATCCAAATCCACACATACATTTGGATTGGGATCTGGATATATATGGTCCAGATCCAATCCAAACTGAATTCTGACTCCTTCAGGGTATGTTCGAAACAAACTGTTTGTGCAGGGTCTAACAGCATCAGTACTCCGTCTTGCGTTGGGTCTTCACCAACATGGTCGTCCGCTTATGTTTTCACTTTCCGGAGATGATTTCACATGATTTTTGCTGATAATAGGGACTTGGATGTTCGAGATCCTGGGGGTGGATCTAACACGAGGGTTGCTATGCTGGGCTCGACATGTGCTCCGGTTCTGGGCTCTCTTTAGCTCTTCTGGTCCTGCTTTCATCAGGCCAAGCCGCTTCGTAGGGTTTCAAAACGTGTTTTAAAAGGTTTTAAAAGCATATTATACATATTTTAAAATATATACAGTTTAAACATATGTACAGGGTTGCTTGGAAGGCTCCTGGGTTTCCAAACTCAAAATAGCCCTTTGGGGCTGCTTTTTCAAAACCAGGTTATTTGAGAAGTTCATGGGATTTCGGGGTGTTTACAAGTGTGTAAATGAAAGACAAACTCACACGACTTAATGTAACAACCTAGCTGAATTGAAATACAAATATAGAATAAGAGCGAAAGCTCAATGCACGCGTGTGTGAGCGTATAAATTTAAAGACAACTCGCACAGCTCTTTCTAGAGTCTTAGGAGTAAGAGCTAAGGGTCAATGGTGCACGTGGGTGCTTTTGTACGAGTAAGAGCTAAGGCTCAAGTGCTCGTGCGTGCTTCGTGTAGCAAACCAAGTTATTACAATCGGGGGGAGACAAGGCTCCGTTAATACAACTGCATATTCAAATTGAATCAAAGCGTAGAAAGGAGATATGAAATACCGAATTAAAACACTTACGTGATTCGGATGTTTATCCACTCCAATCTTCATGAGTTTGCTTGGCTTCACACCCACGGATGAGTCTTCCTTGAAGCTTGAAGCGAAAGATGGTACTAATCCCCATGATCAACTTAGGGTTCGCACCTAACATGGCTCTAATTGGGTGTTTTGGAGCACCTTGAATTTTTAAAACTGGTTTAACCGGGGATGGAACTCTTGGTGGTCCCCGGATGACTACTTAGGCAGATTTCTTATGAAGTATGAGAGTAGATGCACAAGTACACAAACTAGATGGACATGCATGCGCTAGACTCTTCGAAATCGTGAGAGCACATACCTCTTTGCCCTTCCCACTGGTACTTGCGTGCTTGGGAAAGGGTTCTTTAAAGATAGCTTGGGTTGGCTTTGGTTCCTCAGTGACCTGGAGCCGGCCTTCTACTATCAAGTTCTCAATTTCATTAAGTAGGGAGAAACACCGCTTTGTATCATGGCCTTTGAGCCGATAATACTTGCATAATCGGTTTAAAAATCCCCCTTTGGAAGTGATTTCTTCGGGAATTTCACGGAGTTCGATCATGCCTTGGGCAAGTAGGAGGTCTAGGACCTCCGACACAGGTTGCCCCAGCGGAGTATACTCCCGTCTTTCAAAGGGTTTTTGGAAAATTTTCTCCCTTTTATTTTCAATTTTTTCAAAGTTTTTAGAAGTACTTGCCGGGCTTGGATCCACCCGAACATTGGCGATTTTGTGGGGCTTTGCCCCTTTATCCACGGTGGGTAGCCCATAAGTTTTGGGCTTATCCAAGCGAGTTTTCGAAACCACATTTCCTTTCCATAAGTGGTCGTAAGTCCCTTTTTTCAAATTGGTTTCAAAAAGAGATGCTTTTTTAATCAGCTTATGGAAAGTAGAGATTTCGTGAAGGGAGAGAAGGGTTTTTAACTCATTTTTAAAATTATCCATGATGAGCATTACTGTGCATCCTTCGGATATGGGTTCTCGCACTTGTCCAAGGAGAGACCTCCATCGAACGATAAATGTATGCACATCTTCGTTCATGCCCTGCTTCGCATCCCTCAATGTGTTTAAAGTGGGCATGACTTCTATGTTATGCGAGAATCTCTGCATAAAGCAGTTCGCTAACTCTTCAAAAGTAGCGAATTGACTAAGATCGTAGGAAGCCAGCCATTTGGAAGTTGTGCCTTTGAGGGACAAAGGGAACTAATACACCCATTTGATTGAGTCCTTCTTTTTCTTATGGGCTCGACAAGAGAAAAGTTGCAAGTAAGACCTAGGGTCTCTCGTGCCATCATACCTATGGAAATTTGGTATTTCATCATCACTGTCTGTTTCATAGTCTAAAGGCAAAAAGTCAGACAGGGCGTAGTTCATTTTCTCTTTATTTTGCCCTTTCAGCAGCTGTTATAGGGCCTTACGATCCTTGTGAGTGAAGGAGTCGTGGTATTGGTTGTCTTCCATTGCGGAGGTCTCCTTGTGTTTTCGAGTTTTTTCAATTTTCTTTTTGGCCTTTGGTTCGCCATGGGACGAACATGAATCAGCTACTTCGGCCTCTTGACTAAGGGCAACGATTTTGGCCTCAAAATCCCTTCTTAACTCCTCGATCTCTTCTCTTTGATCTCGAGTTTTAAAAAACTTCCTAGAATGAGAACTTGATGTGCATGAGCCATGGGTAGACACTTCTTGGGAGCCTGGACTCGACATGCTTCAATGCTTTAAAAATCCTAAGTATGAAATGCAACAAACAAAGAGTTAAAACACTTTTCCTTGAAAATTTTTCATGAGGTTTGTTTGTATGGATCGATTTTTTTACAAGACCCACGTCCCATCGGGCGTGCCAATTCTGTAGATACGCGAAAATTTCTACTTCAAGTTCGTAGGCCTGAAGTGAACCTTTTCGTGTGTCTAAGTCGCTTAAAGGGCATGCCAGCCAGCTTACTCAAGCTAGCGAAGTAAGTTTTGAAAATATCCGACTTTATGGGGCGATTGTGGACAAGTGGGTTCTTCTCGTCGCAGACCTTCTTGCACCGATGCACAAGGATTAGTCTGTACGCTTTAAAAAAGTCGATTTTGAGCAAACATAACCTTTTTGAAAAAGTATGCCAAGTGTTTGATCGGTTTTACTTGTCTTGTTGCAAGTTTTATTAACGTGGGATTTGCACGTTTCCTATGTCTTGGGTTTTAGCCAATTTAGGCATGTAGTTGTGTGCATCCAGTGCTCAATTGGGCAAGTTTTACATGGGTAGTTCGAGGTTACTTTGATGCAATATGTGCCCTATCTCATGGTATGACGAATATGCAATGCAAACTCACACAACTGAACGAGAAAACCCGGAATTGAAAGGCATAGCCGAAGAGAAATTACAAAAGGGAAATTACAAAAGGGAAATATAGCTATACTTTAAGAGTGGAAAGGCTCAATTGTGTAAGTGTATGTCGTGTATAAATTGAAATGCAACTCACACAGCTGAACCTTAAAACCCAAAATTTAAAGACATAGCGGAAGGGAAATACAACTATATATATATGGGCCCGAAGGTTGCCAAAATGTGCGTGTTGTGCTTGTGTGTAAATGGAAAGACAAACATACGCAGCTGAACCGGGAAAATGCAGCGGAAAGTATATAGATATGGCTATATCTTAGCGTTTGCCAAGGCCAAAATGGTGCGTGAGGTGCATGAGCAAGTGCTCGGGTGTTCTTTGTGTGTGAGTGTGTAAATGAAAGACAAACTCACACGACTTAATGTAACAACCCTGCTGAATTGAAATACATATATAGAATAAGAGTGAAGGCTCAATGCACATGTGTGTGGAGTGTATAAAATTAAAGACAACTCACGCAGCTCTTACTAGAGTCTTGGGAGTAAGAGCGAAGGCTCAATCATGCTTGTGGGTGCTTGTGTACGAGTTAAGAGCTAAGGCTCAAGTGCTTGTGTGTGCTTGTATACGAGTTAAGAGCTAAGGCTCAAGTGCTCGTGTGTGCTTCGTGTAGCAAACCAAGTTATTACAATCGGGGGGAGGCAAGGCTCCGTTAATACAACCCCGTGTCCAAATTAAATCAAAGCATAGAAAGGAGATATGAAATACTGAATTAAAACACTTACATGATTCGGATGTTTGTCCACTCCAATCTTCACGAGTTTGCTTGGCTTCACACCCATGGATGAGTCTTCCTTTAAGCTTGAAGCAAAAGGTGGCTAAACGTAGCCCTTAAGCGTGAGGTTAGGCTTGAGGGGTGTGGTTCACGACGCTAAAGGGTGGCGTGTTTTGGTCGGGTAAGGGATGGGTAAGGTGGCTGAGGGTGTTGGGGCTTGAGTGGAGTGGTGGAAGGGTATGGGGTAAGGTCACAGCTGGGAGTTAAGGGAGCTAGGGATATCTAAGGTGTGGTAGATGGGAGATGCAAGGTGCTAGTGGATGGGGGAGTTGGAGTGTTGGGCTACTCGGGGAGCCGGGTGGAAGGGAGGCGGCAGGTGGTGCTGGTCTAGGGCAGCCGGGTGGAAGGGGAGTGATATGCTAGGCCGAGTAGAATGGAGTTAATGGTTGGGGAATAAGGGAGCCTGGGACTAATGGCTGTGGGTTTAGCTAATAACTAAGGTCGGTTAGGATTAGGTGGTTGGGGTGTGGCTGGGTTTAGTTAGGATCTAAGGTCGGTTAGGTGGGCTGGGGCTAGATATTTATATTAGGTGGGTCGGGATATATTGTGGGCTAGGATTTAATGGTTTAGGATGGGGGTGGCTGCGACTAGTTTAGATTGGTTTAGGGGATATTGTGGGCTGGGCTAGTAGTTTGGGGTAGGTCGGTTCTAGTTGGTTAGGGATTTAGTTAGGGTGAACTGTGGTTAGCTTAGGGCTAGTTGGTTAGGGTCTAGGTGGTCCATCTAGGTGAGGTCGACTAGGGAATGTAAGGTGGCTGGATGGAGGGTTAGGATATGGTGGCAGGTGGTGGCTGGGACGTGGTAGTGGTGGCAGGTAGGGTGTTGATCGGCCGATAGGTCGGCAGAAGGTGAGGCAATGGAGGTCGAGTGCGAAAGATCAGGCAGCAGTGGTGCAGTCGGTCGGTGCTTGGCGCTAGGTGCCAAGGCGGTGCGGGAGTTGGCGGGTGCGTAGCGCACGGGTAGTGTGTAGGGAGGGGACCCGGGCAAGCTTAGGCAGTGGATGTGAGGCGGTTGGGGGATTAGGTTTAGGTCGGTTGTGTTGGGTTAGCCTAAGTAGGTTTAAGGGGGCTGAGAAGGTTTAAGGGTAGTGGATTAGGGTGTACTAATTAAGGCCGGTTTAGGGTAGTTTAGAGGGATTAGGAAGAATGGTTTAGGGTGTGTAGTAGGGCTTACCTCTTAAATACGGCTTTGGGTGTGCTTAGGCTCCAATCAGCCACCTTAAACTTGTTTGTCCAAGCAACATTAGCCCTTCAATTAGGGTGGGGCAGCCCTTAACTAACCCTATACTAACCCACAATTAAAACCCTAAAACAAAGAAAGCACTAAAGCACCCAGCTTGGATCTTCTCTCTCCTCCAAGCACAAATCCGTGAACCCCTCATTTGGGACCCCCTCACCTCTATTTATAGGCATTTGAGGTGGTCTTGGATTTGGGTTTGGGTTTGAGATCTAGATCTAGACCCAAATCCAAACACTATTTACATCTAGATCTTAGATCTCAGATATTTTGAGATCCGTATTCGATCCAAATCCAACATTTTATGGACATGGATCTGGATATTTTGGTCCATATCCGATCCAATCCAAACCCAAACACTATTTGGATTGACCCAAATACTATTTGGATTGGCCCAAATCCAAACACTATTCACTATATGGATTTGGATCTGAATATTTATGGTCTAGATCCAAATCAAAATTTCTTTGGATACTCCTTCTTGGCTTCTCAAGGCGAACGATCTGTGTGGGCCCTGGTTTCATCAGTGACCCGTCTGGTGTTGGGTTTCTCCAATCTGTGTCATCCAGACTCCTTTCTGTCTTTTGAACTTCGTTTTTGCTCATTTCTGGTCTTCCCGGTTCAGATTTGGGATGCTTGAGTGAGAATGGTTGATCTGGCTTTCTGGTGCTCCGAGCTTGCCATCTGCTTCGTGCCTTGCCTTCCTTTCGCCTTTCGAACCTGGCTTTTATCAGGCCAGGTTGCTCTTCTAGGCTTTAGAAAAGACTTGTGAAGCTGCTTCTGGTATTGGCCTTCATGACGGGCTTGCTAGGTTGTTTCTGGATCAGGTGTCATCTTCGCATGCTCCACCTTTTTACCTTTGGTTTTTGGGAAAATGGGGCTTAGCCCGGGTTTCAAAAACTCCTATTTGATAAAGGGCTTCAAAACACTATTTATATGTTAAAAGCACTATGTACAGAGTTTAAAACAGTATGTACATGTTTTCGAGTATGTACAGGGTTTCTGAAAGGCTCCTGGGTTTTCAAACTCAAAAATGGCCCTTTGGGGCTGCTTTTGTAAACCAGGTATATTTTTAGAAAGTCGTGAGATTTTGGGGTGTTTACAACAGCCAAGAGGGGTCTCCCTAGGTAGGTTTGAGACGAGAGAGTGGGCTTGGGGAAGGCTTGGGAAAGGCCTAGGTTCGGGCTTATGAGGGAGCTTCACGGCAAAAGGTGGGGCTAGTCCTAATCGGCACTAAGGGGAAGCTTCGGTATGGGCTTGCTAAGGGTGAGTCACGGCCTAGATGGGGTGGCTAGCTAAGACAAGTCAAGGGTGGATTGTGGCAGATTGGTGTTGCAGGTAGCCGGGGCACAGCCGGTGCACGGCAGGTCGGCGCTAGGCGGAGCGCAGGGCGGTAGGCGCACAGCAGGGCATAGGACACGTCAGGGGCACCACAGCAGGGCGTGGCAGGGCGCTAAGGCGGGGCACAGGGCGCGTCAGCAGAGTGCGGGGAGCCGGAAGGCACGCAGGGCGGCGCTAGGGCGCGCAGTCGGGTCCGGGGGTGTGAGGTTGGCTTTGGGGTTTAGTTAAGGTTAGGTTGAGTCGGTTTGGGGGGATTTAGGGTTAATTAGGGTGAGGTTTAGTGAACTGGGTTAGGTGATTAGGCTAGGTTTAGTCGAACCTAGGCTAGGTTTAGGGTGGGGTTAGGAGGCCTACCTCTTGGAGCCGGTCCTTCTTGGTTGAGCCCGTATCCACGCCTTGGGTGCAGCCTTCCTTTGTCGAGCACACCTTGGTTGCAACCCTTGTCTAGACCCACTTAGCCCACATGGCTTGAACCCACCTCACCTAATGAGCCAACATGGCTAGGTCACTCTCTCACTCTCTTTCCTCCCAAGCATATTCATGTCTGATTTTTGGGGGACCCCTCACCTCTATTTATAGGCAAATGAGGTGGGTCTTGGATTTGGGTCTTGGAATCCAGATCTGATCCAAACACTATTTGGGTCTGGATCTCGGATCTTGGATATTTTGGATCCAAATCCGACCCAAATATTTAGTTCGTTTTGGATCTTAGATCTCAGATATTTTGGATCCAGATCCGATCCAAACACTATTTGGATTTGGATCTAAATTCAATCCAAATTTCTTTTCTTTAGTCCTTTCTGGCATTTTTCGAGACAGATGGTTTGTGCGGGCCCTGGCTTCATCAGTGCTCCGTCTTATGCTGGGTTTTCCCCAACTCTGTCGTCCGAACTCCTTCTCGCCTTTTTGGACTTTGATTCTGCTCATTTTCACCATTTTTTGCTTGGATTTCTGTTGCTTGGGTGGATGCTCTTGGCTTGGCTCTTTGGTGCTCTGGGCTTGCAGTCTGCCTCGAGCCTAGGCCTTCCTTTTGCTTTTTGAACTTGGCTTTTATTAGGCCAGAGTGCTTTCTTTGGGCTTCTAAACCTGCTTTTGAGGCTGCTTTTGAATTCAAGCTTCACCTGTGGAATTTTGGGCTTTTGCAAAATTGAGAATTGGCTCATATTTGAGAAATTCAACTTAAACGGGGTTTAAAACAAAATTTTCGAGCCTTTACAACTCCTGGGTTTTTGAAAACTCCAGAATCTGATTTTGAAATGATTTTTCAAACCAGGTGTTTGTTTTCGAAATTCATTTCATTTTGGGGTGTTTACAAAAGGTAAAAACGTTTTAACCCCATATGATTTTGAAAATCATCTTTCCAAGATCCCGATAAACATGTCCATCCTAGAGTTAATCCAAACTTCTCCTAGGCATAAACAAGTTTGATAAAAAATCATAGAAAGAGCCAAGGTTAACTCGACTATAACTCTTGAGTCCTTGTCTTTCCTAATGGCACCCATCTGTGCAAAAACACCAATCGTGTTCTCGGAATACGAGATAGAAAGACCATATGAAACCCACAACCAAGCCCTGCATATCGAGGTCGTATTGAATCACCATCCTCTAGACAGGTGTTTGGTTGATGGGGGAGGAGGTCTCAATATCCTTCCATTACATGTAGCTTGTCAAATTGGAGTGACCCTGACTTCTGTAAACTCAAGCCCCATCATTATCACTAGATACGATTGAAATGAATCAAAACCTTTATGAGCCATAACACACGCAGGGGTGTTTCATGTCTTAGCCATACACCCCTATTACAACCTACTGTTGGGAAGACCATGGATACATAGCCTTCGGGCCGTGCCATCCACCTTCCATAGGTGCATAAAAATCCCCTATGAAAACCAAATCATGATGATTCTAGGCGAAAGCCATCCTCAACTAAGGGGAATTCAAAACTTCCCTTGCTTGTCAAGTTAAAAGGCCTACGGGACCAACCCCGTGAAATCCTTAGACGAACCATACAAATTCGCCCTCCAAAAACCTAGGAACGTCGTGTACACCAAGGGGCAACCCAAAGCTGGCCCGCCAAAAGTCATGACCATCCTAGGTAAAGCCAAACTCCCAATATTTCTAAAATCCCTAAATAGAAAACCCTTTGAGCATGACATGGATGACAGTAAGTTCCAAGGTCATCCTCTATACAAAGAATTTTCAAAAACCACAAAACCTTGGAACATGCTGCTAAACATGGGTTACATGCCCTACCAAAGTTTAGGGAACAAAAATCGAGGTTGTCTAAAGCCCATATTGCCAAATCCAAATCCAAATAAGTATGGGATAGGCTATATTCCAAGCATACCCCCATAACCGCCACCTATGACCACTTGGATCAAGGGTACCCTGGAACCTACTAAAATCAAGACCTATGACTTAGACCTCTTGTTTAGAAACTGATTCATAGTGTTTTCTTTGTAGGTATGATGGAAGACCCCTCCTTAACCAAAAAGCCAAAAAAATTACAAATTCTCAAAATCCAAAAACAATTGGAAAAATCTCAAAACCCAAAAACATTAGAAAATTGCGAAAAATCCAAAAAAAGTGTGATTTACATTTCTCCCAATGTCTTTTCTTTACAAAAAACCAAAAAATGGAAAAACCAGAAGATACCAAAAACAAAGTCGTGTACATACCAGCTGCTGGGGTAAATTTTGAAAAAGCCAAGAAATTTGAAGAAAAAGTTGTCTTTATAAAAGGCCCAAAATCTTCAAAACTTGCAAAAATTTCAAAACCAAAACCAGGTGTTTGTGAAAATCATGCATCGACTCAAACTTCCCTAGGATTCAAAATTCTCGAGAATGATCAAAGCGTGGAGGAGGATCCCCTCTTCCTTGAGGAGGATCAAACCTCCGAGCTTCCCGAGTTTCACAAAATCCTTGATTTAGAAAAACCTTCAAATTCTATAGGAGGAGATTATATAGAAATCGACCTAAGGAGTAAGTCAAATCATAAACGTATTAAGATAGGCACATGTTTGCATGAGCATGAAAAAGCATCATTCATTGCATTCCTGAAAGCCTACATAGATGTGTTTGCATGGACCTACGAAGACATGCTGGGTCTAGACCCAAAAATTATAGAGCATTGTCTTCCCCTAGAACTAGATGCAAAACCTATAAAGCAAAAGCTTAGAAAAATCCATCCAAACGTGCACTCTCAAGTGAAAGAGGGTTTGAAAGATCTTCTAAAAGCTAGATTTATAAAACCCATTGCATATTCTGATTGGCTTTCAAATATAGTTGTAGTTCGAAAATCCAATGGGAAAATTCAGATTTGCATCAATTTTAGAAATCTGAACAAAGCCACTCCAAAAGAAAACTTCCCTTTGCCAAACATTGATTTGATAGTGGACAACACTGTAAATCATAAAATGTTTTCTTTTATGGATGGCTAATCGGGTTATAATCAAATCAAGTTAGCCCCAAGAGATCTGGCTAAAACTGCTTTTACTATACCCTGGGGCACATATTGTTACACAGTTATACCCTTTGGATTGAAAAATGCCGGTGCCATATACCAAAAAGTCATGACTACCATTTTCCATGATCAAATTCATGAGCTCTTAGAAGTATATGTGGATGATCTCTTGGTAAAGTCACAAACTCGATGCACACACATCGAATCTTTGCAAAATGTTTTCGAAAGGCTTAGGCTTTACAAAGTGAAACTAAACCCTCAAAAGTGTCTTCGGAGTGGAATCAGGTAAGCTTTTAGGTTTTATGGTAAGCCAAAGGGCATCGAAGTCGACCCCTCTAAGTGTCGAGCCGTTATAGACATGTCTCCACCCTCCAACTTAATCCAAATCTGAAGCCCCAAAGGTTGCCTCCAATCGATTAGAAGGTTTATTTCAAACCTCGCAACGAGATGCGAACCTTTCAACAAGCTTTTGAGAAAAGGAGTGAAGTTTGTATGGGATGACGATTGCCAAAAAGCTTTCGGAAGATTAAAAGTGTATTTGGTTAATCCTCCGGTTTTAAAACCTCCAAAGCAAGGAAAACCACTATTACTTTACATTTTTGTGCATATGAATGCATTAGGTGCTTTATTAGCTCAATATGAGGATGATACCCATAAAGAACATACTATTTACTACATTTCGAAAACTCTATTGACATATGAAATAAATTATCAAGCCATGGAGAAAACGTGCTTGGCCTTGGTATGGGCCTGCTAGAAATTTAGACACTACTTCCTAGATCATGAGATCTGGATAGTATCTAGGTTTGATCCGATCAAGCACTTGTTTGAAAAACCTATCCTCATGGATAGGCTAGGTAAATGGCAGCTCCTCTTAATGGAGTATGACTTAAAATTCTACCATCAAACCTCTATTAAGGGGCAAGCCCTAGCTGATTATGTAGCTGAATTCCCCTTGGAATATTCATATCCCATACTTGATGAAATGCTCGACGAGGGCATCTTTTCAAACAATTTTCAAAACCATGTTTTAGCAAACTATCTAAATGAAAACCAAGTATGAAAAATCCACTTCGATGGGGCAAGAAACCAAAGAGGGGCAGGTGCGGGAGTCATCCTTATATCCCTTGAAAAGGGAGAGATCCCCATTGCTATTCACCTAGATTTTGAATGTTCCAACAACATAGTCGAATATGAAGAACTCATACAAGGCTTGAAAATTTCGAAAAATCTAGGGCCATCACGCATTGAAGTCTTTGGAGACTCTTTACTTATCATAAACCAAGTCTTGAAAATTCGGCAAGTCAAAAATGAAAAACTCCTTCCATACCACGAATTGGCCACCAAACTAGTCGATTCCTTCAAATCATGTACACTTACACACGTAGGAAGAGATGACAACGGCATAGCAGATGCCCTCTCATCCCTAGTATCAGTCCTAAGGGTTGATCCCTCCTTGGGAACCCAATCCTTAGAAATATGGCACTCACCCACTCCATCCATCCATGATTTGGAGATTTGCCAAAACAACCAAAATTCCACTGAAAAACCCTGGTTTCAAGACATTAAAAACTTCTTAGAAAACAGAGGATTTTCAGAATTACCTTCTTCTAGAGACAAAGCTTTCCTTTGAAAGATTTCAACCCGATACATAATTTTGGGAGGGATTCTTTACAAAAAGAGTTTTACCGGTATCTTTTGAGGTGTGTAGACCTTGAGGAGGCTAGGATTATAATGCATGAATTCCACAATGGAGAATATAGAGGGCATGTCAATGCAAACATGATGGCTATGAAAATACTTAGAGCCAGTTATTTTTGGTCCACTCTAAAGCAAGATTGTTATGATCATGTTAGGAAATGTCACCCATGTCAAGTGCATGGACACGCCATTCATATCCCATCATCAACCTTGCATTCCATTATCAACCTGTGGCCTTTCACCATATGGGCACTTGACATTGTAGGACCAATCTCCCCAAATGCATCAAATGGGCATAGGTTCATCTTAGCAGCCACCGAATATTTTTCTAAATAGGTTGAAGCTACTTCCCTGACTAATGTCCAGGGGCAACATGTAGTGGTGTTCATTAAGAAGAATATCTTGGCTTGATTTGGAGTTCCAAGAGACCTAGTGTCTGGTAATGGCACCCCTTTCAAGAATGAGAGGATGGAAAAGTTATATCATACCTATGGCATTACTCATCACTTCTCGTCACCCTACTTCACTCAAGGCAATGGCCAAGCCGAAGACACCAACAAAACTCTCATTAGCATCATTGAGAAAACCTTAGAGAAGGGTAGGACATTGCATGAGAAGCTTGACGAAGCCTTATGGGCTTACAGGACTTCCATCCGCACACCCACAAATGTCACGCCATTTGAGTTGGTCTATGGTATAAACTCCATTCTCCCCATTCATACCAAGTTGCATTCATTTCATACATCACTTGCACTCGACCTCCCCCTAGAGACTTTTCAGCATGCTAGAATGGCCGAGCTTGATTTGTTAGATGAAAAAAGGACCTTGCTATGGATCATGCCCAGGCATACCGGCAAAAGATAGCCTGACATTATGAAAAGCATATGAAGCCTCACCACTTCAAAGTGGGAGACCTTGTATTGAAAATCATCCACCACCGTGGCCCAAGGCGACCCAAGTGGGATGGTCCTTATGTCGTATGTGGAACCACCACGAACAATGCATATTGGTTAATCAATGTTGAGGGTAGGAATTTACCAGACCATATAAATGCTCAATATTTGAAAAAATACCATGTGTAGGGTCTAAGCTGAATACCCTTTGTGAAATGTTTTGAGGAAATCTCCTTTGAAACTTTGTGAATGAGGATCAAAGTGGATCGTGTGACCCTAAATGAGGGAATCGATGCTTGTGAAAAAGAGGAGTTTTCAAAAATTGATGGGTTACATTTCAAAAGTCTTCATCTTATAAAGGAAGGCCTGGTTCAATATAGCAAAATACTTGCAAGTAGTACATATTATTTCAAAATAGGCTGATCTGGGATGAATCGAGTATATCATTGGGATAAGTCTTTTCCCTCTTCTTTTCTCCTCCCTGTAGACACGGAAAATCCTCACTTCTGGTTCTTAGGCCTAAAGTAAATCTTTTCTTGTGTCTAATTCATATTTTAGCAAAAAGGGCGTGCCAGTTAGCTTGCTTAAGCTAGCGAAGAAAGTTTTTGAAATTTGACTTCTATCGGGGCAACTATGAGGAAGTGAGCTCTTTTCGTCGCAGACCTTCTTGCACCGATGCACAAGGATCAGTCTGTATGCTTGGCAAAGTCTTTTAATTAAACCTCTTTGAGAAATACCCTAAGTGTTTGGGCTTTTGTATGTACGATTGCAAATTTTATTACATGTGGGATTTGCACGTGCCTATGTCTTTCTTTTTAATCTTTTAGGGCCAACTAGGTGTGTGCGTAAGTGACCTAAGTTGGGCAATTTTTTGAACGGGAGTGTGGGGTTTGCTTTGATGCATATGCGTCCTAACTCGTGGTATGGCATATATGAAATACAAACTCACACAACTCCAAAGGGAAAACCCGAATTGAAAGACAATGCAGAAGGGAAATTGTAAACACCCTGAAATCCCACGAATTTCTCAAAATCCATCTGGTTTTGTACAAGCAGCCCCCAAAGGGCCATTTTGAGTTTGGAAACCCAGGAGCCTTCCAGACAACCCTGTACATATGTTTTGAACTCTATATTTCAAAAATATATAATATGGCTTTTGAAAACCTTTTAAAACACGTTTTTGAAACCCCAAAGCAGCTTGGCCTAATCAAGACAGGACCAGCGAAGTCAAGGAGAGCCCAGAACTGGAGCACATGTTGAGCCCGGCACAGCAACTCTTGTATCACATCCATACCCCCAGGATCTCGAATGTCCAAGACCCTGTTCTTATCAAAATATCATTTGAAGTCATCTCCGGAAGGCAGAAACGGAGGCGGACGACCATGTTGGCGAAGACCCAACGCAGACGGAGTACTGATGCTGTCAGACCCCGCACAAATCGTCCGTTTCGAACCCCGCTCGAAGGAGTCAGAGTTCAGTTTGGATTGGATCTGGACCATATATATCCAGATCCCAATCCAAACCCATGTGTGGACTTGGATTTGGATTTCGATCCAGAGATCCAATCCAATATCCATATCCATGGCCCACATCACCTTCTCATAAATGGAGGTGGGGCCCACTTGAATTTCACGTGGGATTATGGGCATGAGAGAGAGTGGGGATGGATAATATCAAGAGTGTTGTAATTAAGCTTGACTTGTGTGTCAAGTTTGGGGTTAATCATCTGGGTTAGCCTAATTGAGTGGGTTTAAGCTTGTAATTAGCCAAAACCTAACCTAGGGCTGCACCAACATGAGGTGGTTAAGGTCTATGGGCCATGCAAAGGGAGCTCCTTCACCTAAACCTAACCCAAAACACCTAATCCTAGCCTTCCACCCTAATCCACCCCTAATCTGAGCCTAATCACCTAACCCACTTCCCTAATCCCAGCCTAATCCCAACCTAATCACCTAACCCACTTCCCTAATCCTTCCCTAAACCTAGGTTAATTTCCCTAAACCTAGCCTAATCACCTAACCTAGCTCACTAAACCTCACCCTAAAACCCAACCACCTAACCTAGCCCTAAACCCCTAAACCACCCCTAGCCCACAATCTACCCAAACCACTAGTATTTAAAATATCTGGCCCTACCCTTTCCAGCCCACCTTATCTTCATACCACCCTACCTAAACCACCTAACCACTACCCCAAACCCAGCCCTAACTGACCTACCCATCCCTATATAAACCCCCCCGCCTTGGGGGCGGGTTCTCCGATCTAGTCGCCTTCCCCAAGCCCAGCCGGGACCCCACTTCCCAGCCCAGCCGAACCCAGCCACCTGCTCCACCTGCTCCATCTGCACCACCACCTGCACCGCCACCTACACCACCACCTGTCACCACCCCTGCCTTCGGCCGAACCATTCGCTCCACCACACCCGGCTGCTTTCTCCCATCCACCGCCTCTCTTCAAGCACGGTTAGTACCCCCTCCTTCATCTCACCTTCTTCACTCCCTCTCCACTCTCAGCCACCTAACCCCCTACCATAACATCCTACCACCAGCCATTCCCCTTTGCTGCCACCATTCTCACTCAGCCGAACCTATCACACCCTAAACTACCTGCCACTACCTAACTACCCTGGCTACACCCGGCCACCCTATTAGACTCCCATTCGACCTTCCCTTAAGCTCCCCTTAGGTCCATACTCCCTAACACTCTATACTCTCTTAGTGACCCTACATACCTACCTTCCCCAGCCCCTTTAATCCCCCACACCAAGGCGACATCCTTGCTTGCAGCCGACCACCATCAAGGCGCCTATCCCGCGCCCCATTTGCAGCCGGCCAGCACCCCTTGTCGCTCAACCTCGCGGAGCTCCCGTTTGCAGCCCAAGGCGAAGGCCAAGTCCACGCTCAAGCAAGGCCTCTACGGACCAGCTACTAGTAAGTGCCTAACTCGGTCTTTAGTTGTATACTTGCTCGAGATTCAATTTGATACGGGGTTGTAATAACGGAGCATAGTCTCCCCCCGCTTGTAATAACGTGGCTTGGCACACCCACACACGTGCACTCTCCTAGTTGTGCACGATTTTGAACACACACGGGCCTAATCAGCCCATAATACATAAGTATATACATATACTTTCATTTTCGAAGGGTTTTGCTTAAGTTGGGTGCGTTGTCTTTCAATTCAAGCACTCACACACATTGAGCTTTCGCTCTTATTTGAAAGACCCAAGTAAGGGTCGACCTATACTATTTGGGTTTCATTTCATGTCGTGTGTGTAAGTCTTTCAATTCAAGCACTCTCACACACATTGAGCCTTCGCTCTTATTTGAAAGACCCAAGTAAGGGCCGACCTATACTATTTGGGTTTCATTTCATGTCGTGTGTGTAAGTCTTTCAATTCAAGCACTCTCACACACATTGAGCCTTCGCTCTTACTCCCAAGACCTTAGTAAAGGCCTTATTGCAGTTATATTTGGGTTTCATTTATGTCGTGTGCGTAGTACTTCAAATTCAAGCACTCTCACACACATTGAGCTTTTGCTCTTATTCCCAAGACCTTAGTTAAGGCCATACTGCAATTTATATTTGGGTTTAATTTCATGTCGTGTGTGTAAGTCTTTTCAATTCAAGCACGCACCCACATTGAGCCTTCGCTCTTATTTACAAGACCCAAGTAAGGGCTCATATACATATTCTATATACATATCTCCCTTCGGCATTTATATTTCAAGTCATTTCCCTTCGATTATTTCCCTTCGGTTATTTCCCTTCAGTATTGTCTTTACATTTCGGGTTTTCCCTTTGGAGTAGCGTGAGTTTGCATTGCATCTACGCCATACCACGAGGTAGGACGCATATTGCATCAAAGCAAGCCCCGCTCGAATTCGCCCATGTAGTGGAGTGTTCATAACACACAAACTAGGTGGCCCGAAAAGGGATAAAAGAAAAGACTTAGGCACGTGCAAATCCACGTGATCTAAAACATGAAATCGCATTTAAAAGACCCGAAATAGACACCTCGAACCGCTTCATAGGCTTTCTATCCCAAAACTCGATTTTTTGCAAAGCGTACAGACTGACCCTTGCGCATCGGTGCAAGAAAGTCTACGACAACAAGAGCTCACTTGCTCACAGTCGCCACATTTAGAAGTCAGTGTTAAATATATCTTCGCTAGCTTAGGTAAAATAGCTGGCACGCCCTGTTTGCATACATAGGCCTTAGACCCACGAGAGGATCCACTCCGAGCCCTGAAAAGGCGAGAGGCGGGGATTTTCGCGCGTCTACAGAAATGACTTAATGTAAATTTGCAAAAGGGAAATTGCAAAAGGGAAATACGGCTATATCTTAAGATCGGAAAGGCTCAATTATGCAAGTGTGTGTCGTGTATATATGGAAAGACTATGCACACAGCTGAACCTTAAAACCCAAATCTTAAAGACATAGCTGAAGGGAAATACTTATAATATATATGGGCCCGAAGGTCGCCAATGTGTGCGTGGGTGTTGTGTGTATATGGAAAGACAACTCACACGACTTGTAAAGTAAACCCAAATATAATTGCAATAGGCCTTGACTAAGGTCTTGGGAGTAAGAGCGAAAGCTCAATGTGTGTGAGTGTAGAATTGAAATGCTACGCACACAACTTGGATTTAAACACCCCAAAACGAAATTGCAATATGGCCTTTACTAAGGTCTTGGGAGTAAGAGCGAAAGCTCAATGTGTGTGAGTGTAGAATTGAAATGCTACGCACACAACTTGAACTAAAACACCCAAGGGAAATTGCAATACGGCCCTTACTAGGGTCTTGGGAATAAAAGCGAAAGCTCAATGTGTGTGTAGAAATTGAAAGACAACACACACAACTTAATTAAAAGCCACGCAACTTAAAACATATAGGTATAACTATATCTTAAGGGCTGATTAGGCCCGTGTGTGTGCTATAATTGTGTGCAACTAAGAGCGGAATAGGCTCAAGTGCACGTGTGTGTGGGTGTGCCAAACCACATTAATCAAACATAAGCAAGTTCATAACAAGGACCAAGTTAGGCACTTACGTATAGCTGGTTCGGGTGTGACTTGCTTGGCTTTGGCCTAGTGAGTCGCCTTGGACAGCCGAAGGGGAGATCCTTGGATGCGGGTGGGCGCCAAGTAGGGTCTTAGCCGAATGAAGTGTCTTGATAAAAGCCGGGTGACAGGCACAGCAAGTGGGGAGGATAGGTGATGTTGTGGCAGGTTAAGGGCTAGCTAAGTGGTGGAAGGTAAAGGGGAAAGGCAGCTAAGGGCTGGGAATTGGACGGCTAAGGGAAGGTGGGGATGTAAGGTGTGAAGTGGCCGGGTGCAAGGGAGAGGCTTAGGGTGCAGCAGTGGTGGCGGGTGATGGAAGGTGTGGCTGCGTAAGAGAGGGGTGGAAGGGAGGTTAGATAGGGCTGAGATAGGGGTACTAACCGGAGGTGGTTGCTGTGGTGGTGGCAGGAGGTGGCAGCTGAAAGAAGGTGGTAGCCGGTTGGAAGGGTGCAATCGGGTGTGAAGTGCAGGTGGCAGCCGAGTGGAAGTGGAGCGACGGTGGATAGTGGCGCAGCTGGTGAGGATAGTGGAGTGAAATGGGTGAGAGAGAGGACAGGTGAGAGAGAGAGAGAGCTGAGAGCTGCCCAAGATCTGCTCAAAACCCGCCCCAAAAGGGGGGTTTTTATAGGCATGGGTTGGGGTCGGTTGGGGTGGTTTTGGGGGTAGATATTTAGGATGTTGTGGGCTGGGGTGGGGTGGTTTGGGTAGGTCGGCTAGGTGGGTGATTTTGGTAGGTCGGTTAGGGTGGCTGGGATTTTAGGATTAGGGTCTAATTAGGTGGGTTAAGGTTGGATTAGGTTTAGTCTAACTAGGGTCTAGGTGGTCTAGTTAGGTGGGGTGAGCTAGGTGAGGTCGGCTAGGTATGGTTTAGTGGTTTTGGGTGAGGGTGGCTAGGATTAGGTCAGGTTTAGGGGGGAATGGCTAGGTGAGGTGGGTTAGCTTAGGGCTAGGTTTAGAAGCATCCCCTTGGCCTTGATCCATAGACTAAGTTGCAGCCAGGTTCATGTTGGTGCAGCCCCAGGTTAGGTGTAGGTGCATACATGCTTAATCCCACACTCTTAGGCTAAACCCACATGATTAACCCAAAACTTAACACAAAAGTCAAGCCCACCAACTTTCTCACTCATACTTTATCCCCCATTCTCTCTCTTCCCAAGCTTTTCACGTGAATTCTTTGTGGGCCCCACCTCCATTTATGAGAAGGTGATGTGGGCCATGGATGTGGATATTGGATTGGATCTTTGGATCCAAATCCAAATCCAGATGCATGTTTGGATTTGGATATAGATAGATATGGTCCAAATCCGATCCAAATATGATTTTCTGACTCCTTCATGGTATTTCGAAACGGACGGTTTGTGTGGGGCCTGACAGCATTAGTACTCCGTCTTGCGTTGGGTCTTCGCCAACATTGTCGTCCTCTCCTCTTCTCACCTTTTAGAGATCATTTTGATAAATTTGTTGATAACAGGGGCCTGATACGAGAGTTGATGTGCCGGGCTTGAAATATGCTCCGGTTACGGGCTCTCTTTCGCTTCTTCGGTCTTGCTTTCATCAGGCCAAGTCGCTTTTCGGAGTTTCAAAATACCTTTTTAAAGGTTTTAGAATTGTATAACACATATTTTAAAACATATATGATTTAAACATATGTACAGGGTTGCCTGGAAGGCTCCTAGGTTTCCAGACTCAAAATAGCTCTTTAGGGCTGCTTTTACAAAACCAAGTAATTCGAGCAAAATGTGGGATTTTGGGGTGTTTACAAATGCCCCTCTTTGGCATTATCCAAATTTATTTGGATAATGGCAAAGACTATAACACCCCTTTCATTGTCTCCCTAGATCTATCCACGAAAATATGGGATCGTCCCAAGTTTTAGCAAAATCTCTCTTTTAAAACCCTGGTAGGAGGAGATATCACGCCAAAGGAATACAAATGGTTTCTGGTCCTAAACGGGATCATGCTTATGCAAGTGTCCATGCGTGGATATGCAGATGCATGACATGGATGGGACGCCAAGTAGGGCGACCTCCCAGAGACCAGATAGCATGGTCGAACTCTTGAGACTTACAAAGGCCTGCTGCTCCAAGTGAGCAGACCCTATGCTGCTCGATGTTTGATTTTTCAAAATCTATTTACTAAAGGGAAAACTGCTTTGAGCTTCAACCCTAAGGATCTCGAGCTCTTCGTGTTTGCCTTTGCTTGAGTCTTGACACTCGCTAATCTAGCGGAGGTTTTATAAGAAAACAAGCTATATTTCAAAATTCATACGTCTTACTCGAAACGTCGAATTCTCAAACAAAATGAAATTCAAGTAAGTAAATCCTATTTTTACTTTAGGATTCCTCGAAATGAACCATGTTTTACTTGGGATAAGCCAAGGATGGGAGAGAGATACCACGGTCCCTTCTGAAGCGTCCCGTGGTTTGAGGCATAGAAGGCAGAAAACTGCTCTTTTTGAGCTTTTTGGCCTTTTCTTTCTTTTTTTCATAGAGGGTCTCCCTTTGGGAGTATTTTTTCTTTAATCCCTCTTTTTCATTTTTTATTCTGGTTTCTTTCTTTGGGAAAGAGACTTTTGATGGGGAATTCCCTTTGTTTTGGCCACGTTTTCCTTTTTGGAAGGAGAAGAGAAGAGGGGAGGACTTATCCCAAGGTCACACTCGATCCATTCCAGATTAGCCTATTTAGAAATAGCATGTATTACTTGCAAGTATCGTGTTATATTGAACTAGGCCTTTCTTTGTAAGAAGAAGGATTTTGAAATGTAACCACATGTTTGGAAAACTCCACCCTTTCACGAGTGTGAATTCTCTCGTTCAGGGTCACACAATTCGCCTTTGAACCTTATATTTGAAGTTTCAAAGCAGCTATCCCTAAGGATTTTCGAAAATGGGGATTTAATCCAAATCCTACACATAATACTTCTTTAAGTATTGAATATTGATAGGATCTGCTAAATTCCTACCTTCTACATCGGTCAACCAATATGAGTTGTTCGTGGTGGTTGCACGTACTTGGGGTACAACATCGGCCACGATAGTGGATGATTTTCAAAACTAGATCTCCCACTTCAAAGTGGCGAGGTCTCATGTGTTTGCCATAATGTCGGGCTATCCTTTGCCGGTATGCATGAGCATGATCCATAGAAAGGAGTCGCCTCTCATCTAACAAATCTAGTTCGGCCATCCTAGCATGCTGAAGCGTCTCTAGGGGGAGGTCGAGTGCAATGGATGTATGGAATGAATGCAATTGTGTATGAATGGGAAGAATGGCGTTTGTGCCATAGACCAATTCGAATGGTGTGGTATTCGTGGGAGTCCGGATGGAAGTCCTATAAGCCCATAAGCCTTCATCCAGCTTCTCATGTGACGTCCTACCCTTCTCTAAAGTCTTCTCAATTATATTAATGAGAGTCTTATTCGTGGCTTCGGCTTGGCCATTGCCTTGAGGGTAGTAGGGCAAGGAGAAGTGGTGAGTTATGCCATACGTATTGCACAACTTGACCATCCGCTCATTTTTGAATGGGGTGCCATTATCGGACACAAGGTCTCTTGGAACCCCAAATCGAGCCAAGATATTCTTCCTAATGAAAGCCACCACATGTTGGCCTTGTACGTTGGTCAGGGAGATGGCTTCCACCCACTTGGAGAAATACTCAGTGGCTGCTAAAATGAACCTATGCCCATTCGATGCCTTTGGAAAGATCGGGCCTATAGTATCAAACGCCCACATGGTGAATGGCCAGGGGCTGACCACGTAATGCAATGAAGATGATGGGATATGAATGGCGTGCCCATGCACTTGACATAGATGACACTTCCTAACATGATCGTGGCAATCCTTCTTCAGGGTGGACCAAAAATAGCCCGCTCTAAGTATTTTCATTGCCATCATGTTGGCATTAACATGACCTCCACATTCTCCATCGTGGAATTCATGCATAACAGTCCTAGCCTCCTCTAGATTGACACATCTTAATTGGATGTCGGTAAAACTTTTTTTGTACAAAACCCCACCCAGAATGGCGTATCAGGTAGAAATTTTATGGATGAATGCCTTATCTTTAGATGTGGCATCCTCAACGAATCCCCTATTTTCTAGAAAACGTTTGATGTCATAAAACCAAGGTTGTTCAATAGAATCTGGATTATTTTGGCAAATATCCAAATCGTGTGTGGATGGGTTGGGCGCATGCCATATTTCTAAAGATCGAGTCCCTGAAATGGGATCGACCTTTAGGGCTGAACCCAAGGAGGAGAGGGCGTCGACAATGCCATTATCCTCTCTTCCTACGTGTGTGAGTCTACACGATTGGAATGACTCAACCAATCGAGTGGCCAACTCGTGATATGGAAGAAGTTTTTCATTACGTAATTGCCAAATTTTCAAAACTTGGTTTATAACAAGGAGCAAATCTCCAAAGACCTCGATGCATGATGCCCCTAGAGTTTTCGAAACCCTTAAGCCTTGTATGAGTGCTTCATACTCAGCTATATTGTTGGAACATTCGAAATCCAGGCGAATTGCTAACGGTATTTCGCCCCTTTCAGGGGATATGAGGATGACCCCAGCACCAGCCCCTCGTTGGTTTCGTGCCCCATCGAAGTGCATTTTTCGCACTTAGTTTTCGAAAGAGTTTGCCAAAATGTGGTTTTGAAAATGGTTTTGCAATATACCTTCATCAGGCATTTCACTAAATGTGGGATATGCGTCCTCCTGGGGGAACTCAGCTACATTGTCAGCTAGGGCTTGCCCCTTAATGGAGATCTGGTGATGGTATTTCAGGTCATACTCCATTAGAAGGAGTTGCCATTTGCCCAATCTACCAGTGAGAATGGGTTTTTCGAATAAATGCTTGATTGGATCAAGCTTGGACACTATCCAGATCTCATGATCTAGGAAATAGTGTCCAAATTTCTGGCAGGCGCAAACTAGGGCCAAGCACGTCTTCTCTATGGCTTGATAATTCCTTTCATAAGCCAAGAGAATTTTCAAAATATAATAGATGACATACTCCATACGGGTGTCATCCTCGTATTGAGCTAGTAACACTCCCAAGGCATTCGCATGCACAAAAATGTAAAGCAAAAGAGGTTTTCCTTGCTTTGGAGGATTTAAAACAAGGGGATTAACTAGGTATGCCTTTAGTCTTTCGAAAGACTTTTGGCAGTCGTCGTCCCATGAAAATTTCGTGCCCTTCCTCAACAATTTGTTGAAGGGTTCACATCTAGTCGCCAGGTTTGATATAAACTGGTGAATGGATTGTATTCAACCTTGGAGGCTACGGATCTGTGTGAGATTGGAGGGTGGACCCATGTCTATGATGGCTCGACACTTAGAGGGGTCGACTTCTATACCCCTTTGGCTCACCATAAAGCCCAAGAGCTTTCCAGACTCTACTCCGAATACACACTTCTGAGGGTTTAGCTTTACTTTGTAAAGTCTAAGCCTTTCAAAGATCTTTTGTAAACATTCGATATGAGTGCATCGAGTTTTGGATTTTGTCAAGAGATCATCCACATACACTTCTACGAGTTCATGAATCTGATCATGGAAGATCGTGGTCATGGCTCTCTGGTATGTTGTGCCGGCATTTTTCAAACCAAAGGGCATGACTGTATAGCAGTACGTGCCCCATGGGGTTGTGAACGTGGTCTTACCCTAATCTCGTGGACTTAATTTGATTTGATTATACCCTGAATAGCCATCCATAAACGAAAACACCTCGTGATTTGCAGTACTATCGACTATCAAATCTATGTTTGGTAAAGGATAATTATCCTTTGGAGTGGCTTTATTCAGGTTTCTGAAATCGATGCATATTCGAATCTTCCCATTGGTTTTTTGAACAACAATGATATTGGATAACCAATCAGAATACGCAATGGGTTTTATAAATCCGGCTTTTAACAGATCTTCTAAACCCTCTTTGACTTGTGCGTGTACATTCGGATGTATTTTCCTAAGCTTTTGCTTTATGGGTTACACATCCGCATCTAAGGGAAGACGATGTTCGACAATACTGGGGTCTATGCTCGGCATGTCTTCATACGTCCATGCAAACACATCTAAGTAGGTTCGTAGAAATGCAATGAATGCTGATCTTTCATGCTCATGCAAACATGCACCTACCTTAATGAGTTTGGGATTGGAATCACTCCCTAGGTTCACCTCTATGAAATCTCCTCCTACTAAATTGGAAGGTCTTTCGAAATCGAGAATTTTATGAAATTATGGGAGCTCAGAAGTGGGTTCTTCCTCAAGGGGATCCACTTCTCGGCTTTGATCATTCTCGTGGGTTATAGACCCGAGGGAATTTGATGCATGGATTTTCAAAAGACCTGGTTTTATACTTGGAATTTCAATTAATTTCAAAATTTTTGGTCTGGTTATGCAGATAACGTTTCTTTCGAAATCCTTTCCTTTTTCCAAAGCCTTACCAGGAGCAGCTATGTACAAAAGCTTTTTGGAATTTTGTAAATTTTTTATTTTTTTATGTTTTTGCAAAACTAGAACTTTAGGAACTATACAAACTACTCTATTTTTGAGTTTTTGTTTTTCCAATATTTTTGGTTTTTGCAATTTTTCCATTTTTTTGATTTTGAATTTTTCAAATGTTTTTGTATTTTTGATAAAGGGATCTTCCATCATACCTACAAAGGGAAAACACTACGGGTTAGGCTCGAAATAAGAGGTCCAAATCGTAGGTTTCTTCTAGGGTAGGCTCCAGGGCACCCTTGACCCAGGTGGTCACAGGGGGTGGCTCTGGTGGTATTTTGGGAGTATAGTCGATCCTATATCGGCTTGGATTGACCCTAGGAAATATGGGTTCTACGAGACCCTGATTTTGTGCCCCTAGACTCTTATAAGGCACATAGCCCATGTTTAACAACATGTTCCATGATTTTTTGTTTTTTGAGAAATTTGGATACAAATCGTGGTCTTGGAACTTGTTGTCGTCTATGTTGTGCACATAGGGCTTCTTGTTAGGGGTTTTGGAAATAAGGGATTCTTGGGTCTTCCTAGAAGGGTTAGAACTTTGAGGGGGCCAGCCTTGGGCGGCCCCTTCACATACACGACCTTCCTAGGGTTGTTCAATATGAGCCTTGGCGGCTCGAGCATGGTTTGCCCCAATTTTACCTCATGGGTATGAGAGCTTGACAAGCAGGAGGAATTTATGACCACCTGAAGTTGAGGGTGACTCTCACCTAGGATCACAACGACTTTGTCCCTGAAAGGGATCTTGACACACCTATGGAAGGTGGATGGCACAGCGCACAAGCTGTGTATCCAGGGCCTTCCCAACAACAGGTTATAATGGGGGTGGATGTCCAAGACATGGAACACCCCCGTGTGTGCTATCCCTCCCATTTCCATGGGGAGTTCGATAGATCCTATGCGTCTAGACGCATTCCCATCGTATCCAGTGATAACGATGGGACTTGAATGAACGGATGTCAAGGTGACTCCGTTTGATTCGCCACATGAAGTGGAAGGATGTTGAGCCCTCCTCCCCCATCGACAAGGCAACTATCCAGAGAGTGATTATTCAAAACCACCTCGATATGTAGGGCCTGGTTATGGGACTCGTAGGGTCTATCTACATCGTCTTCTGAGAATACGATGGTCGTTTTTGCTCCTATGGAGGCCACTTGTTTGGCCAAAGATTCAGGGGTAATGTTTGAACCAACCCTTGCTCTTTCTAGAATTTTCTCTAACACTAGTCTATGCCTAGGCGAAGTTTGTATTAGCTCTAGGATGGACATATTGATAGGAATCTTTGAAAGATGGTTTTTGAAATCATACACCTTCAAAATGACATTTCCTTTGTCCGTTTTTTACAGAACTCTAGGAATACATGCTTTTGAGGGGCCAGGCATACTGACCACCTTTTTAGCACTTTGTAGATGTGGGGGTTGGTAGATCCTCCCGGACCTTGTCACCTCCCCCACGATCAACCTAGGTTTCGTACTAATCATGGCTCTAATCGAGAGATTTGGAGCACCTTGAATGGTTAAAACTGGTTTAACCGGGGATGGAACTCTTGGTGGTCCCCGGATGACTACTTGGGCGGGTTTCTTATACAGTATGAGAGTAGACGCACAAGTAGATGAACCAGACTCACATGCATGCGCTAGATTCTTTGAACTTGAAAGAGCACATACCTCTTTTCCCTTCACACTGGTACTTGCGTTCTTGGGGAAGGGTTCTTTGAAGATAGCTTGGGCAGGCTCAGGTTCTTCAACGACCTGGAGCCGACCCTCTGCTATCAAGTTCTCAATTTTATTAAGGAGGGAGAAGCACCGCCTTGTATCATGGCTTTTGAGCCGATGATACTTGCAGAACTTGTTTAAAAACCCTCCCTTCAAAGTGACTCCCTCGGGAATCTCGGGGAGTTCAATCATGCCTTGGGCAAGTAGGAGGTCTAGGACCTCCGTCAGAAGTTGCCCTAGCGGAGTATACTCCCGTCTTTCGAAGGGTTTTTGAAAACTCCTCTCCTTTTTATTTTCAGGTTTTTCAAAAGCTCTTGAAGCACTTTCCGAGCTTGGATCTACCCGGACATTGGCGATTTTATGAGGTTTTGCCCCTTTGTCCACGGTGGATGGCCCATAAGTGATGGGCTTCTCCAAGCGAGTTTTTGAAATTAGATTTCCTTTCCATAAGTGGTCATACACCCCCTTTTTCAAATTTGTTTCAAAAAGGGATGCTTTCTTTATTAACTTATAGAAAGTAGAGATTTCATGAAGTGAGAGAAGGGTTTTCAGTTCATTTCTAAAATTATCGAGGATGAGCATGACTGCACATCCTTCTTATATGGGCTCTCGCACTTGACCCAAGAGAGACCTCAAACGAACGATGAACGTATGTACGTCCTTGTTCACACCTTATTTTATATCCCTCAAGGTATTTAAAGTCGGCATGACTTCTACGTTATGCGAGAATCTCTGCATAAAGCAGTTCGCTAACTCTTCAAAAGTTGCGAACTGGCTAAGATCGTAGGAAGCCAGCCATTTGGCAGTTGTGCCCTTGAGGGACAGAGGGAACCAATACACCCATTTCATCGAGTCCTTCTTTTTCTTATGGGCTCGACGAGAGAAAAGCTGCAAGTGAGACCTAGGGTCTCCCATGCCATCATACCAATGGAAGTTTGGTATTTCATCGTCACTGTCTGTTTCATAGTCCACAGGTAGGAAATCAAACAAGGCATAGCTTCTTTTCTCTTTATTTTGCCCTCTCAATAGCTGCTGTAGGGCTTTACGGTCCTTGTGTGTGAAGGACTCGTGGTATTGGTTACCTTCCATCACGAAAGTCTCCTTGTGTTTGCAAGGTTTTCAAATTTCTTCTTGGCCTTTGGTTCGCCATTTAACGAAGATGAATCGCCTGCTTCAGCCTCTTAGCTAAGAGCGGCGATTTTGGCCTCGAAGTCCCTTCTCAAATCTTCAATCTCTTGTTTTTTCAAAAACTGTCGAGATTGAGAACTTAATGCGCAGGAGCCACAACTAGATACCTCTTGGAAGCCTGGACTCGACATGCTTCAGTATGCTTTTCAAAACAAATCCTAAGTATGAAAATGTAAACAAGCAAAGTTAAAACACTTTAGAAAAATTTTTCATGAGGTTTTTCTACATGAGATGACTCTACACAAGGCCTAGGTCCCACTGGGCATGCCAAATCTGTAGACACGAAAAATCCTCACTTCTGGTTCTTAGGCCTGAAGTGAACCCTTTCGTGTGTCTAAGTCGTATTTTAGCAAAAAGGGTGTGCCAGCTAGCTTGCTTAAGCTAGCGAAGAAAGTTTTTGAAATCTGACTTCTATCGGGGCAACTGTGAGCAAGTGAGCTCTTTTCGTCGCAGACCTTCTTGCACCGATGTGCAAGGGTTAGTCTGTACGCTTGGCAAAGTCTTTTAATTAAACCTCTTTGAGAAATACCCTAAGTGTTTGGGCTTTTGTATGTACGATTGCAAATTTTATTACACGTGGGATTTGCACGTGCCTATGTCTTTCTTTTTAATCTTTTTAGGGCCAACTAGGTGTGTGCGTAAGTGACCTAAGTTGGGCGATTTTTTGAACGGGAGTGTGGGGTTTGCTTTGATGCAATATGCGTCCTAACTCGTGGTATGGCATATATGCAATGCAAACTCACACAACTCCAAAGGGAAAACCCAAATTAAAAGACAATGCGGAAGGGAAATGACTTAATGTAAATTTGCAAAAGGGAAATTGCAAAAGGAAAATATGGCTATATCTTAAGAGCGGAAAGGCTCAATTGTGCAAGTGTGTGTCGTGTATATATGGAAGGACTATGCACATAGCTGAACCTTAAAACCCAAATCTTAAAGACATAGCCGAAGGGAAATACTTATAATATATATGGGCCCAAAGGTCGCCAATGTGTGCGTGGGTGTTGTGTGTATATGGATAGACAACTCACACGACTTGTAAAGTAAACCCAAATATAATTGCAATAGGCCTTGACTAAGGTCTTGGGAGTAAGAGTGAAAGCTCAATGTGTGTGAGTGTAGAATTGAAATGCTACACACACAACTTGGATTTAAACACCCCAAAACGAAATTGCAATATGGCCTTTACTAAGGTCTTGAGAGTAAGAGCGAAAGCTCAATGTGTGTGAGTGTAGAATTGAAATGCTACGCACACAACTTGAACTAAAACACCCAAGGGAAATTGCAATACGACCCTTACTAGGGTCTTGGGAATAAGAGTGAAAGCTCAATGTGTGTGAGTGTGGAAATTCAAAGACAACACACACAACTTAATTAAAACCCACGCAACTTAAAACATATAGGTATAACTATATCTTAAGGGCTGATTAGGCCCGTGTGTGTGCTATGATTGTGTGCAGCTAAGAGCGGAATAGGCTCAAGTGCACGTGTGTGTGGGTGTGCCAAACCACATTATTACAAGCGAGGGGAGACAATGCTCCATTATTACAACCCCGTATCAAATTTAATCAAACATAAGCAAGTTCATAACAAGGACCGAGTTAGGCACTTACGTATAGCTGGTCCGAGTGTGACTTGCTTGGCTTTGGCCTAGTGAGTCGCCTTGGACAGCTGAAGGGGAGATCCTTGGATGCAGGTGGGTGCCAAGTAGGGTCTTAGCCGAATGAAGTGTCTTGATGAAAGCCGAGTGGTAGGCGCAGCAAATGGGGAGGTTAGGTGATGTTGTGGCAAGTTAAGGGCTAGCTAAGTGGTGGAAGGTAAAGGGGAAAGGCTTAGCTAAGGGCTGGGAATTGGACGGCTAAGGGAAGGTGGGGATGTAAGGTGTGAAGTGGCTGGGTGCAAGGGAGAGGCTTAGGGTGCAGCAGTGGTGGCGGGTGATGGAAGGTGTGGCTACATAAGAGAGGGGTGGAAGGGAGGTTAGATAGGGCTGAGATAGGGGTACTAACCAGAGGTGGTTGCTGTGGTGGTGGCTAGAGGTGGTGGCAGGAGGTGGTAGCTGGAAGAAGGTGGCAGCCGGTTCGAAGGGTGCAATCAGGTGTGAAGTGCAGGTGGCAGCCGAGTGGAAGTGGAGCCGGGTGGAGCGAGGGTGGATGGTGGCGCAGTTGGTGAGGATAGTGGAGTGAAATGGGTGAGAGAGAGGACAGGTGAGAGAGGAGAGAGAGGGCTGAGAGCTGCCCAAGATCTGACCAAAACCCGCCCCAAATGGGGGGGTTTTATAGGCATGGGTTGGGGTCGGTTGGGGTGGTTTTGGGGGTAGATATTTAGGATGTTGTGGGCTGGGGTGGGGTGGTTTGGGTAGGTCGGCTAGGTGGGTGGTTTGGGTAGGTCGGTTAGGGTGGCTGGGATTTTAGGATTAGGGTCTAATTAGGTGGGGTAAGGTAGGATTAGGTTTAGTCTAACTAGGGTCTAGGTGGTCTAGTTAGGTGGGGTGAGCTAGGTGAGGTCGGCTAGGTATGGTTTAGTGGTTTTGGGTGAGGGTGGCTAGGATTAGGTCAGGTTTAGGGGGGAATGGCTAGGTGATGTGGGTTAGCTTAGGGCTAGGTTTAGAAGCATCCCCTTGGCCTTGATCCATAGACCCAGTTGCAGCCAGGTTCGTGTTGGTGCAGCCCCAGGTTAGGTGTAGGTGCATACAAGCTTAATCCCATACTCTAAGGCTAAACCCACATGATTAACCCAAAACTTAACACAAAAGTCAAGCCCACCAACTTTCTCACTCATACTTTATCCCCCATTCTCTCTCTTCCCAAGCTTTTCACGTGAATTCTTTGTGGGCCCCACCTCCATTTATGAGAAGGTGATGTGGGCCACGGATGTGGATACTGGATTGGATCTTTGGATCCAAATCCAAATCCAAATCCAAATCCAGATGCATGTTTGGATTTGGATCTAGATATATATGGTCCAGATCTGATCCAAATATGATTTTCTGACTCCTTCACGGAATTTCGAAACGGACGGTTTGTGTGGGGCTTGACAGCATCAGTAATCCGTCTTGCGTTGGGTCTTCGCCAACATTGTCGTCCGCTCCTCTTCTCACCTCTCAAAGATCTTTTTGATAAATTTGTTGATAATAGGGGCTTGGATGTCCGAGATTTTGGGGATGATTCTGATACGAGAGTTGATGTGCCAGGCTTGAAATATGCTCTGGTTACGGACTCTCTTTCGCTTCTTCGGTCTTGCTTTCATCAGGCCAAGTCGCTTTTCGGAGTTTCAAAATACCTTTTTAAAGGTTTTAGAACTGTATAACACATATTTTAAAACATATATGATTTAAACATATGTACAGGGTTGCCTGGAAGGCTCCTGGGTTTCCAGACTCAAAATAGCCCTTTGGGGCTGCTTTTACAAAACCAAGTAATTCGAGCAATTCATGGGATTTTGGGGTGTTTACAAATGCCCCTCTTTGGCATTATCCAAATTCATTTGGATAATGGCAAAGACGATAACACCCCTTTCATTGTCTCCCTAGATCTATCCACAAAAATATGGGATCGTCCCAATTTTTAGCAAAATCTCTCTTTTAAAACCCTCGTAGGAGGAGATATCACGCCAAAGGGATACAAATGGTTTTTGGTCCTAAACGGGATCATGCTTATGCAAGTGTCCATGCATGGATATGTAGATGCATGACATGGATGGGACGCCAAGTAGGGCGACCTCCCAAAGACCAGATAGCATGGTCGAACTCTTGAGACTTACAAAGGCCTGCTGCTCCAAGTGAGCAGACCCTATGCTGCTCGATGTTTGATTTTTCAAAATCTATTTACTAAAGGGAAAACTGCTTTGAGCTTCAACCCTAAGGATCTCGAGCTCTTCGTGTTTGCCTTTGCTTGAGTCTTGACACTCGCTAATCTAGTGGAGGTTTTATAAGAAAACAAGCTATATTTCAAAATTCATACGTCTTACTCGAAACGTCGAATTCTCAAACAAAATGAAATTCAAGTAAGTAAATCCTATTTTTGCTTTAGGATTCCTTGAAATGAACCATGTTTTACTTGGGATAAGCCAAGGATGGGAGAGAGATACCACGGTCCCTTCTGAAGCGTCCCGTGGTTTGAGGCATAGAAGGCAGAAAACTACTCTTTTTGAGCTTTTTGGCCTTTTCTTTCTTTTTTTCATAGAGGGTCTCCCTTTGGGAGTATTTTTTGTTTAATCCCTCTTTTTCATTTTTGATTCTGGTTTCTTTCTTTGGGAAAGAGACTTTTGATGGGGAATTCCCTTTGTTTTGGCCACGTTTTCCTTTTTGGAAGGAGAAGAGAAGAGAGGAGGACTTATCCCAAGGTCACACTCGATCCATTCCAGATCAGCCTATTTAGAAATTGCACGTATTACTTGCAAGTATCGTGCTATATTGAACTAGGCCTTTCTTTGTAAGAAGAAGGATTTTGAAATGTAACCACGTGTTTGGAAAACTCCACCCTTTCACGAGTGCGAATTCTCTCGTTCAGGGTCACACAATTCGCCTTTGAACCTTACTTTGCCATAATGTCGGGCTATCCTTTGCCGGTATGTATGAGCATGATCCATAGCAAGGAGTCGCCTCTCATCTAACAAATCTAGTTCGGCCATCCTAGCATGCTAAAGCGTCTCTAGGGGGAGGTCGAGTGCAATGGATGTATAGAATGAATGCAATTGTGTATGAATGGGAAGAATGGCGTTTGTGCCATAGACCAATTCGAATGGTGTGGCATTCATGGGAGTCCGGATGGAAGTCCTATAAGCCCATAAGCCTTCATCCAGCTTCTCATACCACGTCCTACTCTTCTCTAAAGTCTTCTCAATTATACTAATGAGAGTCTTATTCGTGGCTTCGGCTTGGCCATTGCCTTGAGGGTAGTAGGGCGAGGAGAAGTAGTGAGTTATGCCATACGTGTTGCATAACTTGACCATCCGCTCGTTTTTGAATGGGGTGCCATTATCGGACACAAGGTCTCTTGGAACGCCAAATCGAGCCAAGATATTCCTCCTAATGAAAGCCACCACATGTTGGCCTTGTACGATGGTCAGGGAGATGGCTTCCACCCACTTGGAGAAATACTCAGTGGCTGCTAAAATGAACCTATGCCCATTCAATGCCTTTGGAAAGATCGGGCCTACAATATCAAACGCCCATATGGTGAATGGCCAGGGGCTGACCACGGAATGCAATGAAGATGATGGGATATTGTAGATGCAGAAAGTTCCCGCTTCTAGTTCTTAGGCCTGAAGCGAATCTTTTCGTGTGTCTAAGTTCTATTTAAGCAGAAAGGGCGTGCCAGCTAGCTTACTTAAGCTAGCGAAGAGATATTTTTAAATCTGACTCCTAACGTGGCGACTGTGAGCAAGCAAGCTCTTTTCGTCGCAGACCTTCTTGCACCGATGCGCAAGGGTCAGTCTGTACACTTTAAAAATCGAGTTTTTAAAATACGAGAACCTACGAAAACGTTTGAGGTGTTCGATTCGGGTTGTTTTTGTATGATTTTTAGATTTTATTTCACGTAGATTTGCACGTGCCTATGTCTTTCTTTTTATCCCTTTTCGGGCCAACTAGGTGTGTGTTATGAACACGTGACCTAAGTGGGGCGACTTTTAGCGGGAGTATGGGGTTTTGCTTTGATGCAATATGCATCCTAACTCGTGGTATGGCGTATATGCAATGCAAACTCACGCAACTCCAAAGGGAAAACCCGAAATTGAAAGACAATGTGGAAGGGAAATGACTTGTAACGTAAATTGCTAAAGGGAAATTGCAAAAGGGAAATATGGCTATATCTTAAGAGCGGAAAGGCTCAATAGTGCAAGTGTGTGCCGTGTATATATGTAAAGACTACACACACCGCTGAACCTTAAAACCCAAATCTTAAAGACATAGCCGAAAGGGAAATACTTATAATATATATGGGCCCGAAAGTCGCCAACGTGTTGCGTGGGTGTTGTGTGTATATTGAAAGACAACTCACACGACTTAAATGAAACCCAAATATAAATTGCAATATGGCCTTAACTAAGGTCTTGGGATTAAGAGCGAAGGTTCAATGTGTGTGAGTGTAGAATTGAAGTACTACGCACACGACATGAAATTAAACCCAAATATATATTGCAATATGGCCTTAACTAAGGTCTTGGGAGTAAGAGCGAAAGCTCAATGTGTGTGAGTGTATAATTGAAATACTACACACACGACATGAAATTAAACCCAAGGGAAAATATAACACGGCCCTTACTTGGGTCTTGCAAATAAGAGTGAAAGCTCAATGTGTGTGAGTGCGAGAATTGAAAGACAACACACACAACTTAAGAAAACCCCACGCAACTTAAATTATATAAATAAGTCTATATCTTAAGGGCTAATTAGGCCTGTGTGTGTTCAAAATCGTGCACAACTAAGACCGAAATAGGCTCAAGTGCACGTGTGTGTGGGTGTGCCAAGCCACGTTATTACAAGCGGGGGGAGACAATGCTCCGTTATTACAACCCGTATCTAATTTAATTAAGCTTAAGCAAGTCTATAAACAAGGACCGAGTTAGACACTTACGTATAGCTGGTCCGGAGGTGACTTGCTTGAGCTTGGGCTTGAGCGTCGCCTTGGGCTGCAAGAGGGAGCTCCTCGGAAGGGCACTGCAAAGGGGTGACTGGAGGGAAGCAAGGTGCTGGCCGGGTGACAAGGGAGCGGATGTGGCAGTCGGGCAGAGGTTGGCCGGATGGAGAGGGGGTGTCACTAAAGTGTAGGGCAGGTCCTAGGGAAGGTAGAACTATGGGTCTTGGCTAGGGGCTGTCTAGGGGAAAGAATGTAAGGTTGCGGGTGGTTAGGTGCAGTCGGTTGTGGCTGGCCGACTAGTGGCAGGTTAGGTGGTGGCCGGCTGGGGTAACTAGGGGTGATTAGTAATGGCAAAGGGGAGCTAGCTAGGGTATTGGCTAAGGGCTGGTTCAAGGGAAAGGAGGGGTAGGTTCTAGGGGAAAAAGGTAAGGCGGCTGGGGTAGTTAGGGGCTGTCTAATGGGAAGATAGGGTAGCGGGTGGTGTGATCAGGTATGGTTGAATGGTGGTGGGTAGCTAGGTAGTGACCGGTTGGATGAAGTGGAGACTGGGCTAAGGTAGGGTGCTATGTGGTGGCTGAGAGTGGAGGGGAAGTGAAGATAGGGTGGTGTTAGGATAGGGTACTAACCAGAGAGGAAGGAGAGGTTGGCGAGTGTGGCCAGGTGCAGCCGGGCGGAAGGTGGGTGCAGTCAGGTGTCAAGGCAGGCAGCGACAAGTTGATGCAGCCAGGCTGTCATGGAAGGGAGCTGGCCGAGAGGTGGTAGTGGCGTGAGTGGAGCTGGCCGGAGGTGGTGGTGGAGCAGGTGAGAGAAGAGAGCAAGAGGAGAGGAAGGCCTCGGCTGGCCCAAGATAGGCCCCAAAAATCTGAAAAACCCGCCCACTAGGGGGGGGGGTTATAGGATTTTCAAGAGGTCGGTTGGGTTGGTTTTGAAGGGGTGGTTTAGTGGTTAGGTGGTGGTGGTTTAGTGATAAGGTGGGCTAGATATTTAGGGGGGGCCAGATATTTAGTTTAGGTGGTTTTAGGGATATGGTGTGCTACGGTTTAGGTGGGGTGGTTTAGTGGTTTAGGGCTTAGCTAGGTGGGTTGGTTTTAGGGTGAGGTTTAGTGAGGTAGGTTAGGTGTTTAGGCTAGGATTAGGTTAGGATTAAGGAAATTAGGCTAGGTTTAGGGAAGGATTAGGGAGGTGGGTTAGGTGATTAGGTTGGGATTAGGGCCGGATTAGGGAAGTGGGTTAGGTGATTAGGCTAGGATTAGGCCGGGATTAGGGAAAATGGATAGGATTAGGGGTTTTGGCTTAGGATTTGGGTTAGGAGCCTCCCTTTGCATAGCCCATGGACTTTATTGCATCATGTTGGTGCAACCCTAGGTTAGGTGTGGGTTCATACAAGTTTAAACCCACACTAATTAGGCTAACCCACATGATTAACCCAAAACTTGACACACAAGTTAAGCTTAATACATTTCTCTCAAATCTTATCCTCCCCATTCTCTCTCATGCCCAAAATCCCACGTGAATTTCAAGTGGGTCCTGTAGACATGAAAATTCTCATTTCAAAGTTTATGAGACAAACTTGAAATGAAACTTTCCACCCCTACGCTTGCGCGAGCATGCCAGCTAGTTCAAAACTAGTAAATGTTTGTAAGACTTCTAGGCGATTGTGTACAAGCAGGATCTTTTCACTCACACCTTCTTGAGCCGATGCTCAAGGGTCAGTGTTGAGTGCTTAGGAATTTCATTTTAAAGCAAAACACGACTCTCTTTTACATAAACAAGTGTCTTTGAAAAATTTGTTGAACTTGTGCACTCGGATTCAATACTTGGAAAAACACAAGCTGCTGAAAACAGAGAATTCTGTTTTCAGAGCTATTTTCTAGGGGAGTTTTTAAGGTGTCACAGACTTCCAAAAATTATCAACATTTTACCAGACGAAGCTGGTAGTGTGGAGAGACTATAACCTTTTTCAAATTTGCATTTGGAGTACTATTAAATCAGAAACAAATAATCTACTCAAACCACATCACTGACTCAGAATAGTTCTGTTTTAGAAATACAGAAACTCAAAGATGAGTCTGTATCTCTCTGTTCAGAACTCTGATTTTGATGATTTTGATGTTGTTGGAAATCTGTGGATGTTATCTTTCCAATGCATCAAAAATCAATTAATTTGGACTCCTGTGAACAGAGATATGGGACTTTTACCCAACCTCTATTTTAGGAAATCCGACTATGCAGACAGTGGTGCAGAAATTTGGTAGTTCTTAATCTGCTTTTATTATGTGGCTGAGCGGCCCTAAAATCTTGCCAATTTTATCTAGAGTGTCCAAATATGTGTGGAATCAGTGTGCCAAATTTTGAGACAATCGGATCAAGCATCACAAAATGAAAATTACAGAAACAGACATATGCAGAGATGCTGAAATCTGGTTTTCTGTTTTATAAATGTAATGATGCGTAACCCACACGAAATTAAAATGCAACAACCCTTAAAGCAAATTTGCTGGAATATAAATGAATGGAAAGTACTTTATAGCTTAGACATAGGGGGGGTTAGAAGTATAGAGGGTATATAGCATATAGGAAGGAAGAACCATTAAAGTAAACGCTTGGCGTGCATGTGGGTGTATAGTGTTTCATCCACGAAATTGAAATTGCAGCAAAGCTAGATTATTACAACTCGGGGGGAGATAAAACTCCATTAATACAACCCCATTTAATGAATTGAATGGAAGAGAATGAAACTTAAATTCAGTAAGAAAGTTCTTACAGGAGTTTTGGAGTGTGGAGGACCGGGTTTCAATGATGAAGTCGGCCTTGCTCTTGATGGCCTTCCTTCTCAACTCCCACAAGTTCTCACCTAGCTTCCCCTTCTTCCCACACTAGAGGACGTCCCTCCTTGCTGGAAATTCCTGCACCTAGTCTAGCATACACCACACAAGGTCTAGAGCTTCTCTCTCTTCTCTCTCCAATATCCAAGTTATGGAACCCGCCCCCCCTCTTGGGCCTTTTTATAGGCCAAGGGGGGGGCTGGTTCTAGTGGTTTCTTGTGGGGCGGGTTGGAGCTTTTGCTTGGTGGATTTGATCAGCTCCAAACCGGCTTCTTGTAGTTCCTCATTGAGTCGATTTGGACCAGCCCATGTGGGCTGGTCTAGGTGCCATGGCTTGGTGTAGCCCTAGAGCATGCGGTTGGTTTTAAACAACCTTACAATATGTAACATGTTTTGTTTGGGCTGATTTCTTTAAACTTCGACCCACTTGAATTTGCTTCCTTCTTTGATTCGGCTCCCACCTTGATTTGAACTCCACACGGACACGACTTGATCTTTGGCTTTAGTTCTTTACACGATCCCACTTGATTTGGGCCCGTCTATTTGGGCTTGAGCTTGATGATCATGCCTTGAACCACATCGAGTTGGTGCTTCGTGTTCTCGGTCGGTCTCATCCTTTATGCTTGTCTTGATGTGATGAGCTTTCGCTGCCGCTTTACTCAACATATTTCGAACATGATTCACTCGACAAGGTAGGCCTTGACATGATCCATCTGGGAGAGTTGCATTCGATCCATACTTTTGGGCTTGGATTGGATCTTACCCGCTTCAAACTTCAGAGGCTTTTTCACTTGAATTTAAAACCTTAAAGTATCTCCCTGAATGTTTAAACTTTAAAATCTGGGGTGTTTTTGAATTTAAAGGTTTATAAAGGTTTTAAATTGATTTTTGGAAACTCAGGACTTTTGAAAAACTTTTGAAAATTTCGGGTGTTTACAGATGCCCCTCTTTGGCATTAATCCAACTGCATTTGGATAATGTCAAAGAAGAAAACACCCTTTTACTTTTTTTTCCGAACCTTTCTTTAAGAGCATGGATCATTCAAGTGCCTAATTTTTTTTTTTTTTTTTTTTTAAATAAGTAAGAGGGGATTTAGAGCCAAAAGGGGACTCAATCTGCTATAACCTTGGTCCTAATAGCGATCATGCACTCAATGGTTTGACATGCATGCATGGGCATGTATGAAGGATATGAGTGATATGCACACGATGATTCTTTTAGAGACTCTTAACATGCAAGGATCGAACTTGGGAGGCTTGCGAAGGTCGACTGCCCCAAGTGATCATGGCCCTTATGTGGATTGATGTTTCCGGGTTTTCACAACTTTCCAAAGGGGAAATCCTTTTTAACTTCAATCACAAGGATTTTCAGCTTTTTGTATTTCCCTCTACTCGGGTCGTAATACCTACTACTTGGTAGAGATTTTTATAGGAAAACTAGGAAACATTGCAAAACTCTCCTACTTACGTAATAAAGTCTAATTCTCAAACAAAATAAGATTCAAATGAATAAATCCTATTCCTACTTTAGGATTTTCCTAGATAAAACCTTTCTCCACTGGGATAAGTCATAGGGATAGGGAAAGAATGACCACGGTCCCTTCTGAAGCATCCTGTGGTTTAAGGCCAAGAAGGGAAAAATTTGCTCTTTTTGAGCTTTTGGCAATTTTTCTCTTTTTTCATAGAGGACCACCCTTTTTCTTTTTGGAGGATTTTTCTTTTGCTTTTTTCTCTTTCTTTTTCAATCAAAGCACTCTTTTCTGCTTTGCTTTTCATTTTCTTTTGAAGACAAATTTTTGGATGGATATCCTCTTTTTTTATTTTGCCAAATTTTCCTTTTTGGGAAGGAGAAGCGAAATGGGGAGAGACTTATCCCAATGGTTTACTCGATTCATCTAAGATCACCCTATTTTGAAATAGCATATACCATTTGGAAATATTTTGCTATTTTGAACAAGGCTCGATTTTGTAAGATGGGGACTTTTGAAATATAGCCCATAAATTTTGAAAACTCTACCTTTCATAAGGCCCTATTTCCCTTGTTTAGGGTCACACGATCCACCTTGATCCTTCTTCAAGAAGTTCAAAGGAGATCCCATTCGAAATATTTTCAAAAGAGAGTAGACCCTATACATGATATCTTTTAAAATGTTGAGCATTTATAGGGTCTACCAAGTTCCTACCGTCAACATCAACCAACCAATAAGCATTGTTAGTGGTGGTTCCACGCACGACATAAGGACCATCCCACTTGGGCCGCCACTTTCCAAGGGGGTGTGGACCTCGGTGGTGAATGGTTTTTAGCACTAGGTCTCCCACTTTGAAGTGGCGAGCGTTCATGTGCTTCTCATAGTGTTCGGGTTATCCTTTGCCTATATGCATGTGCATGATCCATAGCAAGGAGCCTCTTTTCATCTAACAAGTCAAGTTCGATCATTCTAGTATGTTGTAGAGTTTCTAATGGAATATCTAATGCAAGTGATGTATGAAATGAATGAAGCTTGGTATGAATGGGGAGTATGGCGCTTGTGCCATAGACCAACTCGAATGGGGTGGCATTTGTAGGAGTTCGAATGGAAGTTTTATAAGCCCACAAGGCTTCGTCAAGTTTCTCATGCCATGTCCTACCCTTTTCTATGATTTTCTCAATGATGCTTATGAGGGTTTTGTTTGTGGCTTTGGCTTGGCCGTTGCCTTGAGGATAGTAGGGCGATGAGAAGTGTTGAGTCATGCCATATGTGACACAGAATTTTTCCATCTTCTCATTCTTGAATGGGGTGCCATTATCGGACACTAGGTCTTTTTGAACTCGAAATCGGGCCAAGATATTTCTCTTAATGAATGCCACTACATGTTGTCCTTGGACATTAGCCAGGAATGTAGCTTCAACCCATTTAGAGAAATATTCGGTGGCCGCTAGGATGAACCTATGTCCATTGGATGCATTGGGGGATATGGGTCCTACGATGTCGAACGCCCAAATGGCAAAAGGCCATGGGCTTACGATGGAATTCCAAGTGGATGATGGAGTGTGAATGATATGCCCATATATTTGACATTGATGACATTTCCTAACATGATCATGGCAATCTTGTCTTAGGATGGACCAAAAGTACCCAGCTCTAAGTATCTTCATGGCCATCATATTTGCATTAACATGGCCTCCACACTCTCCATCGTGGAACTCGTGCATTATGGTCCTAGCCTCTTCAAGGTCTACACATCGCAACAAGATACCCGTAAAACTTTTCTTGTAAAGCACCCCTCCCAAAATTACATACCGGGTTGAAATTTTTCTAATAAACGATTGATCTTTTGAAGAAGCATATTCGGGAAATCCTCCGTTTTCTAAAAAGTTTTTAATGTCATAAAACCAAGGTTTATCATTCGGGTTTTGGTTATTTTGGCAAATCTCTAAATCGTGCGTGGATGGAATGGATGAGTGCCATATTTCTAAGGATCGGGTTCCCAAGGTGGGATCGACCCTTAAAGCGGATCCTAAGGAGGAGAGGGCATCCGCTATGGTGTTGTCCTCTCTCCCTATGTGAGTGAGTGTGCATGACTTGAAGGAGTCGACCAACTTGGTGGCCAACTCGTGATACGAAATGAGTTTTTCATGTTTGACTTGCCAAATTTTCAAAACTTGGTTCACAACCAGTAAAGAGTCTCCAAAGACTTCAATGCATGCTCCCCTAGATTTTTCAAGACTTTTAGGCCTTGTATGAGAGCCTCATTCAGCCACATTATTTGAACACTCAAAATCTAGACGAATTACAATGGATATCTCTCCCTTTTCCAGGGATATGAGAATGACTCCAACACCTGCCCCTTGTTCGTTACGTACCCCATCAAAGTACATTTTCCATACTTGGTTTTCATTATAACAGTTTGCTAAAACATGGTTTTAAAAATCGTTTGCAAATATGCCTTCATCAGGCATCTCATCAAGTATGGGATATGTTTCTTCCAAGGGGAACTCGGCCACATGATCAGCTAGGGCTTGCCCCTTAATGGAGGTTTGGTGGTGATATTTCAAGTCATATTCCATTAAGAGGAGTTGCCATTTATCAATTCTACCCGTTAGGATAGGTTTTTCAAACAAGTGCTTGATCGGATCAAGCTTAGACAATATCCATATCTCATGATCTAGAAAGTAATGTCTAAACTTTTGGCAAACCCATACTAATGCCAAGCACGTTTTTTCCATGGCTTGATAATTTCTTTCATATGCCAAGAGAGTTTTCGAAATATAGTAAATGGCGCACTCTTTGTGGCTATCATCCTCATATTGAGCTAATAAAGCACCCAATGCATTCGTATGTATGGAAATGTAAAGAAGTAAAGGATTTCCTTGCTTTGGAGGTTTCAAAATTGGAGGATTCACCAAATGAGTTTTCAATCTTTCAAAAGCTTTTTGACACTCCTCGTCCCACGAAAATTTTACCCCTTTTCGCAAAAGTTTGTTGAAAGGTTCGCATCTTGTTGCTAAATTTGAAATGAACCTCCTAATGGCTTGGAGGCGACCTTGGAGACTTCGGATTTGGGTCAAGTTGGATGGTAGAGGCATATCTATGATGGCTCGACACTTAGAGGGGTCTACTTCAATGCCCCTTTGGCTCACCATAAAGCCCAAAAGCTTGCCAGATTCTACCACGAATACACATTTTTGAGGGTTTAGTTTCACTTTGTAAAGCCTAAGCCTTTCGAAAACTTTTTGCAAACACTCAATGTAAGTAACTCGGGTTTTTTATTTCACCAAAAGGTCATCCACATATACTTCCAAGAGCTCGTGAATTTGATCATGAAAGATAGTAGTCATAGCTCTTTGGTATGTGGCACCGACATTTTTCAAACCAAACGGCATAACTGTGTAACAGTATGTGCCCCAAGGTATAGTAAAAGCAGTTTTTGCCTGATCTTTTGGTGCTAACTTAATTTGATTGTAACCCAAATAGCCATCTGTAAACACCCCGAAATCCCACGAATTTCTTAAACAAATCTGGTTTTATACAAGCAGCCCCAAAGGGCCATTTTTGAGTTTGGAAACCCAGGAGCCTTCCAAACCAACCCTGTATATATGTTTTAAACTCTATCTTTCAAAAACATATAATATAGCTTTTAAAAACCCTTTTAAAACATGTTTTGAAACCCCAAAGTGGCTTGGCCCGATCAAGACAGGACCAGGAGAGCCAAGAAGAGCCCGGAACCGGAGCACCTGTCGAGCCCGGCGCAGCAACTCTTGCATCTGATTCACATCCCAGGATCTCGAACGTCCAAGACCCTGTTCTTACCAAAATATCATTTGAAGTCATCTCCGGAAGGCAGAAACGGAGGCGGACGACCATGTTGGCGAAGACCCAACGCAGACGGAGCACTGATGCTGTCAGGCCCCGCACGAATCGTCCGTCTCGAACCCAGCTCGAAGGAGTCAGAGTTCAGTTTGGATTGGATCTGGACCATATATATCCAGATTCCAATCCAAACCCATATGTGGATTTGGATCCAGAGATCCAATCCAATATCCATATCCATGGCCCACATCACCTTCTCATAAATGGAGGTGGGGCCCACTTGAAATTCACGTGGGATATTGGGCATGAGAGAGAGTGGGGGTGAAAAATATCAAGAGTGTTGTATTAAGCTTGACTTGTGTGTCAAGTTTGGGTTAATCATGTGGGTTAGCCTAATTGAGTGGGTTTAAGCTTGTAATTAGCTAAAACCTAACCTAGGGCTGCACCAACATGGGGTGATCAAGGTCTATGGGCCATGCTAAGGGAGCTCCTTCACCTAAACCTAGCCAAAAATGCCTAAACCTAGCCTAAACCCCTAATCCACCCCTAATCTGAACCTAATCACCTAACCCACTTCCCTAATCCCGGCCTAATCCCAACCTAATCACCTAACCCACTTCCCTAATCCTTCCCTAAACCTAGATTAATTTCCCTAATCCTAGCCTAAACCTAGCCTAAACCACCTAACCTAGCTCACTAAACCTCACCCTAAAACCCAACCACCTAACCTAGCCCTAAACCCCTAAACCACCCTTAGCCCACGATTTTCCCAAACCCCTAGTTTTAAAATATCTGGCCCAATCCCATCCAGCCCACCTTATCTACATACTACCCTACCTAAACCACCTAACCACTACCCACAACCCAGCCCTAACCGACCTACCCATCCCCTATTTAAACCCCCCTCATTGTGGGCGGGTTTTTCAAGTGGGAACCACTCCACCACCCAGCCGGGCCCTCCCCTTCTCCCATCTCTCCTCCGTCTTCCCAGCAGCTCCAGCTCCTCCACCAGCCGCCACCTGCTCCGCCACCTTCCCTCTCCCACGTCACCATCACTGCCTCCCAGCTGGACGCCACCATCTTCCCCCAACTCCACCAGCCGACAGCTACCTGCCCGCCACTCTCCCACTCCATCCGCCACTCCTTCCCATTCGGTAAGTCCCCCTAACTCCCTCAAAACCACTCTCTACCACCCCTCCACTCTTAGCCACCCATCTTCCCCTTAGCTCAACCTCTTTGCCGCCACCATCTAAGCCTAGCCGAACCTAGGATAACCCAAGTGGCTGGCCACTGCTTAGCCACCATCTCCCATTCGGCCGACCCCCCCCTAGGTGCCCTATTTGGCCTTCCCACTAACTCACCTTTTAGGGCCAGTTTTCCCTTAGTACCTAACTTCCCTAGTGACCCTAAGACCCACTTAGTCAGCCACTCTAAACTCCCTACTTGGAGGCGCCGCCTACTTGCCACCGGCCCCCTTCGAGGCGTCCATCCCGCGCCCATTTGCAGCCGGCCAGCACTCTTGGTCACATACCTTCGCGGAGCTCCCGTTTGCAGCCCAAAGCCAAGGCCACGCTCAAGCAAGACCTCTACGGACCAGCTACTTGTAAGTTTCTAAACTCGGTCTTTAATCATACACTTGCTTGAAATTCAATTTGATACGGGGTTGTAATAACGGAGCATAGTCTCCCCCCGCTTGTAATAACGTGGCTTGGCACAACCACACACGTGCACTCTCTTAGTCGTGCACAATTTTGCACACACACGGGCCTAATCAGCCCCTAATATATAAGTGTACGTATATATTTCATTTCCGAAGGGTTTTGTTTAAGTTGGGTGTGTTGTCTTTCAATTTAAACACTCTCACACACATTGAGCTTTCGCTCTTATTGGAAAGACCCAAGTAAGGGCCGACCTATACTATTTGGGTTTCATTTCATGTCGTGTGAGTAAGTCTTTCAATTTAAACACTCTCACACACATTGAGCTTTCGCTCTTATTTGAAAGACCCAAGTAAGGGCCGACCTATACTATTTGGGTTTCATTTCATGTCGTGTGAGTAAGTCTTTCAATTTAAACACTCTCACACACATTGAGCTTTCGCTCTTATTTGAAAGACCCAAGTAAGGGCCGACCTATACTATTTGGGTTTTATTTCTTGTCGTGTGAGTAAGTCTTTCAATTCAAGCACTTTCACACACATTGAGCCTTCGCTCTTACTCCCAAGACCTTAGTAAAGGCCTTATTGCAGTTATATTTGGGTTTCATTTATGTCGTGTGTGTAGTACTTCAATTCAAGCACTCTCACACACATTGAGCCTTCGCTCTTACTCCCAAGACCTTAGTCAAGGCCATACTGCAATTTATATTTGGGTTTAATTTCATGTCGTGTGTGTAAGTCTTTCAATTCAAGCACGCACCCACATTGAGCCTTCGCTCTTATTTGCAAGACCCGAGTAAGGGCTCATATACATAAGATATATACATATCTCCCTTCGGTTATTTCCCTTCGGTTATTTCCCTTCGGTTATTTCCCTTCCGCTATTTCCCTTCAGTATTGTCTTTACATTTCGGGTTTTCCCTTTGGAGTAGCGTGAGTTTGCATTGCATCTACGCCATACCACGAGGTAGGACGCATATTGCATCGAAGCAACCCCCGCTCGAATTCGCCCATGTAGTGGAGTGTTCATAACACACAAACTAGGCGACCCAAAAAGGGATAAAAGAAAAGACTTAGGCACGTGCAAATCCACGTGATCTAAAACATGCAATCGCATCTTAAAAACCCGAAATAGACACCTCGAAACCGTTTCGTAGACTTTCTCCCCAAAACTCGATTTTTTGCAAAAGCGTACAGACTGACCCTTGCGCATCGGTGCAAGAAGGTCTGCGACGACAAGAGCTCACTTGCTCACAGTCGCCACATTTAGAAGTCAGTGTTAAGTATATCTTCGCTAGCTTAAGTAAGCTAGCTGGCACGCCCTATTTGTATACATAGGCCTTAGACGCACGATAAGATCCACTCCAAGCCACGAAAGGGGCGAAGAGGCGGGGATTTTCGCGCGTCTACACCATCCATGAAAGAAAATATTTCATGATTTGCAGTGCTATCCACTATCAAATCAATATTTGGTAGAGGAAAATTGTCTTTTGGAGTGGCTTTGTTCAAATTTCTAAAATCAATGCAAATCCTAATTTTCCCATTGGATTTTCGAACTACAACAATATTTGAAAGCCATTCTGAGTAGGCAATAGGTTTTATAAATCCGGCTTTTAACAGATCTTCTAAACCCTCTTTCACTTGTGCGTGCACATCAGGGTGAATCTTTCTAAGCTTTTGCTTTATGGGTTTGGCATTCGGTTATAGGGGAAGACGATGCTCTACTACCATTGGGTCTAAACCCGGCATGTCTTCGTAGGTCCATGCAAACACATCTACATATGATTTGAGAAATGTGATGAATGATGTCCGTTCATGCTCATGTAAACATGCACCTATTTTAACATGCTTGGGATTAGACTCACTCCCTAGATTTACTTCCACAAAATCCCCTCCTACGAAATTTGAAGGCTTTTCTAAGTCAAGGATTCTATGGAACTCGGGAAGCTCGGAGGTTTGGTCCTCCTCATTGATGAGGGGATCTTCCTCTTTGCTTTGATCGCTCTTGAAAAATTTGGGTTCTATGAAAGTGCTAGGCAAGGCACACGGTTTTGGAACATCTACCACTTTCAAAAGACTAGGGCTTTTCACAAAGACAATGTTTTTGGGTTTTCCAAGATTTTCGATTTTTTGGCTTTTTCGAAATTGCTCTTCGGAGATGGAATGTACAAAACCTTGTTTTTGGTATTTTCGCACTTTTCAATTTTTTTGGGTTTTTGTAAACACAAGGAACAAAAACCACATTCTTTTTGGAATTTTCAAAATTTCCAATTTTTTTGGCTTTTTGTAAACAAATGGAAGGAGGAGAAATGTAAATCACATTCTTTTTGAGATTTTTGAAATTTTCTATTGTTTTTGGGTTTTGGGAATTTTCTAAATGTTTTTGGATTTTGCAAATTTCTAATTTTTTTGGGTTTTTGGATGTGGTGGGGTCTTCCATCAAACCTACAAAGAAAACACCATGCATTAGGCTCTAAATAAGAGGTCTAAGTCATAGGTGTCGGTATTAGGAGGTTCTAAGGCACCCTTGACCCAAGTGGTCGTGGGTGGAGGTTCGGGTGGTATGGATGGGTCGTAGCCTATCCCATACCAGTTTTGGTTTATGTTTGACACTATGGGTTCAAGACGACCTTGGTTTTGGCTCCCTAGGCCTTGATAAGGCATATAACCCATGTTCAACATCATGTTCCAAGGCTTCTTCAATTTTGAAAATGTTTTATAAAGGGGATGGCCTTAGAACTTGGTGTCGTCCATGTCATGCTCAAACACTTTTATGGACATAGGGCGGACTTTGGGTAGTTTTGAGATGGTCTTGAGTGGGCTAGCCTTGGGCGGCCCTTTTATGTACACGACACCTTTTCGTTTGGGATGAGCTACCAAGGGTTCACCTAGTTTTGACTCATGGGTTTTGTCACCTGATAAGCATGGGAAATTTTTTATTCCCTGCAGCTGGGGGTGATTCTCTCCTAGAATTACCATAACTTGGTTTTGGAGGGGTATTTTTACACACCTATGAAAGGTGGATGGCACAACCCGCAAGTTGTGTATCCATGGCCTTCCTAGGAGTAGGATATAATGAGGGTGTATGTCTAAAACATGAAACACCCTGGAATGACTCATGCCCCCTACTTCTATGGGTAACTCTATGACTCCTAAAGGTTTGGATGTGTTTCTATCGTATCTTGTGATCACGATGGAACTCGGGTTTAGAGAGGTCAAGGAGACTCCTATCTTGTAGGCTATGTGTAGTGGAAGTATATTTAGACCTCCTCCGCCATCAACCAAACACTTGTCTAGAGGATGGTGATTCAATACCACCTCTATATGCAAAGCTTGGTTATGGTTTTGGTAGGGTTGTTCTAGCTCGTCTTCCGAAAACACAATGGGAGTTTTAGCACAAATGGGTGAGACTAGGAAGGAGAGGGACTCAGGGGTTATGGTTGGGTTAACCTTGGCCTTCTCTAAGATCTTTTCTAAAACTTGTCTATGTCTAGGGGATGTTTGGATAAGCTCTAGGATAGACATATTTATGTGAATCTTAGCAAGGTGATTTTCAAAATCATATGGGGTTAACACATTGTTTTTACCCATGAGATGCGATGCTTTGGGAATGCATGATTTTGAAGGGTCGGGGATAACGACCACTTCCTTGCTAGCATCTTTTGCTAAGTGTGGGGGTTGGTAGATCCTTCTGAATCTAGTGACCTCGTCCACACCTTTCCTATGGCTCGTTCCTAGGTGGGCTCTAGTTTGATGCTTGGGAGCACCTCAAATCTCTAATAAGGCTCTAGCTGGGGGCGGGACTCTAAGCGCTCCCCAGATCACTACTTGTTTGACTTTTTTTATTACGAGCAGTGGTATGTGACAAGTAGTGCGATCTGTATGCCATGCATGATCCAAACCATTCAAATGAGAGGAGAGAGCATATACCTGCTTGTCCTTCCCGCTAATGCTTGCATGGTTGGGGAAGGGTTCCTTGAGTACGGCTTGGGCGGGCTCCGATTCCTCAGTGACCTCTAGCCGGCCTTGCTCGATCAAGTCCTCTATTTTGTTAAAAAGGGTGTAGCAGTGATTTGTATCATGGCCTTTGAGCCTATGATACTTGCAAAACTTGTTCAAAAATTTCCCTTTAGGGGGTGTCCCCTCGAGAACTTCCGGAAGTGTCACCATTCCCTGGGCGAGCAGGAGGTCGAGGACCTCTGTGATGGGCTGCCCCAGTGGGGTGTACTCCCTTTTTTCGAAAGACTTTTGAACCTTTTTGTTCTTCGGTTCAAATTTTGAAGTGTCGGCCGGGCTTGGTTCTACTCGGACATTTGTAACTTTTTGGGGTTTTGCCCCATTGTCCGTAGTAGTTGGCCCGTAAGTCCCGAGCTTTTCAAAACGGGTTTTCGAAAAAATTTTGCCTTTCCACAAGTCATCGTAGACCCCCTTTTCATATTTGCTTCGAATAGGGAAGCCTTCTTGATTAATTTGTGAAAAGTAGAAATTTCATGGAGAGAAAGGAGCATTTTCAGCTCGGGTTTGAAATTTTCAAGGATGAGTATCACGGTACATCCTTCTGAGATGGGCTCTCTTACTTGCCCCAATAAAGACCTCCATCAAACGATAAATGCATGAGCATCCTCATTCGTGGCTTGTTTTGTGTCCCTTAGGGTGTTCAAAGTGGGGGTCACTTCCACGTTGTGTGAAAACCTTTGCATAAAACCATTTGCCAACTCTTCAAAAGTGGCAAATTGGCTCTCAAGTCATAGGAAGCAAGCCACTTGGAAGCGGTTCCCTTAAGGGAGAGGGGGAACCAGTAGATCCACTTAGCCGAGTCTTTCTTATTTTTGTATGCTCGGTGGGAAAAGAGTTAGAGGTGGGATCTAGGATCCCCCGTCCCATCATACCGGTGGAAATTCGGTATGTCATCGTCGCTATCCATTTGGTAATCGGAAGGTAAAAAATCGGATAGGGCGTATGACCTCTTTTCCTTGGCCTGGCCCCTTAGTAGTTGTTGAAGGGCCTTGCGATCTTTCACTGTGAATGACTCAAGATCTCTGTCCCCTTCCATAGTGGAGGTCTCTTTGAGTTTTCTGGGTTTGCTCGTTTTCTTTCGAGCCCTAGTTTGCTTTCCATGGGATGAGCAGGATTCGACCGCTACGGCCTCTTGGCTGAGAGCGGCGATTCTTGCTTCGAATTCTTTCCTCAAGTCTTCTAATGACTCTTTCTTCTTTTTGAAATTTGTTTTTGAAAATCTTTTCGAAAATTGACTTGACAAGCATGAAGCCCGGCTCGACACCTCGTAAGAACCATCCGAACTCGACATGATCTTATGGGCCTTGAAAATCCTACATGTGCACAATTTACCAATGTTAAAAATACTTTGAAAAAGATTTTTGAGAGTTTTATTTGCTTAGAAATTCCTCAAGACCCGAGTCCCACCGGGCGTGCCATTTCTGTAGACATGAAAATTCTCATTTCAAAGTTTATGAGACAAACTTGAAATGAAACTTTCCACCCCTACGCTTGCACGAGCGTGCCAGCTAGTTCAAAACTAGCAAATGTTTGTAAGACTTCTAGGCGATTGTGTGCAAGCGGGATCTTTTCACTCACACCTTTTTGATTCGATGCTCAAGGGTCAGTGTTGAGCGCTTAGGAATTTTATTTTACAGCAAAACATGACTCCCTTTTACATAAACAAGTGTCTTTGAAAAATTTGTTGAACTTGTGCACTCGGATTCAATACTTGGAAAAACACAAGCTGTTGAAAACAGAGAATTCTGTTTTCAGAGCTATTTTCTAGGGGAGTTTTCAAGGTGTCACAGACTTCCAAAAATTATCAACATTTTACCAGACGAAGCTGGTAGTGTGGAGAGACTATAACCTTTTTCAAATCTGCATTTGGAGTACTACTAAATCAGAAACAAATAATCTACTCAAACCACCTCACTGACTCAGAATAGTTCTGTTTCAGAAATATAGAAACTTAAAGATGAGTCTGTATCTCTCTGTTCAGAACTCCGATTTTGATGATTTTGATGTTGCTGGAAATCTGTGGATGTTATCTTTCCAATGCATCAAAAATCAATTAATTTGGACTAATGTGGACAGAGATATGGGACTTTTATCCAACCTCTGTTTCAGAAAATCCGACTGTACAAACAGTGGTGCAGAAATTTGGTCGTTCTTAATCTGCTTTTATTACGTGGCTGAGCGGCCCTAAAATCTTGCCAATTTTATACAGAGTGTCCCTATGTGTGTGGAATCAGTGTGCCAAATTTTGAGACAATCGGAGCAAGCATCACAAAATTAAAATTGCAGAAATAGACATATGCAGAGATGCTGAAATCTGGTTTTCTGTTTTATAAATGTAATGATGCGTAACCCACACGAAATTAAAATGCAACAACCCTGAAAGCAAATTTGCTGGAATATAAATGAATGGAAAGTATTTTATAGCTTAGACATAGAGGGGGTTAGAAGTATAGAGGGTATATAGTATATAGGAAGGAAGAAGCATTAAAGCAAACACTTGGCGTGCATGTGGGTGTATAGTGTTTCATCCACGAAATTGAAATTGCAGCAAAGCTAGATTATTACAACTCGGGGGGAGATGAAACTCCATTAATACAAGCCCATTTAATGAATTGAATGGAAGAGAATGAAACTTAGATTAAGTAAGAAAGGTCTTACATGAGTTTTGGAGTGTGGAGGACCGGGTTTCAATGATGAAGTCGACCTTCCTCTTGATGGCCTTCCTTCTCAACTCCCACAAGTTCTCACCTAGCTTCCCCTTCTTCCCACACTAGAGGACGTCCCTCCTTGCTGGAAATTCCTACACCTAGTCTAGCACACACCACACAAGGTCTAGAGCTTCTCTCTCTTCTCTCTCCAATATCCAAGTTATGGAACCCGCCCCCCCTCTTGGGCCTTTTTATAGGCCAAGGGGGGGGCTGGTTCTAGTGGTTTCTTGTGGGGCGGGTTGGAGCTTTTGCTTGGTGGATTTGATCAGCTCCAAACCGGCTTCTTGTAGTTCCTCATTGAGTCAATTTGGACCAGCCCATGTGGGCTGGTCTAGGTGCCATGGCTTGGTGTAGCCCTAGAGCATGCGGTTGGTTTTAAACAACCTTACAATATGTAACATGTTTTGTTTGGGCTGATTTCTTTAAACTTCGACCCACTTGAATTCGCTTCTTTCTTTGATTCGACTCCCACCTTGATTTGAACTCCACACGGACACGACTTGATCTTTGGCTTTAGTTCTTTACACGATCCCACTTGATTTGGGCCCGTCTATTTGGGCTTGAGCTTGATGATCTTGCCTTGAACCACATCGAGTTGGTGCTTCGTGTTCTCGGTCGGTCGCATCCTTTATGCTTGTCTTGATGTGATGAGCTTTCGCTGCTGCTTTACTCAACATATTTCGAACATGATTCACTCGACAAGGTAGGCCTTGACATGACCCATGTGGGAGAGCTGCATTCGATCCATACTTTTGGGCTTGGATTGGATGTTACCCTCTTCGAACTTCAGAGGCTTTTTAACTTGAATTTAAAACCTTAAAGTATCTCCCTGAATGTTTAAACTTTAAAATCTGGGGTGTTTTTGAATTTAATGGTTTATAAAGGTTTTAAACTGATTTTTGGAAACTCAGGACTTTTGAAAAACCTTTGAAAATTTTGGGTGTTTACAGGCCCCACCTCCATTTATGAGAAGGTGATGTGGGCCATGGATGTGGATATTGGATTGAATCTTTAGATCCAAATCCAAATCCAAATCCACATATACGTTTGGATTGAGATCTGGATATATATGGTCCAGGTCCAATCCAAACTGAATTCTAACTCCTTTAGGGTATGTTCGAAACGAACGGTTTGTGCGGGGTCTGACAGCATCAATACTCCGTCTTGCGTTGGGTCTTCGCCAAAATGGTCGTCCGCTTCTATTTTCACCTTCCAGAGATGATTTTTAATGATTTGTTGATAATAGGGGCTTGGACATTCGAGATCCTGGGGATAAATCAAACACGAGAGTTGCTGTGCCGGGCTCGACATGTGCTCCGGTTCCGGGCTCTCTTTGGCTCTTCTGGTCCTGCTTGCATAAGGCCAAGTCGCTTTGTGGGGTTTCAAAATACCTTTAAAAGGTTTTAAAACTATATTATACATATTTTAAAACATATATAGTTTAAACATATGTACAGGGTTTGTTTGGAAGGCTCCTGGGTTTTTAGACTCAAAATAGCCCTTTGGGGCTGCTTTTACAAAACCAGGTTATTTAAGAAGTTCGTGGGATTTCGGGGTGTTTACAGATGCCCCTCTTTGGCATTGTCCAAATTGATTTGGATAATGGCAAAGACGACAAACACCCCTTTCAATGTCTCCCTAGATCTAACCACGAAAATATGGGATCGTCCCAATCTTTAGCAAAATCTCACTTTTAAAACCCTCGTAGGAGGAGATATCACGCCAAAGGGATATACAGAACGATTTTTGGTCCTAAATGGGATCATGTTATGCAAGTGTCTATGCGTGGAAATGCAGATGCATGACATGGGTGGGGTGCCAAGAGTGGCGACCTCCCAGAGACCAGATATGGTCGAACTCTTGAGACTTACAAGGCCTACTGCTCCAAATGAGCAGATCCTATGCTGTTCGATGTTCGATTTTTCAAAATCTATTTACAAAAGCTATTTACAAAAGGGACAACTGTCTTGAGTCTCAATCCTAAGGATCTCGAGCTCTTCGTGTTTGCCTTTGCTTGAGTCTTGACACTCGCTTATCTAGCGGAGGTTTTATAAGAAAACAAGCTTTATTTCAAATTCCTACGTCTTACTTGAAACGTCGAATTCTCAAACAAAATGAAATTCAAGTAAGTAAATCCTATTTTTACTTTAGGATTCCTCGAAATGAACCATGTTTTACTTGGGATAAGCCAAGGATGGGAAAGAGATACCACGGTCCCTTCTGAAGCATCCCGTGGTTTAAGGCATAGAAGGCGGAAAACTGCTCTTTTTGAGCTTTTTGGCCTCTTTTCCCTTTTTTTCATAGAGGGTCTCCCTTTGGGAGTATTTTTTCTTTAATCCCTCTTTTTCACAAGAGAATCGATTTTCTTTTGGATTCTGGTTTCTTTCTTTTGGAAAGAGACTTTGGATGGGAAAATTCCCTTTATTTGGGCCACGTTTTCCTTTTCGAAGTAAGGGCCTAATTAGCACACGTGCACTCTCTTAGTTGTGCACGATTTTGAACACGCACGGGCCTAATCAGCCCCTAATACATAAATATATACATATACTTTAATTTTTGTAGGGTTTTGATTAAGTTGGGTGTGTTGTCTTTGTAAACACCCTGAAATCCCACGAATTCCTTAAAACAAACTTGGTTTTGTAAAAGCAGCCCCAAAGGGCTATTTTGAGTTTGGAAACCCAAGAGCCTTCCAGACAACCCTGTATATATGTTTTAAACTTTATATTTCAAAAACATATAATATGGCTTTTGAAAACCTTTTAAAACACGTTTTTAAAACCCCGAAGTGGCTTGGCCTGATCAAGACAGGACCAGGAGAGCTAAGAAGAGCCCGAAACCGGAGCACCCGTCAAGCCCGGCGCAGCAACTCTTGTATCTGATTCACACCCCAGGATCTCGAACGTCCAAGACCCTGTTCTTACCAAAATAGCATTTGAAGTCATCTCCGGAAGGTAGAAACGGAGGCAGACGACCATGTTGGCAAAGACCCAACGCAGACGGAGTACTGATGCTGTCAGGCCCCGCACGAATCGTCCATTTTGAACCCAGCTCGAAGGAGTCAGAGTTCAGTTTGGATTGGATCTGGACCATATATATCCAGATTCCAATCCAAACCCATATGTGGACTTGGATTTGGATTTGGATCCAAAGATCCAATCCAATATCCATATCCATGGCCCACATTACCTTCTCATAAATAGAGGTGGGGCCCACTTGAAATTCACGTGGGATATTGGGCATGAGAGAGAGTGGGGGTGAAAAATATCAAGAGTGTTGTATTAAGCTTGACTTGTGTGTCAAGTTTGGGGTTAATCATGTGGGTTAGCCTAATTGAGTGGGTTTAAGCTTGTAATTAGCTAAAACCTAACCTAGGGCTACACCAACATGGGGTGATCAAGGTCTATGGGCCATGCTAAGGGAGCTCCTTCACCTAGACCTAACCCAAAATGACTAATCCTAGCCTAAACCCCTAATCCACCCCTAATCCCAACCTAATCACCTAACCCACTTCCCTAATCCCATCCTAATCCCAACCTAATCACCTAACCCACTTCCCTAATCCTTCCCTAAACCTAGATTAATTTCCCTAATCCTAGCCTAAACCTAGCCTAATCACCTAACCTAGCTCACTAAACCTCACCCTAAAACCCAACCACCTAACCTAGCCCTAAACCCCTAAACCACCCTTAGCCCACAATCTACCCAAACCCCTAGTTTTAAAATATCTGGCCCAACCCTTTCCAGCCCACCTAATCTACATACCACCCTACCTAAACCACCTAACCACTACCCCAAGCCCAGCCCTAACCGACCTACCCATCCCCTATTTAAACCCTCCCCCTTGGGGGCGGGTTTTCCAAGTGGGAACCCTCACCTCACCCAGCCGGGCCCTCTCCTTCTCCCACTTCCTCACCTAGCCGGGACCACTCTCCATCACCTCCGCCTGCTCCACCAGCTCCACCTGCACCGCCACCTTCCCTCTTCCATCCACCACCACCTCCCCCAGCCGGACGCCACCACCTTCACCCAACCGAACCAGCCAAGAGTCCACCCGCCCGCCTGCTTCTCCTTGCCTTCCACCGCCTCTCCCCATTCGGTAAGTACCCAATCTCCATCAAAGCCCTTCTCTTCCACCTCTCAGCCTTTGCCACCACCCTTTTCACCTAGCCGAACCTAGTATAACCTAAACTATCGGACACTACCTAGCCATCATACTCCATTCGGCCTTCCCCTAGGTGTCCCATTCGGCCTTCCCACAAACCCTCCTTTAGGTCCAGCTTCCCTAAACTCTCAACTCCCCTAGTGACCCTAAAAACCCACTTATTTAGCCCCTTTGAACCCCCTACCTTGAGGCAACATCTACTTGCCACCGGCCACCTTCGAGGCGCCTATCCCGCGCCCCACTTGCAGCCGGCCAGCACTTTGGTTCATCCATCTTTGAGGAGCTCCCGTTTGCAGCCCAAGGTCAAGCCCACGCTCAAGCAAGGCCTCTACGGACCAACTACTCGTAAGTGCCTAAACTCGGTCCTTAGTTGTATACTTGCTTGAGATTCAATTTGATACGGGGTTGTAATAACGGAGCATAGTCTCCCCCCGCTTGTAATAACGTGGCTTGGCACAACCACACACGTGCACTCTCTTAGTCGTGCACGATTTTGAACACACACGGGCCTAATCAGCCCCTAATATATAAGTGTACATATATACTTTCATTTTCGAAGGGTTTTGTTTAAGTTGGGTGCGTTGTCTTTCAATTGAAGCACTCTCACACACATTGAGCTTTTGCTCTTATTTGAAAGACCCAAGTAAGGGCCGACCTATACTATTTGGGTTTTATTTCATGTCGTGTGAGTAAGTCTTTCAATTCAAGCACTCTCACACACATTGAGCTTTCGCTCTTAGTTGAAAGACCCAAGTAAGGGCCGACCTATACTATTTGGGTTTTTATTTCATGTCGTGTGAGTAAGTCTTTCAATTCAAGCACTTTCACACACATTGAGCCTTCGCTCTTACTCCCAAGACCTTAGTAAAGGCCTTATTGCAGTTATATTTGGGTTTCATTTATGTCGTGTGGGTAGTCTTTCAATTCAAGCACTCTCACACACATTGAGCTTTCGCTCTTACTCCCAAGACCTTAGTCAAGGCCATACTGCAATTTATATTTGGGTTTAATTTCATGTCGTGTGTGTAAGTCTTTCAATTCAAGCACGCACCCACATTGAGCCTTCGCTCTTATTTGCAAGACCCGAGTAAGGGCTCATATACATAAGCTATATACATATTTCCCTTCGGTTATTTCCCTTCTGTTATTTCCCCTTCAGTATTGTCTTTACATTTCGGGTTTTCCCTTTGGAGTAGCGTGAGTTTGCATTGCATCTACGCCATACCACGAGGTAGGACGCATATTGCATCAAAGCAAGCCCCGCTCGAATTCGCCCATGTAGTGGAGTGTTCATAACACACAAACTAGGTGGCCCGAAAAGGGATAAAAGAAAAGACTTAGGCACGTGCAAATCCACGTGATCTAAAATATGCAACCGCATCCTAAAGACCCAAAATAGACACCTCGAACCGCTTCATAGACTCTCTCCAAAACTCGATTTTTGCAAAGCGTACAGACTGACCCTTGCGCATCGGTGCAAGAAGGTCTGCGACGACAAGAGCTTACTTGCTCACAGTCGCCACGTTTAGAAGTCAGTGTTAGAAATATTTTCGCTAGCTTAAGTAAGCTAGCTGGCACACCCTATTTGTATACATAGGCCTTAGACACACGAGAAGATCCACTCCAAGCCCTGAAAGAGGCGAAGAGGCGGGGATTTTCGCGCGTCTACAGAGATTGGCACGCCCGGTGGGACGTGAGCCTTTTCAAAAATCGAGTTTACTTGTAGAAGTCTTGCGAAAATTTTGTAAAAAGGTGTCGTTTTAACTTGTTTTCTTTGCTTGTACTTAGGAAATTTTGAAAAGGCTTGAAAAGCATGTCAAAATCCAATCCAAGTGAAGTGTCGAGCCAAGGCTCATGCGCATCAAGTTCTCACTCTAGGAGGATTTTCAAAAACAAAATAAAACTAGATGAAATCGAGGACTTGAGAAGGGAGTTTGAGGCCAAAATCGATGCTCTCAGCCAAGAGGCTGAAGTAGGCGATTCATGTTCATCAAACGGTGAACAAAGGCCCAAAAAGAAATCTGAAAAACCTCGCAAGCAAAAAGAGGCCTCCGTAATGGAAGGCAACCAATACCACGAGTCCTTCACACAAAAGGACCGTAAAGCCCTACAGCAGCTGCTGAAAGGGCAGAATAAAGAGAAAAGAAGCTACGCCCTGTCTGATTTCCTTCCTATGGATTACGAAACAGACAGTGACGATGAAATACCGAACTTCCATCGGTATGATGGCATAGGAGACCCTAGGTCTCACTTGCAGCTTTTCTCGCGTCGAGCCCATAAGAAGAAAAAGGACTCGATAAAATGGGTGTATTGGTTCCCTCTATCCCTTAAAGGCACAGCTGCCAAATGGCTGGCTTCCTACGACTTAAGCCAGTTCGCTACTTTTGAAGAGTTAGCGAACTGCTTCATGCAAAGATTTGCACACAACGTGGAAGTCACGCCAACCCTGAGTACCTTAAGGGATACCAAGCAAGGCATGAACGAAGACGTGCATGCCTTCATTATAAGATAGAGGTCGCTTTTGGGCCAAGTGCGAGAGCCCATATCCGAAGGATGCGCAGTAATGCTCATCCTGGATAATTTCAAAAGCGAGTTAAAAACCCTTCTCTCGCTCCATGAGATTTCAACTTTCCATAAGTTGATCAAAAAGGCCTCCCTTTTCGAAACCAACTTGCGAAAAGGGACATACGACCACTTATGGAAAGGAAGTGCCATTCCAAAAACCCGTTTAGAAAAGCCCATCGCATATGGGCTGCCCACGACGGACAAAGGGGCAAAGCCCCATAAAATCGCCAATGTCCGGGTAGATCCAGGCATGGCGGGCACTTCTAAAAATTTTGAAAAAATAGAAAATAAGAGAGAACGTAATTTTCAAAAACCGGTTGAAAAACGGGAGTACACTCCGCTGGGGCAACCTGTGTCGGAGGTCCTAGACCTCTTACTTGCCCAGGGCATGATCGAACTCCCTGAAATCCCCGAAGGAGTCACATCCAAAGGGGGGTATTTAAACCGATTTTGCAAGTATCATCGGCTCAAAGGCCATGATACCAAACGCTGCTTCTCTCTTTTAAATAAAATTGAGAACTTGATAGCAGAAGGCCGGCTCCAGGTCACTGCGGAACCTGAGCCACCTCAAGCTATCTTCGAGGAACCCTTTCCCAAACACGCCAGTGGCAGTGGGAAAGGAAAGGAGGTATGTACCCTCACCATTTCCAAGGAACTAGCGCAAAAGCCAGAACCTGGTCGACCTACTTGTGCGCCCATCCTTGTATTATACAAGAGGCCCGCCCAAGTCGTCATTCGGGGACCACCAAAAGTGGAAACCCCGGCAAAACCAGTTTTGAAAATCCAAGGTTCTCCTCAGCTCATCCTTAGAGCCAAGTTTAGCGCGAACCCTAGGCTGGTCGTGGGGGAAGTCACTAGATCCGGGAGGATCTATCAACCCCCGCACCTTCAAGGTGCTCAAAAGGTGGTCAGTGTGCCTGGCCCCTTAAAAGCATGTATCCCTAGTGGTCTGCCAAAAGCAGATAAGGACAAAGTCATCATCCTAAAACCTTATGATTTCGAAAACCACCTTTCAAAGATTCCTATTCACATGTCTTTCCTAAAGCTTATCAAAACCTCGCCTAGGCATAGACTTGTCTTAGAGAAAATTCTAGAAAGGGCCAAGGTTGATTCGAACATAAGTCCGGAATCCTTGTCTGCCCAAGTGGCTTTATTAGGAGCAAAATCGCCCATCACCTTTTCGGAAGATGATGTGGATAGACCCTACGAAACCCACAACCAGGCCCTGCATATCGAGGTGGTTCTAAACAACCACTCTCTGGACAGGTGCCTAGTCGATGGTGGAGGAGGGCTCAACATCCTTCCACTTCATGTGGCGTACAAAATCGGAGTCACCTTGACTTCAGTGAACCCAAGCCCCATCGTTATCACTGGATACGATGGGAATGCGTCTAGGCCTTTAGGATCCATCGAACTCCCAATGGAAATGGGAGAGATCGAACACACGGGGGTGTTCCATGTCTTGGACATCCACCCCCATTATAACCTATTGCTGGGAAGACCCTGGATACACAGTTTGTGCGCTGTGCCATCCACCTTCCACAGGTGTGTCAAGATCCCTTTTAAGGACCAGGTCGTAGTGATCCTAGGTGAGAGTCACCCACAGCTTCAGGGGATCATAAACTCCCCTTGTTTATCAAGCTCCCAGGCCCATGAGGCTAACTTGGGGCAAATTATGGTTGAGCCACCTCGGCTCGTGTTGAACAACCCTAGGAAGGTTGAATGTGTGAAGGGGCCGCCAAAAGCAGGCCCCCTCCCGACTCTAATCCTCCTAGGAAAACCCAAACGTTCCCTATTTCCAAAACCCCTGGACAAAAGGCCATACGAGCCTAATATGGACGATAGCATGTTCCAGGACCACGACTTATATCCCATCTTTTCAAAAAACAAAAGGTCATGGAACATGTTATTGAACATGGGCTACACGCCCTACAAGAGTCTAGGGGCACAAAACCAGGGTCTCCTAGAGCCCATCCTTCCTAGGGCCAACCCAAGCCGATATGGGATCGGCTATACTCCCCGAATACCGCCGGAGCCACCCCCTGGGTCAAGGGTGCCCCGGAGCCTGTCTTAGAAGAAACCTATGGTTTAGAACTCCTATTTCGAGTCTAACCCGTAGTGTTTTCCCTTTGTAGGTGTGATGGAAGATCCCTTTTTCTAAAAATACCAAAAACATTTGAAAACTTAAAATCAAAAAAATCGAAAAACAAGAAAAACCAAAAACAATGGAAAAACAAAAACTCGAAAAAAGAGTGCTTTGTATAGTTCCCAAAGTTCTTTTTTTACAAAAGCCCAAAAAAATCGAAAATTTGGAAAATACCAAAAAGATTTTGTACATAGCTGCTCCTGGTAGGACTTTGGCAAAAGAAAAGGATTTCGAAAGAAACGTCGTCTGCATAGCCAGACCAAAAGTTTCGAAATCACTTGAAAATCCAAGTACAAAACCAGGTCATTTTGAAAACCACGCATCAAGTTCCCTCGGGTCTATAGCCCACGAGAATGATCAAAGCCCAGAAGTGGATCCCCTTAAGGAAGATCCCACTTCTGAGCTCCCAGAATTTCATAGGATTCTTGATTTTGAAAGACCTTCCCAATCAGTAGGAGGAGATTTCGTAGAGGTGAACCTAGGGGATGATTCCAATCCCAAAACCATCAAAATAGGCGCATGCTTGCATGAAACTGAAAAGTTAGCATTCATTGCATTTCTACGAACCTATTTAGATGTGTTTGCATGGACGTATGAAGACATGCCGGGCATAGATCCCAGCATAGTCGAGCATCGTCTTCCCTTAGATATAGGTATAAAACCCATAAAGCAGAAACTTAGGAAAATACACCCGAATGTACACACGCAAGTCAAAGAGGGTTTAGAAGATCTGCTAAAAGCCGGATTTATAAAACCCATTGCGTATTCTGATTGGTTGTCAAATATTGTTGTAGTTCGAAAAACCAATGGGAAAATTCGAATATGCATCGATTTCAGAAACCTGAATAAAGCCACTCCAAAGGATAATTATCCTTTACCAAACATAGATTTGATAGTCGATAGTACTTCAAATCATGAAATGTTTTCATTCATGGATGGCTATTCAGGCTATAATCAAATCAAACTAAGTCCACGAGATCAGGGTAAGACCGCCTTCACAACCCCATGGGGCACATACTGCTATACAGTCATGCCCTGAAAAATGCCGGCGCAACATACCAACGAGCCATGAACACGATCTTCCATGATCAAATTCACGAGCTTGTAGAAGTGTATGTAGATGATCTCTTGGCGAAATCCAAAACCTGATGCACTCATATCGAATGTTTACAAAAGATTTTCGAAAGGCTTAGGCTTTACAAAGTAAAGCTAAACCCTCAAAAATGTGTGTTCGGTGTAGAATCAGGGAAGCTTCTAGGCTTTATGGTGAGCCAAAGGAGAATAGAAGTCGACCCCTCTAAGTGTCGAGCCATCATAAACATGGCTCCACCCTCCAATCTCACCCAAGTCCGTAGCCTCCAGGGTCGATTACAATCTGTGCGCCGATTCATATCGAATCTGGCAACTAGATGCGAACCCTTCAACAAACTGTTGAGGAAGGGTACGAAATTCTTATGGGATGACGAATGCCAAAAGTCCTTCGAGAGACTGAAGGCATACTTGGTTAATACCCCCGTTTTGAATCCTCCAAAACAAGGAAAACCGCTTTTATTATACATCTCCGTGCATGTGAATGCTTTAGGAGCCCTGTTGGCTCAATACGAGGATGACACCCATAAGGAGTATGCCATCTACTATATTTCGAAAACTCTCTTGGCTTATGAATGAAATTATCAAGCCATGGAGAAGACGTGCTTGGCCCTAGTCTGGGCCTGCCAGAAGTTCAGACACTATTTCCTAGATCATGAGATCTGGATAGTGTCCAAGCTTGATCCAATCAAGCACTTGTTCGAAAAACCCATTCTCACGGGTAGATTGGGCAAATGGCAGCTCCTTCTAATGGAGTATGATCTGAAATACCATCACCAGATCTCCATTAAGGGGCAAGCCCTGGCAGATTACGTGGTTGAATTCCCCTTAGAGGACTCATATCCCACTCTTGTCGAAATGCCTGATGAAGGCATATTGCAAAACCATTTTCAAAAACACATTTTGGCAAATTCTTTCGAAAACCAAGTGTGGAAGATGCACTTCGATGGGGCACGAAACCAACGAGGGGCTGGTGCCGGGATCATCCTAATCTCCCCTGAAAAGGGCAAGATTCCCATAGCGGTCCGCTTAGATTTTGAATGTTCCAATAACGTAGCTGAGTATGAAGCACTCATACAAGGCTTAAGGATTTCGAAAACTCTAGGGGCATCATGCATCGAGGTCTTTGGAGATTCGCTCCTTGTCATAAACCAGGTTTTAAAAATTTGGCAAGTACGTAATGAGAAACTACTTCCATATCACGAGTTGGCCACTCGATTGGTCCAATCCTTCCAGTCGTGTAAGCTCACACACGTGGGAAGAGAGGACAATGGCATCGCCGATGCCCTCTCCTCCTTGGGCTCAGCCCTGAAGGTCGATCCCATTTCAGGGACCAGATCTTTGGAAATATGGCATGCGCCCCATCCATCCACACACGACTTGGATATTTCCCAAAACAACCCAGAGTCTATTGAAAAACCCTGGTTCTATGACATAAAACAATTTTTAGAAAATGGGGGATTCACCGAGGATGCCACATCCAAAGATAAGGCATTCATTCGTAAGATTTCGACCCGATACACCATTCTGGGTGGGGTCTTATACAAAATGAGTTTTACCGGCATTCTGCTTAGGTGTATCGACCTAGAGGAGGCTAGGATAGTGATGCACGAGTTCCACGATGGAGAATGTGGAGGTCATGTTAATGCCAACATGATGGCAATGAAAATACTTAGAGGGGGTTATTTTTGGTCCACCCTGAAAAAGGATTGTCACGATCATGTTAGGAAGTGTCATCCGTGTCAAGTGCATGGGCACGCCATTCATATCCCTTCATCTGCATTGCATTCCGTGGTCAGCCCCTGGCCATTTACCATGTGGGCGTTTGACATTGTAGGCCCAATATTTCCAAAGGCCTCGAATGGGCATCGTTTTATTTTGGCAGCCACGGAGTATTTCTCCAAGTGGGTGGAAGCCATTTCCCTAACAAATGTAATGGGGCAACATGTGGTGGCTTTCATCCGGAGGAATATCTTGGCTCGATTTGGGGTTCCACGAGACCTTGTGTCTGATAATGGTACCCCATTCAAGAACGAGCGGATGGTTAAGTTGTGCAACACGTATGGCATAACTCACCACTTCTCCTCGCCCTACTACCCTCAAGGCAACGGCCAAGCCGAAGCTACAAACAAGACTCTCATTGGTATCATTGAGAAAACCTTAGAGAAGGGTAGGATGTGGCACGAGAAGCTGGATGAAGCCTTATGGACTTATAGGACTTCCATCCGGACTCCCACGAATGCCACACCATTCGAGTTGGTCTATGGCACAAACGCCATTCTTCCCATTCATACCCAACTCCATTCATTCCATACATCCATTGCACTCGACCTCCCCTTAGAGACGCTTCAGCATGCTAGGATGGCCGAACTAGATTTGCTAGATGAGAGGCGACTCCTTGCCATGGATCATGCTCGTGCATACCGGCAAAGGATAGCCCGACATTATAGCAAACACATAAAACCTCGCCACTTTGAAGTGGGAGATCTGGTCTTAAAAACCATCCACCATCGCGGCCCACACCCTCTAGGCAAGTGGCGCCCCAACTGGGATGGACCCTATGTTGTACGAGCAACCACTACGAACAATTCGTATTGGTTGATCGATGTAGAAGGTAGGAATTTAGCAGATCCTATCAATATTCAATACTTAAAGAAGTATCATGTGTAGGATATGGATTAAATTCCAGTTTTTCGAAAATTTTAAGGGATAGCTGCCCTGAGACATGTGAATAAGGTGCAAAGGCAAACTCGTGTGAACCCAAGTGAGAGAATTCGCACTTGTGAAAGAGTGGAGTTTTCAAAATCGTGGTTGCATTTCAAAATCCTTCTTCTTACAAAGAAAGGCCTAGTTCAACATAGCAAGATACTTGCAAGTAGTACGTGCTATTTCTAAATAGGCTGATCTGGAATGGATCGAGTGTAGGCTTGGGATAAGTCCTCCCCTCTTCTCTTCTCCTTCCAAAAGGAAAACAAAGGCCCAAACAAAAGGGAATTTCCCATTCAAAGTCTCTTTCCAAAAGAAAGAAACCAGACTTCAAAAAGAAAAATCGATTCTCTTATAAAAAAGAGGGATTAAAGAAAAAATACTCCCAAAGGGAGACCCTCTATGAAAAAAAGGAAAAAGAGGCCAAAAAGCTCAAAAGGAGCAGTTTTCTGCCTTCTATGCCTTAAACCACGGGACGCTTCAGAAGGGACCGTGGTATCTCTTTCCCATCCCTGGCTTATCCCAAGTTAAAGCATGGTTCATTTCGAGGAATCCTAAAGTAAAAATAGGATTTACTTACTTGAATTTCATCTTGTTTGAGAATTCGACGTTTCGAGTAAGGCGTACGAATTTGAAATGAAGCTTGTTTTCTTATAAAACCTCCGCTAAATAAGCGAGTGTTAAGACTCAAACAAGGGCAAGCACGAAGAGCTCGAGATCCTTAGGATCGAGACTCAAGACAGTTGTCCCTTTTGTAAATAGTTTTTGTAAATAAGTTTTGAAAACCGAACATCGAACAGCATAGGATTTGCTCACTTGGAGCAATAGACCTTGTAAGTCTCTAGAGTTCGACCACATCTGGTCTCTGGGAGGTCGCCACTCTTGGCGCCACACCCATGTCATCTGCATTCCACGCATGATACTTGCATAAACATGATCCCATTTTAGGACCAGATTCCATAGTATAACCCTTTGGCATGATATCTCCTCCTACCAGAGTTTGAAAATTGAGATTTTGTTAAAATGGGACGATCCCATATTCTTCGTGGCTAGATCTAGGGAGACATTAAAAGGGGTGTTTTGTCATCTTTGCCCTTATCCAAATCAATTTGGACAAGGCCAAAGAGGGGCATCTGTAAACACCCCGAAATCCCACGAATTCCTTAAAACAAACTTGGTTTTGTAAAAGCAGCCCCAAAGGGCTATTTTGAGTTTGGAAACCCAAGAGCCTTCTAGACAACCCTGTATATATGTTTTAAACTTTATATTTCAAAAACATATAATATGGCTTTTGAAAACCTTTTAAAACACGTTTTTAAAACCCTGAAGTGGCTTGGCCTGATCAAGACAGGACCAGGAGAGCTAAGAAGAGCCCGGAACCGGAGCACCCGTCAAGCCTGGCGCAGCAACTCTTGTATCTGATTCACACCCCAGGATCTCGAACGTCCAAGACCCTGTTCTTACCAAAATAGCATTTGAAGTCATCTCCGAAAGGCAGAAACGGAGGCGGACGACCATGTTCACGAAGACCCAACGCAGACGGAGTACTGATGCTGTCAGGCCCCGCACGAATCGTCCGTTTCGAACCCAGCTCAAAGGAGTCAGAGTTCAGTTTGGATTGGATCTGGACCATATATATCCAGATTCCAATCCAAACCCATATGTGGACTTGGATTTGGATTTGGATCCAAAGATCCAATCCAATATCCATATCCATGGCCCACATCACCTTCTCATAAATAGAGGTGGGGCCCACTTGAAATTCACGTGGGATATTGGGCATGAGAGAGAGTGGGGGTGAAAAATATCAAGAGTGTTGTATTAAGCTTGACTTGTGTGTCAAGTTTGGGGTTAATCATGTGGGTTAGCCTAATTGAGTGGGTTTAAGCTTGTAATTAGCTAAAACCTAACCTAGGGCTGCACCAACATGGGGTGATCAAGGTCTATGGGCCATGCTAAGGGAGCTCCTTCACCTAGACCTAACCCAAAATGACTAATCCTAGCCTAAACCCCTAATCCACCCCTAATCCCAACCTAATCACCTAACCCACTTCCCTAATCCCATCCTAATCCCAACCTAATCACCTAACCCATTTCCCTAATCCTTCCCTAAACCTAGATTAATTTCCCTAATCCTAGCCTAAACCTAGCCTAATCACCTAACCTAGCTCACTAAACCTCACCCTAAAACCCAACCACCTAACCTAGCCCTAAACCCCTAAACCACCCTTAGCCCACAATCTACCCAAACCCCTAGTTTTAAAATATCTGGCCCAACCCTTTCCAGCCCACCTAATCTACATACCACCCTACCTAAACCACCTAACCACTACCCCAAGCCCAGCCCTAACCGACCTACCCATCCCCTATTTAAACCCCCCCCCTTGGGGGCGGGTTTTCCAAGTGGGAACCCTCACCTCACCCAGCCGGGCCCTCTCCTTCTCCCACTTCCTCACCTAGCCGGGACCACTCTCCATCACCTCCGCCTGCTCCACCAGCTCCACCTGCACCGCCACCTTCCCTCTTCCATCCACCACCACCTCCCCCAGCCGGACGCCACCACCTTCACCCAACCGAACCAGCCAAGAGTCCACCCGCCCGCCTGCTTCTCCTTGCCTTCCACCGCCTCTCCCCATTCGGTAAGTACCCAATCTCCATCAAAGCCCTTCTCTTCCACCTCTCAGCCTTTGCCACCACCCTTTTCACCTAGCCGAACCTAGTATAACCTAAACTATCGGCCACTACCTAGCCATCATACTCCATTCGGCCTTCCCCTAGGTGTCCCATTCGGCCCTCCCACAAACCCTCCTTTAGGTCCAGCTTCCCTAAACTCTCAACTCCCCTAGTGACCCTAAAAACCCACTTATTTAGCCCCTTTGAACCCCCTACCTTGAGGCAACATCTACTTGCCACCGGCCACCTTAGAGGCGCCTATCCCGCGCCCCACTTGCAGCCGGCCAGCACTTTGGTTCATCCATCTTTGAGGAGCTCCCGTTTGCAGCCCAAGGTCAAGCCCACGCTCAAGCAAGGCCTCTACGGACCAGCTACTCGTAAGTGCCTAAACTCGGTCCTTAGTTGTATACTTGCTTGAGATTCAACTTGATACGGGGTTGTAATAACGGAGCATAGTCTCCCCCCGCTTGTAATAACGTGGCTTGGCACAACCACACACGTACACTCTCTTAGTCGTGCACGATTTTGAACACACACGGGCCTAATCAGCCCCTAATATATAAGTGTACATATATACTTTCATTTTCGAAGGGTTTTGTTTAAGTTGGGTGCGTTGTCTTTCAATTGAAGCACTCTCACACACATTGAGCTTTCGCTCTTATTTGAAAGACCCAAGTAAGGGCCGACCTATACTATTTGGGTTTTATTTCATGTCGTGTGAGTAAGTCTTTCAATTCAAGCACTCTCACACACATTGAGCTTTCGCTCTTAGTTGAAAGACCCAAGTAAGGGCCGACCTATACTATTTGGGTTTTTATTTCATGTCGTGTGAGTAAGTCTTTCAATTCAAGCACTTTCACACACATTGAGCCTTCGCTCTTACTCCCAAGACCTTAGTAAAGGCCTTATTGCAGTTATATTTGGGTTTCATTTATGTCGTGTGGGTAGTCTTTCAATTCAAGCACTCTCACACACATTAAGCTTTCGCTCTTACTCCCAAGACCTTAGTCAAGGCCATACTGCAATTTATATTTGGGTTTAATTTCATGTCGTGTGTGTAAGTCTTTCAATTCAAGCACGCACCCACATTGAGCCTTCGCTCTTATTTGCAAGACCCGAGTAAGGGCTCATATACATAAGCTATATACATATTTCCCTTCGGTTATTTCCCTTCTGTTATTTCCCCTTCAGTATTGTCTTTACATTTCGGGTTTTCCCTTTGGAGTAGCGTGAGTTTGCATTGCATCTACACCATACCATGAGGTAGGACGCATATTGCATCAAAGCAAGCCCCGCTCGAATTCGCCCATGTAGTGGAGTGTTCATAACACACAAACTAGGTGGCCCGAAAAGGGATAAAAGAAAAGACTTAGGCACGTGCAAATCCATGTGATCTAAAATATGCAACCGCATCCTAAAGACCCGAAATAGACACCTCGAACCGCTTCGTAGACTCTCTCCAAAACTCGATTTTTGCAAAGCGTACAGACTGACCCTTGCGCATCGGTGCAAGAAGGTCTGCGACGACAAGAGCTTACTTGCTCACAGTCGCCACGTTTAGAAGTCAGTGTTAGAAATATTTTCGCTAGCTTAAGTAAGCTAGCTGGCATGCCCTATTTGTATACATAGGCCTTAGACATACGAGAAGATCCACTCCAAGCCCCGAAAGAGGCGAAGAGGCGGGGATTTTCGCGCGTCTACAGTCTTTCAATTCAAGCACTCACACACATTGAGCCTTCGCTCTTATTTGAAAGACCCAAGTAAGGGCCGACCTATACTATTTGGGTTTTCATTTCATGTCGTGTGTGTAAGTCTTTCAATTCAAGCACTCACACACATTGAGCCTTCGCTCTTATTTGAAAGACCCAAGTAAGGGCCGACCTATACCATTTGGGTTTTCATTTCATGTCGTGTGTGTAAGTCTTTCAATTCAAGCACTCACACACATTGAGCCTTCGCTCTTATTTGAAAGACCCAAGTAAGGGCCATGTTATACTATTTGGGTTTAATTTCATGTTGTGTGCGCAGTACTTCAATTCAAGCACTCACACACATTGAGCTTTCGCTCTTATTCCCAAGACCTTAGTCAAGGCCATACTGCAAGTTATATTTGGGTTTAATTTCATGTCGTGTGTGTAAGTCTTTCAATTCAAGCACGCACCCACATTGAGCCTTCGCTCTTATTTGCAAAACCCGAGTAAGGGCCCATATACATACTCTATATACGTATCTCCCTTCGGCATTTACATTACAAGTCATTTCCCTTCGGTTATTTCCCTTCGGCATTGTCTTTACATTCGGGTTTTCCCTTTGGAGTAGCGTGAGTTTGCATTGCATCTACGCCATACCACGAGGTAGGACGCATATTGCATCAAAGCAAGCCCCGCTCAAATTCGCCCATGTAGTGGAGTGTTCATAACACACAAACTAGGTGGCCCATAAAGGGATAAAAGGAAAGACTTAGGCACGTGCAAATCCACGTGATCTAAAATCTGCAATCGCATCTAAAAGACCCGAATTAGACACCTCGAACCGCTTCGTAGGCTTTCTATCCCAAAAACTCGATTTTTGCAAAGCGTACAGACTGACCCTTGCGTATCGGTGCAAGAAGGTCTGCGACGACAAGAGCTCACTTGCTCACAGTCGCCACGATTAGAAGTCAGTTTAAAATATATCTTCGCTAGCTTAAGTAAGCTAGATGGCATGCCCTGTTTATATAATAGGCCTTAGACGCACGAGAGGATCCACTCCAAGCCCAGAAAAGGCGAAGAGGCGTGGGGATTTTCGCGCGTCTACAGAGATTGGCACGCCCGGTGGGACGTGAGCCTTTCAAAAATCGAGTTTTTAAGGTAGAAGTTTTGCAAAAATTTTGTTAAAAAAGTGTCATTTTAACTTGTTTTCTTTGCTTGTATTTAGGACATTTTGAAAAAGCTTGAAAAGCATGTCAAAATCCAATCCAAGTGAAGTGTCGAGCCAAGGCTCATGCGCATCAAGTTCTCACTCTAGGAGGATTTTCAAAAACAAAATAAAACTAGATGAGATCGAGGACCTGAGAAGGGAGTTTGAGGCCAAAATCGATGCTCTCAGCCAAGAGGCTGAAGTAGGCGATTCGTGTTCATCAAACGGTGAACAAAGGCCTAAAAAAAAATCTGAAAAACGTCGCAAGCACAAAGAGGCCTCCGTAATAGAAGGCAACCAATACCACGAGTCCTTCACACAAAAGGACCGTAAAGCCCTACAGCAGTTGCTAAAAGGGCAGAATAAAGAGAAAAGAAGCTACGCCCTGTCTGATTTCCTTCCTATGGATTACGAAACAGACAGTGACGATGAAATACCGAACTTTCATCGGTATGATGGCATGGGAGACCCTAGGTCTCACTTGTAACTTTTCTCGCGTCAACCCCATAAGAAGAAAAAGGACTCGATGAAATGGGTGTATTGGTTTCCTCTATCCCTTAAAGGCACAGCTGCCAAATGGCTGGCTTCCTACGACTTAAGCCAGTTAGCTACTTTTGAAGAGTTAGCGAACTGCTTCATGCAAAGATTTGCACACAACGTAGAAGTCACGCCAACTCTGAATACCTTAAGGGATACAAAGCAAGGCATGAACGAAGACGTACATGCCTTCATTATAAGATGGAGGTCACTTTTGGGCCAAGTGCGAGAGCCCATATCCGAAGGATGCGCAGTCATGCTCATCCTGGATAACTTTAAAAGCGAGCTAAAAACCCTTCTCTCGCTCCATGAGATCTCAACTTTCCATAAGTTGATCAAAAAGGCCTCCCTTTTCGAAACCAACTTGCGAAAAGGGACATATGATCACTTGTGGAAAGGAAGTGCCGTTTCCAAAACCCGTTTGGAAAAGCCCATCACATACGGGCTACCCACGATGGACAAAGGGGCAAAGCCCCATAAAATCGCCAATGTCCGGGTGGATCCAGGCGTGGCAGGCACTTCCAAAAATTTTGAAAAATTAGAAAATAACAGAGAGCGAAACTTTCAAAAACCGGTTGAAAAACGGGAGTACACTCCGCTGGGGCAACCTGTGTCGGAGGTCCTAGACCTCTTACTTGCCCAGGGCATGATAGAACTCCCTGAAATCCCCGAAGGAGTCACTTCCAAAGGGGGGTATTTAAACCGATTTTGTAAGTATCATCGGCTCAAAGGCCATGATACTAAACGCTGCTTCTCCCTTTTAAATAAAATTGAGAACTTGATAGCAGAAGGCCGGCTCTAGGTCATTGCGGAACCTGAGCCACCTCATGCTATCTTCAAAGAACCCTTTCCCAAACACGCCAGTGGCAGTGGGAAAGGAAAGGAGGTATGTACCCTCACCATTTCTAAGGAACTAGCGCAAAAACCAGAGCCTGGTCGACCCACTTGTGCGCCCACTGTTGTATTGTACAAGAAGCCCGCCCAAGTCGTCATTCGGGGACCACCAAAAGTGGAATCCTCGGCAAAACCAGTTTTGAAAAACCAAGGTTCTCCTCAGCTCATCCTTAGAGCCAAAATTAGCACGAACCCTAGGCTGGTCGTGGGGGAAGTGACTAGATCCAGGAGGATCTATCAACCCCCGCACCTTCAAGATGCTCAAAAGGTGGTCAGTGTGCCTGGCCCCTCAAAAGCATGTATCCCTAGTGTTTTGCCAAAAGCAGATAAGGACAAAGTCATCCTAAATCCTTATGACTTCGAAAACCACCTTTCAAAGATTCCTATTCACATGTCTATCTTAGAGCTTATACAAACCTCGCCTAGGCATAGACTTGTATTAGAGAAAATTCTAGAAAGGGCCAAGGTTTATTCGAACATAAGTCTGGAATCCTTGTCTGCCCAAGTGGCTTTATTAGGAGCAAAATTGCCCATCACTTTCTCGGAAGATGATGTAGATAGACCCTACGAAACCCACAACCAGGCCCTGCATATCGAGGTGGTTCTGAATAACCACTCTCTAGACAGGTGCCTAGTCGATGGTAGAGGAGGGCTCAACATCCTTCCACTTCATGTGGCGTATAAAATCGGAGTCACCTTGACTTCAGTGAACCCAAGCCCCATCATTATCACTGGATACGATGAGAATGCGTCTAGACCTTTAGGATCCATCGAACTCCCAATGGAAACGGGAGGGATCGAACACACGGGGGTGTTCCAAGTCTTGGACATCCACCCCCATTATAACCTGTTGCTGGGAAGACCCTGGATACACAGTTTGTGCGCTGTGCCATCCACCTTCCACAGGTGTGTCAAGATCCCTTTTAGGGACCAGGTCGTGGTGATCCTAGATGAGAGTCACCCACAGCTTCAGGAGATCATAAACTCCCCTTGTTTATCAAGCTCCCAGGCCCATGAGGCTAACCTGGGGCAAATTGTGATTGAGCCACCTCGGCTCGTGTTAAACAGCCCTAGGAAGGTTGTATTTGTGAAGGGGGCGCCCAAAGCAAGCCCCCTCCCGATCTTAACCCTTCTAGGACGACCCAAGCGTTCCTTATTTCCAAAGCCCTTGGACAAAAGGCAATATGAGCACAATATGGACGATAGCATGTTCCAAGACCACGACTTGTACCAAACTTTTTCAAAAAACAAAAAGTCATGGAACATGTTGTTGAACATGGGCTACACGCCCTACAAGAGTCTAGGGGCACAGAACCAGGGTCTCCTAGAGCCCATCATTCCTAAGGCCAATCCAAGCCGATATGGGATTGGCTATACTCCCCGAATACCACCGGAGCCACCCCCTGTGACCACCTGGGTCAAGGGTGCCCCGGAACCTGCCTTAGAAGAAACCTACGATTTAGATCTCCTATTCCGAGTCTAACCCGTAGTGTTTTCCCTTTGTAGGTATGACGGAAGATCCCTTTTCTAAAAATACAAAAACATTTGAAAAGCTTAAAATAAAAAAATCGAAAAACAAGAAAAACCAAAAACAATGGAAAAACAAAAACTCAAAAATAGAGTGCTTTGTATAGTTCCCAAGGTTCTTGTTTTACAAAAACCCAAAAAAATCAAAAATTTGGAAAATACCAAAAAGATTTTGTACATAGTTGCTCCTGGTAGGACTTTGGCAAAAGAAAAGGATTTCGAAAGAAACATCGTCTGCATAGCCAGACCAAAAATTTCGAAATCACTTGAAAATCCAAGTACAAAACCAGGTCTTTTTGAAAACCACGCATCAAATTCCCTCGGGTCTATAACCCATGAGAATGATCAAAGCCCAGAGGTGGATCCCCTTGAAGAAGATCCCACTTCTGAGCACCCAGAATTTCATAAAATTCTCGATTTTGAAAGACCTTCCCAATCAGTAGGAGGAGATTTCATAGAGGTGAACCTAGGGGATGGTTCCAATCCCAAAACCATCAAAATAGGCGCATGTTTGCATGAAACTGAAAAGTTAGCATTCATTGCATTTCTACGAACCTATTTAGATGTGTTTGCATGGATGTATGAAGACATGCCGGGCATAGACCCCAACATTGTCGAGCATCGTCTTCCCTTAGATGCAGGTGTAAAACCCATAAAGCAGAAGCTTAGGAAAATACACCCGAATGTACACACGCAAGTCAAAGAGGGTTTAGAAGATCTGTTAAAAGTTGGATTTATAAAACCCATTGCGTATTCTGATTGGTTGTCAAACATCGTTGTAGTTCGAAAAACCAATGGGAAAATTCGAATATGCATCGATTTCAGAAACCTGAATAAAGCCACTCCAAAGGATAATTATCCTTTACCAAACATAGATTTGATAGTCGATAGTACTGCAAATCATGAAATGTTTTCGTTTATGGATGGCTATTCAGGCTATAATCAAATCAAACTAAGTCCACGAGATCAGGGTAAGACCGCCTTCACAACCCCATGGGGCACGTACTGCTATATAGTCATGCCCTTTGGTTTGAAAAATGCCGGCGCAACATACCAACGAGCCATGACCACGATCTTCCATGATCAGATTCATGAGCTCGTAGAAGTGTATGTAGATGATCTCTTGGCGAAGTCCTAAACCCGATGCACCCATATCGAATGTTTACAAAAGATTTTCGAAAGGCTTAGGCTTTACAAAGTAAAGCTAAACCCTCAAAAATGTGTGTTCGGGGTAGAATCAGGGAAGCTTCTGGGCTTTATGGTGAGCCAAAGGGGAATAGAAGTCGACCCCTCTAAGTGTCGAGCCATCATAGACATGGCTCCACCCTCCAATCTCATCCAAATCCGTAGCCTCCAAGGTCGTTTACAATCCGTTCGCCGATTCATATCGAATCTGGCCACTAGATGCGAACCCTTCAACAAACTGTTGAGGAAGGGCACGAAATTCTTATGGGATGACGAATGCCAGAAGTCCTTCGAGAGACTGAAGGCATACTCGGTTAATCCCCCGTTTTGAACCCTCCAAAGCAAGGAAAACTGCTTTTATTATACATCTCTGTGCATGTGAATGCTTTAGGAGCCCTGTTGGCTCAATACGGGGATGACACCCATAAGGAGTATGCCATCTACTACATTTCGAAAACCCTCTTGGCTTATGAACGAAATTATCAAGCCACGAAGAAGACGTGCTTGGCCCTAGTCTGGGCCTACCAGAAATTCAGACACTATTTCCTAGATCATGAGATCTGGATAGTGTCCAAGCTTGATCCAATCAAGCACTTGTTCGAAAAACCCATTCTCACGGGTAGATTGGGCAAATGGCAACTCCTTCTAATGGAGTATGATTTGAAATACCATCACCAAATCTCCATTAAGGGGCAAGCCCTAGCAGATTACGTGGCTGAGTTCTCCTTAGAGGACGCATATCCCACTCTTGTTGAAATGCCTGATGAAGGCATATTGCAAAACCATTTTCAAAACCACATTTTGGCAAATTCTTTTGAAAACCAAGTGTGGAAGATGCACTTCGATGGGGCACGAAACCAACGAGGGGCTGGTGCTGGGGTCATCCTAATCTCCCCTAAAAAGGGCGAGATTTCCATAGCCGTCCGCTTAGATTTCGAATGTTCCAACAACGTAGCTGAGTATGAAGCACTCATACAAGGCTTAAGGATTTCGAAAACTCTAGGGGCATCATGCATCGAGGTCTTTGGAGATTCGCTCCTTATCATAAACCAGGTTTTAAAAATTTGGCAAGTACGTAATGAGAAACTACTTCCATATCACGAGTTGGCCACTCGATTGGTCCAGTCCTTCCAATCGTGTAAACTCACACATGTAGGAAGAGAGGACAATGGCATCGTCGATGCCCTCTCCTCCTTGGGTTCAGCCCTGAAGGTCGATCCCATCTCAGGGACCCGGTCTTTGGAAATATGGCATGCGCCCCACCCATCCACACACGACTTGGATATTTGCCAAAATAACCCAGAGTCTATTGAAAAACCCTGGTTTTATGACATCAATCAGTTTTTAGAAAATGGGGGATTCGCCAAGGATGCCACATCCAAGGATAAGGCATTCATCCGTAAGATTTCGACCCGATACACCATTCTGGGTGGGGTCTTATACAAAAAAAGTTTTACCGGCATTCTGCTTAGGTGTATCGACCTAGAGGAGGCTAGGATAGTGATGCACGAGTTCCACGATGGAGAATGTGGAGGTCATGTTAATGCTAACATGATGACAATGAAAATACTTAGAGGGGGCTATTTTTGGTCCACCCTGAAAAAGGATTGCCACGACCATGTTAGGAAGTGTCATCCATGTCAAGTGCATGGGCATGCCATTCATATCCCTTCATCTACATTGCATTCCGTGGTCAGCCCCTGGCCATTTACCATGTGGGCGTTTGACATCGTAGGCCCAATATTTCCAAAGGCCTCGAATGGGCATCGATTTATTTTGGCAGCCACGGAGTATTTCTCCAAGTGGGTGGAAGCCATTTCCCTAACCAATGTGATGGGGCAACATGTGGTGGCTTTCATCCGGAGGAATATCTTGGCTCGATTCGGGGTTCCACGAGACCTTGTGTCTGATAATGGCACCCCATTCAAGAACGAGCGGATGGTTAAGTTGTGCAACACGAATGGCATAACTCACCACTTCCTTCGCCCTACTACACTCAAGGCAATGGCCAAGCCGAACCAACAAACAAGACTCTCATTAGCATAATTGAGAAAACCTTAGAGAAGGGTAGGACGTGGCACGAGAAGTTGGATGAAGCCTTATGGGCTTATAGGACTTCCATCTGGACTCCCACGAATGCCACACCATTCGAATTGGTCTATGGCACAAACGCCATTCTTCCCATTCATACTCAACTGCATTCATTCCATACATCCATAGCACTCGACCTCCCCCTAGAGACGCTTCAGCATGCTAGGATGGCCGAACTAGATTTGCTAGATGAGAGGCGACTCCTTGCCATGGATCATGCTCGTGCATACCGGCAAAGGATAGCCTGACATTATAGCAAACACATGAGACCTCACCACTTTGAAGTAGGAGATCTGGTCTTAAAAACCATCCATCATCGTGGCACACACCCCCTGGGAAAGTGAAGCCCCAACTGGGATGGACCCTATGTTGTACGAGCAACCACTACGAACAATTCGTATTGGTTGATCGATATAGAAGGTAGGAATTTAGTAGATCCTATCAATATTCAATACTTAAAGAAGTATCATGTGTAGGATTTGGATTAAATTCCAGTTTTCGAAAATTTTAGGGATAGCTGCCCTGAGACATGAAAATAAGGTGCAAAGGCAAAGTCGTGTGACCCTGAGTGAGAGAATTCGCACTTGTGAAAGAGCGGAGTCTTCAAAATCGTGGTTACATTTCAAAATCCTTCTTCTTATAAAGAAAGGCCTAGTTCAATATAGCAAGATACTTGCAAGTAGTACGTGCTATTTCTAAATAGGCTGATCTGGAATGGATCGAGTGTAGGCTTGGGATAAGTCCTTCCCTCTTCTCTTCTCCTTCCAAAAGGAAAGCAAAAGCTCAAACAAAGGGAATTTCCCATTCAAAGTCTCTTTCCAAAAGAAAGAAACCAGAATTCAAAAGAAAAATCGATTCTCTTATGAAAAAAAGGGATTAAAGAAAAAATACTCCCAAAGGGAGACCCTCGATGAAAAAAAGGAAAAAGAGGCCAAAAAGCTCAAAAAGAGCAGTTTTCCGCCTTCTGTGCCTCAAACCACGGGATGCTTCAGAAGGGACCGTGGTATCTCTTTCCCATCCCTGGCTTATCCCAAGCTAAAGCATGGTTCATTTCGAGGAATCCTAAAGTAAAAATAGGATTTACTTACTTGAATTTCATCTTGTTTGAGAATTCGACGTTTCGAGTAAGGCGTAGGAATTTGAAATATAGCTGGTTTTCTTATAAAACCTCCACTAGATAAGCGAGTGTTAAGACTCAAACAAGGGCAAGCACGGAGAGCTCGAGATCCTTAGGATCGAGACTCAAGACAGTTGTCCCTTTTGTAAATAGTTTTGTAAATAAGTTTTAAAAATCGAACATCGAACAGCATAGGATCTGCTCACTTGGAGCAACAGGCCTTGTAAGTCTCTAGAGTTCGACCACATCTAGTCTCTAGGAGGTCGCCACTCTTGGCACCACACCCATGTCATGCATCTGCATTCCACCCATGTCTCTAGGAGGTGTGATTTCTCCTCCTACCAGAGTTTGTAAATTGAGATTTTGCTAAAAATAGGGACGATCCCATATTCTTTGTGGCTAGATCTTGGGAGACATTGAAAGGGGTGTTTGTCGTCTTTGCCCTTATCCAAATCGATTTGGACAAGGCCAAAGAGAGGCATCTGTAAACACCCCGAAATCCCACGAATTTCTCAAATCCATCTGGTTTTGTAAAAGCAGCCCCAAAGGGCCATTTTGAGTCTGGAAACCCAGGAGCCTTCCAGACAACCCTGTATATATGTTTTAAACTTTTATATTTCAAAAATACATGATATGGCTTTTAAAAACCTTTTTAAACATATTTTGAAACCCCGAAGCAGCTTGGCCTAATCCAGACAGGACCAGGAAAGCTAAGGAGAGCTAAGGGCGTTCATTCGTAAGATTTCGACCCGATACACCATTCTGGGTGGGGTCTTATACAAAAAGAGTTTTACCGGCATTCTGCTTAGGTGTATCGACCTAGAGGAGGCTAGGATAGTGATGCACGAGTTCCACGACGGAGAATGTGGAGGTCATATTAACGCCAACATGATGGCAATGAAAATACTTAGAGGGGGTTATTTTTGGTCCACCCTGAAAAAGGATTGTCACGATCATGTTAGGAAGTGTCATCCATGTCAAGTGCATGGGCACGCCATTCATATCCCTTCATCAGCATTGCATTCCGTGGTCAGCCCCTGGCCATTTACCATGTGGGCGTTTGACATTGTAGGCCCCATATTTCCAAAGGCCTCGAATGGGCATCGTTTTATTTTAGCAGCCACGAAGTATTTCTCCAAGTGGGTGGAAGCCATTTCCCTAACGAATGTAATGGGGCAACATGTGGTGGCTTTTATCCGGAGGAATATCTTGGCTCGATTTGGGGTTCCACGAGACCTTGTGTCTGATAATGGTACCCCATTCAAGAACGAGCGGATGGTTAAGTTGTGCAACACGTATGGCATAACTCACCACTTCTCCTCGCCCTACTACCCTCAAGGCAACGGCCAAGCCGAAGCCACAAACAAGACTCTCATTGGTATCATTGAGAAAACCTTAGAGAAGGGTAGGAGGTGGCATGAGAAGCTGGATGAAGCCTTATGGGCTTATAGGACTTCCATCCGGACTCCCACGAATGCCACACCATTCGAATTGGTCTATGGCACAAACGCCATTCTTCCCATTCATACCCAACTGCATTCATTCCATACATCCATTGCACTCGACCTCCCCCTAGAGACGCTTCAGCATGCTAGGATGGCCGAACTAGATTTGCTAGATGAGAGGCGACTCCTTGCTATGGATCATGCTCGTGCATACCGGCAAAGGATAGCCCGACATTATAGCAAACACATGAGACCTCGCCACTTTGAAGTGGGAGATCTGGTCTTGAAAACCATCCACCATCGTGGCCCACACCCCCTAGGCAAGTGGCGCCCCAACTGGGATGGACCCTATGTTGTGCGAGCAACCACTACGAACAATTCGTATTGGTTGATCGATGTAGAAGGTAGGAATTTAGCAGATCCTATCAATATTCAATACTTAAAGAAGTATCATGTGTAGGATCTGGATTAAATTCCAGTTTTCGAAAATTTGATAGGGATAGCTGCCCTGAGACATGTGAATAAGGTGCAAAGGCAAACTCGTGTGACCCTAAGTGAGAGAATTCGCACTTGTGAAAGAGTGGAGTTTTCAAAATCATGGTTGCATTTCAAAATCCTTCGTTTTACAAAGAAAGGCCTAGTTCAACATAGCAAGATACTTGCAAGTAGTACGTGCTATTTCTAAATAGGCTGATCTGGAATGGATCGAGTGTAGGCTTGGGATAAGTCCTCCCCTCTTCTCTTCTCCTTCCAAAAGGAAAACGAAGGCCCAAATCAAAAGGGAATTTCCCATTTAAAGTCTCTTTCCAAAAGAAAGAAACCAGACTTGAAAAAGAAAAATCGATTCTCTTATGAAAAAGAGGGATTAAAGAAAAAATACTCCCAAAAGGGAGACCCTCTATGAAAAAAAAAGGAAAAAGAGGCCAAAAAGCTCAAAAAGAGCAGTTTTCCGCCTTCTGTGCCTCAAACCACGGGACGCTTCAGAAGGGACCGTGGTATCTCTTTCCCATCCCTGGCTTATCCCAAGCTAAAGCATGGTTCATTTCGAGGAATCCTAAAGTAAAAATAGGATTTACTTACTTGAATTTCATCTTGTTTGAGAATTCGACGTTTCGAGTAAGGCGTAGGGATTTGAAATGAAGCTTGTTTTCTTATAAAACCTCCGCTAGATAAAGCGAGTGTTAAGACTCAAACAAGGGCAAGCACGAAGAGCTCGAGATCCTTAGGATCGAGGCTCAAGACAGTTGTCCCTTTTTGTAAATAGCTTTTGTAAATAAGTTTTAAAAACCGAACATCGAACAGCATAGGGTTTTTGCTCACTTGGAGCAGTAGGCCTTGTAAGTCTCTAGAGTTCGACCACACCTGGTCTCTGGGAGGTCGCCACTCTTGGCACCACACCCATGTCATCTGCATTCCACGCATGGTACTTGCATGAACATGATCCCATTTAGGACCAGATTCCATAGTAAAACCCTTTGGCGTGATATCTCCTCCTACCAGAGTTTGTAAAATTGAGATTTTGTTAAAATGGGACGATCCCATATTCTTCGTGGCTAGATCTAGGGAGACATTAAAAGGGGTGTTTGGCATCTTTGCCCTTATCCAAATCTATTTGGACAAGGCCAAAGAGGGGCATCTGTAAACACCCCGAAATCCCACGAATTTCTTAAACAAATCTGGTTTTGATACAAGCAGCCCCAAAGGGCCATTTTTGAGTTTGGAAACCCAGGAGCCTTCCAAACAAACCCTGTATATATGTTTTAAACTTTATCTTTCAAAAACATATGATATAGCTTTTGAAAACCCTTTTAAAACATGTTTTGAAACCCCGAAGTGGCTTGGCCCGATCAAGACAGGACCAGGGGAGCCAAGAAGAGCCCGGAACCGGAGCACCTGTCAAGCCCGGCGCAGCAACTCTTGCATCTGATTCACACCCCAGGATCTCGAACGTCCAAGACCCTGTTCTTATCAAAATAGCATTTGAAGTCATCTCCGGAAGGCAGAAACGGAGGCGGACGACTATGTTGGCGAAGACCCAACGCAGACGGAGTACTGATGCTGTCAGGCCCCGCACAAATCGTCCGTCTCGAACCCAGCTCGAAGGAGTCAGAGTTCAGTTTGGATTGGATCTGGACCATATATATCCAGATTCCAATCCAAGCCCATATGTGGACTTGGATTTGGATTTGGATCCAGAGATCCAATCCAATATCCATATCCATGGCCCACATCACCTTCTCATAAATGGAGGTGGGGCCCACTTGAAATTCACGTGGGATATTGGGCATGAGAGAGAGTGGGGGTGAAAAATATCAAGAGTGTTGTATTAAGCTTGACTTGTGTGTCAAGTTTGGGTTAATCATGTGGGTTAGCCTAATTGAGTGGGTTTAAGCTTGTAATTAGCTAAAACCTAACCTAGGGCTGCACCAACATGGGGTGATCAAGGTCTATGGGCCATGCTAAGGGAGCTCCCTCACCTAAACCTAACCCAAAATGCCTAAACCTAGCCTAAACCCCTAATCCACCCCTGATCTGAACCTAATCACCTAACCCACTTCCCTAATCCCGGCCTAATCCCAACCTAATCCCAACCTAATCACCTAACCCACTCCCCTAATCCTTCCCTAAACCTAGATTAATTTCCCTAAACCTAGCCTAAACCTAGCCTAAACCACCTAACCTAGCTCACTAAACCTCACCCTAAAACCCAACCACCTAACCTAGCCCTAAACCCCTAAACCACCCTTAGCCCACGATTTTCCCAAACCCCTAGTTTTAAAATATCTGGCCCAACCCCATCCAGCCCACCTTATCTACATACTACCCTACCTAAACCACCTAACCACTACCCACAACCCAGCCCTAACCGACCTACCCATCCCCTATTTAAACCCCCTCATTGTGGGCGGGTTTTTCAAGTGGGAACCACTCCACCACCCAGCCAGGCCCTCCCCTTCTCCCATCTCTCCTCCGTCTTCCCAGCAGCTCCAGCTCCTCCACCAGCCGCCACCTGCTCCGCCACCTTCCCTCTCCCACGTCACCATCACTGCCTCCCAGCTGGACGCCACCATCTTCCCCCAACTCCACCAGCCGACAGCTACCTGCCTGCCACTCTCCCACTCCATCCGCCACTCCTTCCCATTCGGTAAGTCCCCCTAACTCCCTCAAAACCACTCTCTACCACCTCTCCACTTTTAGCCACCCATCTTCCCCTTAGCTCCACCTCTTTGCCGCCACCATCTAAGCCTAGCCGAACCTAGGATAACCCAAGTGGCTGGCCACTACTTAGCCACCATCTCCCATTCGGCCAACCCCCCCCCCTAGGTGCCCTATTTGGCCTTCCCACTAACCCACCTTTTAGGTCCAGTTTCCCTAAGTACCTAACTTCCCTAGTGACCCTAAGACCCACTTAGTCAGCCACTCTAAACTCCCTACTTGGAGGCGCCGCCTACTTGCCACCGGCCCCCTTCGAGGCGTCCATCCCGCTCCCATTTGCAGCCGGCCAGCACTCTTGGTCACATACCTTCGCGGAGCTCCCGTTTGCAGCCCAAAGCCAAGGCCACGCTCAAGCAAGACCTCTACGGACCAGCTACTTGTAAGTTTCTAAACTCGGTCTTTAATCATACACTTGCTTGAAATTCAATTTGATACGGGGTTGTAATAACGGAGCATAGTCTCCCCCCGCTTGTAATAACGTGGCTTGGCACAACCACACACGTGCACTCTCTTAGCCGTACACACTTTTGAACACACACGGGCCTAATCAGCCCCTAATATATAAGTATACGTATATATTTCATTTCCGAAGGGTTTTGTTTAAGTTGGGTGCGTTGTCTTTAAATTCGAACACTCTCACACACATTGAGCTTTCGCTCTTATTTGAAAGACCCAAGTAAGGGCCGACCTATACTATTTGGGTTTCATTTCATGTCGTGTGAGTAAGTCTTTCAATTTAAACACTCTCACACACATTGAGCTTTCGCTCTTATTTGAAAGACCCAAGTAAGGGCCGACCTATACTATTTGGGTTTCATTTCTTGTCGTGTGAGTAAGTCTTTCCATTCAAGCACTTTCACACACATTGAGCCTTCGCTCTTACTCCCAAGACCTTAGTAAAGGCCTTATTGCAGTTATATTTGGGTTTCATTTATGTCATGTGTGTAGTACTTCAATTCAAGCACTCTCACACACATTGAGCCTTCGCTCTTACTCCCAAGACCTTAGTCAAGGCCATACTGCAATTTATATTTGGGTTTAATTTCATGTCGTGTGTGTAAGTCTTTCAATTCAAGCACGCACCCACATTGAGCCTTCGCTCTTATTTGCAAGACCCGAGTAAGGGCTCATATACATAAGATATATACGTATTTCCCTTCGGTTATTTCCCTTCGGTTATTTCCCTTCGGTTATTTCCCTTCTGTTATTTCCCTTCAGTATTGTCTTTACATTTCGGGTTTTCCCTTTGGAGTAGCGTGAGTTTGCATTGCATCTACGCCATACCACGAGGTAGGACGCATATTGCATCGAAGCAACCCCCGCTCGAATTCGCCCATGTAGTGGAGTGTTCATAACACACAAACTAGGCGACCCAAAAAGGGATAAAAGAAAAGACTTAGGCACGTGCAAATCCACGTGATCTAAAACATGCAATCGCATCTTAAAGACCCGAAATAGACACCTCGAACCGTTTCGTAGGCTTTCTCCCTAAAACTCGATTTTTGCAAAAGCGTACAGACTGACCCTTGCGCATCGGTGCAAGAAGGTCTGCGACGACAAGAGCTCACTTGCTCACAGTCGCCACGTTTAGAAGTCAGTGTTAAAGTATATCTTCGCTAGCTTAAGTAAGCTAGCTGGCACGCCCTGTTTGTATACATAGGCCTTAGACGCACGATAAGATCCACTCCAAGCCACGAAAGAGGCGAAGAGGCGGGGATTTTCGCGCGTCTACAGTACCCTACACTCCACCTTACTCTTTCTTCACTCCCTCTCCACTCTCAGCCACCTAACCCACTACCATATCAACCTAAGACCAGCCACTAGCTGCCACCACTCCCCCTCGGCCAGGCCCATAATCCCCCTAACTACCCGCCACCACCTAGACACCTTAGCTCCATTTGGCCACCCTATCCAGCTCCCTAAAACCTGCCCATATCACCCCAATACACCTACTACACCCACTACCACCTGGCCCCATCTCCTATCTAGTTCCCCTCCCTTACGCCACTCCTAGCCACCCTAACTACCCGCCACCACCAAGTCCTCCTAGTCGGCCACTCCAACCGACTGTCATTTCATTCGGCCATCCTAGCAACCCGCCAACTTTAGGTGCCCCATTAGACCTTCCCCTTAAGTTTCCCCTTAGTACCATACTCCCTTAGTGACCCCACTCAGCCCCTTTAATCCCACACGTCAAGGCAGCACCCTTGCTAGCAGCCGGCCACCTTCAAGGCACCCGGCCAGCACCCCTTGCCGTTCAACCTCGCGGAGCTCCCTTTTGCAGCCCAAGGCAAAGGCCAAGCCCACGCTCAAGCAAGGCATCTTCGGACCAGCTATTAGTAAGTGCCTAACTCGGTCTTTAGTTGTATACTTGCTTGAGATTCAATTCGATACGGGGTTGTAATAACGGAGCATAGTCTCCCCCCGCTTGTAATAACGTGGCTAGGCACACCCACACACGTGCACTCTCTTAGTTGTGCACGATTTTGAACACGCACGGGCCTAATCAGCCCCTAATACATAAATATATACATATACTTTAATTTTTGTAGGGTTTTGCTTAAGTTGGGTGTGTTGTCTTTCAATTCAAGCACTCACACACATTGAGCCTTCGCTCTTATTTGAAAGACCCAAGTAAGGGCCGACCTATACTATTTGGGTTTTCATTTCATGTCATGCGTGTAAGTTTTCAATTCAAGCACTCACACACATTGAGCCTTCGCTCTTATTTGAAAGACCCAAGTAAGGGCCGACCTATACTATTTGGGTTTTCATTTCATGTCGTGTGTGTAAGTCTTTCAATTCAAGTACTCACACACATTGAGCCTTCGCTCTTATTTGAAAGACCCATGTAAGGGCCGACCTATACTATTTGGGTTTTCATTTCATGTCGTGTGTGTAAGTCTTTCAATTCAAGCACTCACACACATTGAGCCTTCGCTCTTATTTGAAAGACCCAAGTAAGGGCCATGTTATACTATTTGGGTTTAATTTCATGTTGTGTGCGTAGTACTTCAATTCAAGCACTCACACACATTGAGCTTTCGCTCTTATTCCCAAGACCTTAGTCAAGGCCATACTGCAAGTTATATTTGGGTTTAATTTCATGTCGTGTGTGTAAGTCTTTCAATTCAAGCACGCACCCACATTGAGCCTTCGCTATTATTTGCAAGACCCGAGTAAGGGCCCATATACATACTCTATATACGTATCTCCCTTCGGCATTTACATTTCAAGTCATTTCCCTTCGGTTATTTCCCTTCGGTTATTTCCCTTCGGCATTATCTTTACATTCGGGTTTTCCCTTTGGAGTAGCGTGAGTTTGCATTGCATCTACGCCATACCACGAGGTAGGACGCATATTGCATCAAAGCAAGCCCCGCTCAAATTCGCCCATGTAGTGGAGTGTTCATAACACACAAACTAGGTGGCCCACAAAGGGATAAAAGGAAAGACTTAGGCACGTGCAAATCCACGTGATCTAAAATCTGCAATCGCATCTAAAAGACCCGAATTAGACACCTCGAACCGCTTCGTAGGCTTTCTATCCCAAAAACTCGATTTTTGCAAAGCGTACAGACTGACCCTTGCGCATCGGTGCAAGAAGGTCTGCAACGACAAGCGCTCACTTGCTCACAGTCGCCACGATTAGAAGTCAGTTTAAAATATATCTTCGCTAGCTTAGGTAAGCTAGATGGCACTCCCTGTTTATATAATAGGCCTTAGACGCACGAGAGGATCCACTCCAAGCCCAGAAAAGGCGAAGAGGCGTGGGGATTTTCGTGCGTCTACAGAGATTGGCACGCCCGGTGGGACGTGAGCCTTTCAAAAATCGAGTTTTTAAGGTAGAAGTTTTGCGAAAATTTTGTTAAAAAAGTGTCATTTTAACTTGTTTTCTTTGCTTGTATTTAGGACATTTTGAAAAAGCTTGAAAAGCATGTCAAAATCCAATCCAAGTGAAGTGTCGAGCCAAGGCTCATGCGCATCAAGTTCTCACTCTAGGAGGATTTTCAAAAACAAAATAAAACTAGATGAGATCGAGGACCTGAGAAAGGAGTTTGAGGCCAAAATCGATGCTCTCAGCCAAGAGGCTGAAGTAGGCGATTCGTGTTCATCAAACGGTGAACAAAGGCCTAAGAAAAAATCTGAAAAACCTGGCAAGCACAAAGAGGCCTCTGTAATAGAAGGCAACCAATACCACGAGTCCTTCACATAAAAGGACCGTAAAGCCCTACAGCAGTTGCTAAAAGGGCAGAATAAAGATAAAAGAAGCTACGTCCTGTCTGATTTCCTTCCTATAGATTACGAAACAGACAGTGACGATGAAATACCGAACTTCCATCGGTATGATGGCATGGGAGACCCTAGGTCTCACTTCCAACTTTTCTCGCGTCAAGCCCATAAGAAGAAAAAGGACTCGATGAAATGGGTGTATTGGTTTCCTCTATCCCTTAAAGGCACAGCTGCCAAATGGCTGGCTTCCTACGACTTAAGCCAGTTAGCTACTTTTGAAGAGTTAGCGAACTGCTTCATGCAAAGATTTGCACACAACGTAGAAGTCACGCCGACTCTGAATACCTTAAGGGATACAAAGCAAGGCATGAACGAAGACGTGCATGCCTTCATTATAAGATGGAGGTCGCTTTTGGGCCAAGTGCGAGAGCCCATATCCGAAGGATGCGCAGTCATGCTCATCCTGGATAACTTTAAAAGCGAGCTAAAAACCCTTCTCTCGCTCCATGAGATCTCAACTTTTCATAAGTTGATCAAAAAGGCCTCCCTTTTTGAAACCAACTTGCGAAAAGGGACATACGATCACTTGTGGAAAGGAAGTGCCGTTTCCAAAACCCGTTTGGAAAAGCCCATCACATACGGGCTACCCACGATGGACAAAGGGGTAAAGCCCCATAAAATCGCCAATGTCCGGGTGGATCCAGGCATGGCAGGCACTTCCAAAAATTTTGAAAAATTAGAAAATAAGAGAGAGCGAAACTTTCAAAAACCGGTTGAAAAACGGGAGTACACTCCGCTGGGGCAACCTGTGTCGGAGGTCCTAGACCTCTTACTTGCCCAGGGCATGATAGAACTCCCTGAAATCCCCGAAGGAGTCACTTCCAAAGGGGGGTATTTAAACCGATTTTGTAAGTATCATCGGCTCAAAGGCCATGATACTAAACGCTGCTTCTCCCTTTTAAATAAAATTGAGAACTTGATAGCAGAAGGCCAGCTCCAGGTCACTACGGAACCTGAGCCACCTCAAGCTATCTTCAAAGAACCCTTTCCCAAACACGCCAGTGGCAGTGGGAAAGGAAAGGAGGTATGTACCCTCACCATTTCTAAGGAACTAGCGCAAAAACCAGAGCCTGGTCGACCCACTTGTGCGCCCACTCTTGTATTGTACAAGAAGCCCACCCAAGTCGTCATTCGGGGACCACCAAAAGTGGAATCCCCGGCAAAACCAGTTTTAAAAAACCAAGGTTCTCCTCAGCTCATCCTTAGAGCCAAAATTAGCGCGAACCCTAGGCTGGTCGTGGGGGAAGTGACTAGATCCGGGAGGATCTATCAACCCCCGCACCTTCAAGATGCTCAAAAGGTGGTTAGTGTGCCTGGCCCCTCAAAAGCATGTATCCCTAGTGTTTTGCCAAAAGCAGATAAGGACAAAGTCATCCTAAATCCTTATGACTTCGAAAACCACCTTTCAAAGATTCCTATTCACATGTCTATCTTAGAGCTTATACAAACCTCGCCTAGGCATAGACTTGTATTAGAGAAAATTCCAGATGAACGTATGTACGTCCTCATTCACACCTTATTTTGTATCCCTCAAGGTGTTTAAAGTCGGCATGACTTCTACATTATGCGATAATCTCTGCATAAAGCAGTTCGCTAACTCTTCAAAAGTTGCGAACTGGCTAAGATCGTAGGAAGCCAACCATTTGGCAGCTGTGCCCTTGAGGGACAGAGGGAACCAATACACCCATTTCATCGAGTCCTTCTTTTTCTTATGGGCTCGACAAGAGAAAAGCTGCAAGTGAGACCTAGGGTCTCCCATGCCATCATACCGATGGAAGTTCGGTATTTCATTGTCACTGTCTATTTCATAGTCCACAGGTAGGAAATCAGACAGGGCATAGCTTCTTTTCTCTTTATTTTGCCCTCTCAGCAGCTGTTGTAGGGCTTTACGGTCCTTGTGTGTGAAGCACTCGTGGTATTGGTTACCTTCTATCGCGGAAGTCTCCTTGTGTTTGCAAGGTTTTTCAAATTTCTTCTTGGCCTTTGGTTCGCCATTTGACGAACATGAATCGCCTGCTTCAACCTCTTAGCTAAGAGCGACAATTTTGGCCTCGAAGTCCCTTCTCAAATCTTCAATCTCTTGTTTTTTCAAAAACTTTTGAGATTGAGAACTTGATGCGCAGGAGCCACGGCTAGATACCTCTTGGGAGCCTGGACTCGACATGCTTCAGTATGCTTTTCAAAACAAATCCTAAGTATGAAAATGTAAACAAGCAAAGTTAAAACACTTTAGAAAAAAATTTCATGAGGTTTTTCTACATGAGATGACTGCACAAGTCCTAGGTCCCACCGGGCATGCCAAATCTGTAGACACGAAAAATCCTCACTTCTGGTTCTTAGGCCTGAAGTGAACCTTTTCGTGTGTCTAAGTCGTATTTTAGCAAAAAGGGCATGCCAGCTAGCTTGCTTAAGCTAGCGAAGAAAGTTTTTGAAATCTGACTTCTATCGGGGCGACTGTGAGCAAGTGAGCTCTTTTCATCGCAGACCTTCTTGCACCGATGTGCAAGAGTCAGTCTGTACGCTTCGCAAAGTCTTTTAATTAAACCTCTTTGAGAAATACCCTAAGTGTTTGGGCTTTTGTATGTATGATTGCAAATTTTATTACACGTGGGATTTGCACGTGCCTATGTCATTCTTTTTAATCTTTTTAGGGCAAAAAAGGTGTGTGCGTAAGTGACCTAAGTTGGGCGATTTTTTGAACGGGAGTGTGGGGTTTGCTTTGATGCAATATGCGTCCTAACTCGTGGTATGGCATATATGCAATGCAAACTCACACAACTCCAATGGGAAAACCCGAATTGAAAGACAATGCGGAAGGAAAACGACTTAATGTAAATTTGCAAAAGAAAAATTGCAAAAGGGAAATATGTCTATATCTTAAGAGCGGAAAGGCTCAATTGTGCAAGTGTGTGTCATGTATATATGGAAAGACTACGCACATAGCTAAACCTTAAAACCCAAATCTTAAAGACATAGCTGAAGGGAAATACTTATAATATATATGGGCCCGAAGGTCGCCAACGTGTGCGTGGGTGTTGTGTGTATATGGAAAGACAACTTACGTGACTTATAAAGTAAACCCAAATATAATTGCAATAGGCCTTGACTAAGGTCTTGGGAGTAAGAGCGAAAGCTCAATGTGTGTGAGTGTAGAATTAAAATGCTACGCACAAAACTTGGATTTAAACACCCCAAAACGAAATTGCAATATGGCCTTTACTAAGGTCTTGGGAGTAAGAGCGAAAGCTCAATGTGTGTGAGTGTAGAATTGAAATGCTACGCACACAACTTGAACTAAAACACCCAAGGGAAATTGCAATACGGCCCTTACTAGGGTCTTGGGAATAAGAGCAAAAGCTCAATGTGTGTGAGTGTGGAAATTAAAAGACAACACACACAACTTAAAACATATAGGTATAACTATATCTTAAGGGCTGATTAGGCCCGTGTGTGTGCTATGATTGTGTGCAGCTAAGAGCGGAATAGGCTCAAGTGCACGTGTGTGTGGGTGTGCCAAACCACATTATTACAAGCGGGGCGAGACAACGCTCCATTATTACAACCCCGTATCAAATTTAATCAAACATAAGCAAGTTCATAACAAGGACCGAGTTAGGCACTTACGTATAGCTGGTCCGGGTGTGACTTGCTTGGCTTTGGCCTAGTGAGTCGCCTTGGACAGCCGAAGGGGAGATCCTTGGATGCGGGTGGGCGCCAAGTAGGGTCTTAGCCGAATGAAGTGTCTTGATGAAAGTTGGGTGGTAGGCACAGCAAGTGGGGAGGTTAGGTTGTAAACACCCCGAATTTTTCAAAAATCAAAAAACTCCCAAAAACATAAAAAGCTCGTTTGAGCTAAAACGACAACCTGTTTTAAAATGTGAAAACAGGTACAAAAGGCAAAAGAAAAGCCCAGTCAAGAAGAGGATTCGAGTCCAGAGTCTCAAAAGCCACCCCCAGTTCAAAAACGGAAGAAAAAAGAGACCGTTTGGAGAAAAGCCCGACAGAAGGGTAAAAATGTAATTTGGGTCAAACAAAAAGCACAAAGCAGCTCCAAAATGCAGAAAGAAGCCCAGTACCTGAGGAAGTCGACAGAAGTCCGAGACAGGTCCCATCAGAATGAAGAACGGAATCCGTGCGGCAATCTGGGTTCGATATCAACAGGAACCGGCCAAAAACCAAAACGGCGGACCGAAATGAACACGAAAAAAGTGCTAAAAAGCATAACACCGATTGGAAGAAAGACTTGGGGAAGACCTAGGCCAGAGTTGGGCGTCCGATTAATCGAAGCCCACTCGAAACCGACGATGAAAAGCACTAGAAAGGACCAGAAAACCAAGGAGTAGAAGAAAAGTCTAGATTGGGTCTAGACCCAAAAATATCTAGATCTAGATCCAAATTGTGTTTGGATTGGATCTGGATCTCAAAAATCCAAGATCCGAGATCCGAGATCCAAACCCAAATAAATATTTGGACTGGATCTGGATCTCAAAATATTCGAGATCCGCGATCTAGATCCACATAGAGTTTGGATTGGATCCGGATAGCCAGACCCAAATCCAAGACCCAAGATCCAAGACCCACTTAAAACCTCTATAAATAGAGGTGTTGGGCTTGAAAAAAATCAGACGAGGGAACTCTCCAGGGAAGCTCCTCACGTGAGATAAAGGGGGGGATGAGAGAGAAAGAGCCTGATAGGCCCAAAACCTTTTTTGTTTGAGATGGGATTGGCCCATGGAGGCAAGGGCTGCACCAAACGAACGTCTTCTTCAAGCTGGCTGCGAGTGGAGATCGTGGGGGAGCTTGGCGGCTTGAGTGGTGGCTGGAGCGGTGCTGCAAATAGGTAAGCCCCTAAACCTAACCTAGACTCCCTCTTCCCTAACCTCTCTAGACCACCCAAACGTCACCTAAAATCGCCACCAAAACAGCCAAGTCCTGGCCGTTTTTCACCAGGTCTTCCACCCAAAACCACCACCTAGCTAAACCCTACCTAGAACCCAAGCAAAACCTAACCTAGCTCAGCCATTTGCTGGCCGAGCCCACCTAACTCCCTCTCGTGTCCCACCCAAAGACATCATGGCCTGCCCTAAAGGCAGGCCAACCAAGCCCAAGACAACGGCCTGCTAGAGCAGGTCGTGTCCCACCCAAAAACGTCAAGGCCTGCCCTAAAGGCAGGCCATACCTATCCAAGAAAACCACGACCTGCAAGTGCATGCCGTGTCCTCTTCAAAAAAAAACACCAAAAGGCCTGCCCTAGTGGCAGGCCATTTACCTACCACAAACCCACGGCCTGCTAGTGCAGGCCGTGTCCTTCATTAACCTAACAGGCCTGCCATTGTGGCAGGCCACCTACTTACCTTAGTCAGGCAAATAGGCCGCCCCTTTTGCTGGCCGCCTGCCACCAAGAACCAGCCCTAAACCTAAACCGTGACTAGCCTAGGACAGCCAACACATAACCTAGGACTCAGCCCCAACTCTACCCTAAACCAAGTTCACTCGAGCCACCTTGGCTCGAGTCACACAAGCAAAAACTAAGGCCAAGGCTAGCCGGATCCTAAAGCAAAACCCCTCTCACTCGAGCCACCTTGGCTCGAGTTTCACAAGACCAAAACCTAAGGCCAAATGCTGGCCGAATCCTAAGCCTAAACTATATCTAAACCAAGGCCAAATGCTGGCCTAATCCTAAGTCTAAACCATACCTAAACCAAGGCCAAGTGCTGGCCTAATCCTAAGTCAAAAACTATACCTAAACCAAGGCCAAGTGCTGGCCATACCCCACACTAAAACCATAATCACTCGAGCCAAGGTGGCTCGAGTCTTACCTTGCCCAAACCAGCCCCAAGTAGACCCAAACCCATTATAGCTTGCAGCTCTCGGAACTCCAAGTCTCTCCAAGCTCTCAAGCTCTCCGGCTTCGCTCCCACATGCCCCAGACTCCATGAGATGATGTTGGACTTGCCCCTTGTACGATCCTAACTCAAAAGGCTGGAAAGTGTAAGTTGATTTTGATATATATCAAATCCCTTTCTATTCAATTCAATTCGTCATATGGGGTTGTAATAACGGAGCATCGCCTCCCCCCGGATGTAATGTATGTGCAAAACACACACACGTACACTCGAGCCTTTCCGCTCTTATCTGCACACTTTTGCACACAAACGGGCCTCAACAGCCCATAGGATATAGCCCTATTTATATACATTCAGCTGGGTTTTAAGGTTCAAGTCGTGTGAGTTGTTTTTCATTTTATACACTCAAAGCACTCACTCACATTGAGCCTTTCCGCTCTTACGTATATATACGTATTTCCCTTCCAGCTGGGTTTTAAATTCAAGTTGCATGAGTTGCCTTTCAATTTATACACTCAAAGCACTCACGCCACAATTGAGCATTCTCGCTCTTATATATATCTATATCTCCCTTCTGCTGCGTTTTACGGTTCAGTTGCGTGGGTTGCATTTCAATTTATCCACAACACCCACGCACACATTGAGCCTTTCCGCTCTTAAGATATAGATATATTTAAATTTCTACAATTTACATTCAAGTCGTGTGAGTTGCATTCAATTTGGGTTTTCCCTTCTGCTAAGTCTTTAAATTTCGGGTTTTACATTCAAGTTGTGTGAGTTGCATTGCATACTCGCCATACTCGAGCTAGAGTGCATGCCTGCATCGAATAAACCGAACAAAACATGCAAACATGCCTAAGTGGATAAAATTGAAAGACTTAGGGTCGCCCAAATCAAAAACTCGCCAAGTGCATGATTTCAAAAGGATTTTCAAAACACTTCCTTATTCAAAAATCAAATTTGAGTTTAAATTGTTCAAACGAAGTCTCTAAGCGTACAGACTGACCCTTGCGCGTCGGTGGAAGAAGGTCTGCGACGTAAAGATCCCGCTTGCCTACAATCGTCCTTTCAAAAGTCAGATATTTCAAAACTACTTCGCTAGTTTGAGTAAGCTAGCTGGCACGCCCTAAAGCGAACGTAGATTGCGAAAAGATTCGCTCCAAGCCTAAGAAACCCGGAGTCGAGGATTTTCCGTGTCTACATAGGTGATGTTGTGGCAGGTTAAGGGCTAGCTAAGTGGTGGAAGGTAAAGGGGAAAGGCTTACTAAGGGTTGGGAATTGGACGGCTAAGGGAAGGTGGGGATGTAAGGTGTGAAGTGGCCGGGTGCAAGGGAGAGGCTTAGGGTGCAGCAGTGGTGGCAGGTGATGGAAGGTGTGGCTGCGTAAGAGAGGGGTGGAAGGGAGGTTAGATAGGGCTAAGATAGGGGTACTAACCGGAGGTGGTTGCTGTGGTGGTGGCCAGAGGTGGTGGCAGGAGGTGGCAGTTGGAAGAAGGTGGCAGCCGGTTGGAAGGGTGAAATCGGGTGTGAAGTGCAGGTGGCAGCCGAGTGGAAGTGGAGCCGGGTGGAGCGACGGTGGATGGTGGCGCAGCTGGTGGGAAAAGTGGAGTGAAATGGGTGAGAGAGAGAACAGGTGAGAGAGGAGAGAGAGGGCTGAGAGCTGCCCAAGATCTGCCCAAAACCCGCCCCAAAAGGGGGGTTTTATAGGCATGGGTTGGGGTCGGTTGGGGTGGTTTTGGGGGTAGATATTTAGGATGTTGTGAGCTGGGGTGGGGTGGTTTGGGTAGGTCGGTTAGGGTGGCTGGGATTTTAGGATTAGGGTCTAATTAGGTGGGTTAAGGTAGGATTAGGTTTAGTCTAACTAGGGAATAGGTGGTCTAGTTAGGTGGGTGAGCTAGGTGAGGTCAGCTAGGTATGGTTTAGTGGTTTTGGGTGAGGGTGGCTAGGATTAGGTCAGGTTTAGGGGGGAATGGCTAGGTGAGGTGGGTTAGCTTAGGGCTAGGTTTAGAAGCATCCCCTTGGCCTTGATCCATAGACCTAGTTACAGCCAGGTTCGTGTTGGTGCAACCCCAGGTTAGGTGTAGGTGCATACATGCTTAATCCCACACTCTTAGGCTAAACCCACATGATTAACCCAAAACTTGACACAAAAGTCAAGCCCACCAACTTTCTCACTCATACTTTATCCCCCATTCTCTCTCTTCCCAAGCTTTTCACGTGAATTCTTTGTGGGCCCCACCTCCATTTATGAGAAGGTGATGTGGGACATGGATGTGGATATTGGATTGGATCTTTGGATCCAAATTCAGATGCATGTTTGGATTTGGATTTGGATATATATGGTCCAGATCCGATCCAAATCTGATTTTCTAACTCCTTCATAGTATTTTGAAACGGACGGTTTGTGAGGGGCCTGAGAGCATCAGTCTTCGCCAACGTTGTCGTCCGCTCCTCTTCTCACCTTTCGGAGATCATTTTGATAAATTTGTTTATAATAGGGGCTTAAATGTCCGAGATTTTGGGGATGATTCTGATACGAGAGTTGATGTGCCGAGCTTGAAATATGCTCCGGTTACGAGCTCTCTTTCGCTTCTTCGGTCCTACTTTCATCAGGCCAAGTCGCTTTTTGGGGTTTCAAAATACCTTTTTAAAGGTTTTAGAACTATATAACACATATTTTAAAACATATGTGATTTAAACATATGTACAAGGTTGCCTGGAAGGCTCCTAGGTTTCCAGACTCAAAATAGCCCTTTGAGACTGCTTTTGCAAAACCAGGTAATTCGAGCAATTCATGGGATTTTGGGGTGTTTAAACTCCCCAAAAGGAAAATTTGGCAAAAAAAGAGCAAAAAAGGGAAATCCCTCCAAAAAGTCGCTTTCCAAAGGAAAGCAGAATTGCAAAAGAAAGAAAAATCGTTCTTCGATTGAAAAAGAAAAGAGGGAAACAAAAAGAAAAATCCTCCCGAAAGGAGGCCTCTATGAAGGAAAAAAAAATTGCCAAAAAGCTCAAAAGAGCAAAATTTTCTACCTCTTTGCCTCAAACCACAGGACGCTTCAGAAGGGACCGTGGTAGCTCTTTCCCCTATCCCTACGATTTATCCCAAGTAAAGAAAGATTCATTTCAGGGAGTCCTTGTAAACACCCCGAAATCCCACGAATTCCTTAAAACAAATCTGGTTTTGTAAAAGCAGCCCCAAAGGGCTATTTTGAGTCTGGAAACCCAGGAGCCTTCCAGACAACCCTGTATATCTGTTTTAAACTACATCTTTCAAAAACATATGATATGGCTTTTGAAAACCCTTTTAAAACACATTTTGAAACCCCAAAGTGGCTTGGCCTGATCAAGACAGGACCAGGAGAGCTAAGAAGAGCCCGGAACCGGAGCACATGACGAGCTCGGTGCAGCAACTCTTGTATCTGATTCACACCCCAGGATCTCGAACGTCCAAGACCCTGTTCTTACCAAAATAGCATTTGAAGTCATCTCCGGAAGGCAGAAACGGAGGCGGACGACCATGTTGGCGAAGACCCAACGCAGACGGAGTACTGATGCTGTCAGGCCCCGCACGAATCGTCCGTTTCGAACCCAGCTCGAAGGAGTCAGAGTTCAGTTTGGATTGGATCTGGACCATATATATCCAGATTCCAATCCAAACCCATATGTGGACTTGGATTTGGATTTGGATCCAGAGATCCAATCCAATATCCATATCCATGGCCCACATCACCTTCTCATAAATGGAGGTGGGGCCCACTTGAAATTCACGTGGGATGTTGGGCACGAGAGAGAGTGGGGGTGAAAAATATCAAGAGTGTTGTATTAAGCTTGACTTGTGTGTCAAGTTTGGGTTTAATCATGTGGGTTAGCCTAATTGAGTGGGTTTAAGCTTGTAATTAGCTAAAACCTAACCTAGGGCTGCACCAACATGGGGTGATCAAGGTCTATGGGCCATGATAAGGGAGCTCCCTCACCTAAACCTAACCCAAAATGACTAATCCTAGCCTAAACCCCTAATCCACCCCTAATCCCGACCTAATCACCTAACCCACTTCCCTAATCCCATCCTAATCCCAACCTAATCACCTAACCCACTTCCCTAATCCTTCCCTAAACCTAGATTAATTTCCCTAATCCTAGCCTAAACCTAGCCTAATCACCTAACCTAGCTCACTAAACCTCACCCTAAAACCCAACCACCTAACCTAGCCCTAAACCCCTAAACCACCCTTAGCCCACAATCTACCCAAACCCCTAGTTTTAAAATATCTGGCCCAACCCTTTCCAGCCCACCTTATCTACATACCACCCTACCTAAACCACCTAACCACTACCCTCAGCCCAGCCCTAACCGACCTACCCATCCCCTATTTAAACCCCCCCCCCTTGGGGGCGGGTTTTTCAAGTGGGAACCACCATCTCACCCAGCCGGGCCCTCTCCTTCTCCCATTTCCTCACCCAGCCGGGACCACTCTCCATCACCTCCGCCTGCTCCACCTGCTACCAGCTCCACCTGCACCGCCACCTTCCTTCTTCCATCCACCATCATTGCCCAGTCGGACGCCACCATCTTCACCCAACCGAACCAGCCAAGAGCCCACCTGCCCGCCTACTTCTCCTTGCCTTCCACCACCTCTCCCCATTCGGTAAGTACCCTGCACCTTACCTAGCCCCCTTCTCTACTCCCTCTCCACTCCCAGCCACCCACCACACCATCACCTTACTCACCCAACAGCCTCTCACCGCCACCACTCCCACTCGGCCAAACCTTAGCCGCCTCAACCGTTTGCTTCCTACCTAACTCACATCAACTATACCCGGCCACCCTATTAGATTTCCTAAGACTTGCCCGTGGCACTACCTTAAACCCACTATTCCCACTATCACCTAGCCCCATCCCCTAACTAGCCACCTTCCCATATTCCAACCCTAGTCACCCTAGCAGCCCGCCACCACCATTTTAACTTAGCCGAACCTAGCACAAACCACCGGCCACTACCTTCCCCTAGGTGTCCCATTCGGCCTTCTCACAAATTCTCCCTTAGGGCCAGTTTTCCCTAAGTACTCAACTCCCCTAGTGATCCTAAGACCTCACTCGTTCAGCCCATTTAACCCCCCACCTCGAGGCGACATCTACTTGCCACCGGCCACCTTTGAGGCGCCTATCCCGCGCCCCACTTGCAGCCGGCCAGCACCTTTGATCACCTATCTTCGCGGAGCTCCCGTTTGCAGCCCAAGGCGAAGGTCAAGCCCACGCTCAAGCAAGACCTCTACGGACCAGCTACTCGTAAGTGCCTAAACTCGGTCCTTAGTTGTATACTTGCTTGAGATTAAATTTGATACGGGGTTGTAATAACAGAGCATAGTCTCCCCCCGCTTGTAATAACGTGGCTTGGCACAACCACACACGTGCACTCTCTTAGTCGTGCACGATTTTGAACACACACGGGCCTAATCAGCCCCTAATATATAAGTGTACATATACTTTCATTTTCGAAGGGGTTTTGTTTAAGTTGGGTGCGTTGTCTTTCAATTCAAGCACTCACACACATTGAGCTTTCGCTCTTATTTGAAAGACCCAAGTAAGGGCCGACCTATACTATTTGGGTTTCATTTCATGTCGTGTGAGTAAGTATTTCAATTCAAGCACTTTCACACACATTGAGCCTTCGCTCTTACTCCCAAGACCTTAGTAAAGGCCTTATTGCAGTTATATTTGGGTTTCATTTATGTCGTGTGTGTAGTACTTCAATTCAAGCACTCTCACACACATTGAGCCTTCGCTCTTACTCCCAAGACCTTAGTAAAGGCCTTATTGCAGTAATATTTGGGTTTCATTTATGTCGTGTGTGTAGTACTTCAATTCAAGCACTCTCACACACATTGAGCCTTCGCTCTTACTCCCAAGACCTTAGTAAAGGCCATACTGCAATTTATATTTGGGTTTAATTTCATGTCGTGTGTGTAAGTCTTTCAATTCAAGCATGCACCCACATTGAGCCTTCGCTCTTATTTGCAAGACCCGAGTAAGGGCTCATATACATAAGCTATATACATATTTCCCTTCGGTTATTTCCCTTCGGTTATTTCCCTTCTGTTATTTCCCTTCAGTATTGTCTTTACATTTCGGGTTTTCCCTTTGGAGTAGCGTGACTTTTGCATTGCATCTACGCCATACCACGAGGTAGGACGCATAGTGCATCAAAGCAAGCCCCGCTCGAATTCGCCCATGTAGTGGAGTGTTCATAACACACAAACTAGGTGGCCCGAAAAGGGATAAAAGAAAAGACTTAAGCACGTGCAAATCCACGTGTTCTAAAATATGCAAATCGCATCTTAAAGACCCAAAATAGACACCTCGAATCGCTTCGTAGACTTTCTCTCCCAAAACTCGATTTTTGCAAAAGCGTACAGACTGACCCTTGCGCATCGGTGCAAGAAGGTCTGCAACGACAAGAGCTTACTTGCTCACAGTCGCCACGTTTAGAAGTCAGTGATAAAAATATCTTCGCTAGCTTAAGTAAGCTAGCTGGCACGCCCTATTTGTATACATAAGCCTTAGACACACGAAAAGATCCACTCCAAGCCCCCGAAAGAGGCGAAGAGGCGGGGATTTTCGCGCGTCTACAGTCCTAAAGTAATAATAGGATCTGCTTACTTGAATCTCATTTTGTTTGAGAATTAGACGTTGTTGGATAAGGCGTAGAAATTCTGAAATGTTTCTTGATTTCCTTATAAAACCTTCGCTAAAGTAGCGAGTTTCAAGACTCTGTAAACACCCCAAATTTTCCAAATTTCAAAAACTCTCAAAAATACAAAAAGCTCTTTGAAAGCCAAAACATCTATCCTGTTTTAAAATCCCAAAGCAGGTTCAAAAGGCAAAAGGAAGGCCCAGGCAAGAATAAGAACTCAAGCCCGGAGCTTCAAAAGCCATCCCCAGTTGAAAAACAAAAGGAAGGAGAGCCCATTCGGAGAAAAGCCCGACAGAAGTACAAAAGCATAATTTGGGTCAAAAAAAGCAAAAAACAGCTCCAAAATGCATAAAGAAGCCAAGAACCTGATTAAGTCGACAGAAGTCTGAGACGCATCCCGTCAGAATGAAGAACGGAATCTGTGCGGTAATCTGAGGTCGATAGCACCAAGAACCGGCCAGAAACCAAAACAACGGATCGAAACAAACGCCGAAAAAAGTCCTGAAAAGCAGAGCACCGGTTGGAAGAAGGACTTGGGGAAGACCCAGGCCAAAGCTGGGTCGCCAATGAACCGGAGCCCGCTCAAAACCGACGGTGAAAAGTGCCAAAAAGGACTGAAAACAAAGGAGCAGAAGAAAAAATTGGATTGGATTTGGATCCAAAATATCTAGATCCAGATCCAAATAGTGTTGGATTGGATCTAGATCTCAAAATATCCGAGATTCGAGATCCAAACCCAAATAAATATTTGGATTGGATTTGGATTTCAAAATATCCGAGATTTGTGATTTAGATCCAAATGGTGTTTGGATCGGATTCAGATACCTAGACCCAAATCCAAGACCCATATCCAAAACCCACCTCAAATGTCCATAAATAGAGGTGAGGGGTCTCCAAAAAAGCACACGTGAAACTTCAAGGGGAGGAGCTTCTTCATGTGAAATAGATGGGGAAGATACAGAGTGGGCCATAGTGGCCTTGGGCTTGTTGCCTTGTGAGTGTGGGATTGGGCCATTGTGGCCCGGGCTGCACCAATCAAAGAGTGGCATCTTCAAGGAGGGTGGAGCTACAAACAGAGGGAGCTTGGCTGCATGGAGGCGCTTGGAGCTTGGATGCAAAACCAAGGTTAGTTCCTAAACCTAACCCTAAACCACTCTATTCCCTAACCCCTTTAAACCACCCAACCTAAGCCACCCAAAACACACCCATCCTCCATTAAAACCACCCAGCTCGGCCAGGTGTTGGCCGAGCTCTACCCTAAACAAACTAGGCTCGACCTACCTTGGCCGAGCTCCACCTAAAACCATTACCTAAGCTCGGCCAGGTGTTGGTCGACCTCTACCCTAGACAAACCAAGTTCGACCTACCTTGGTCGAACTCCATCTAAACCACCCCAAGCTCTGCCTACTTTGGTCGAGCCATCCCTAAAACCACACGGCCTACTGGTGCAGGCTGTGTTCCTTTTTCTTCACCAAAACCAGGCCTGCCACTCGGCAGACCACCTACCTAAAAACACACGGCCAAAGCTGGTCGTGCTTCCCTCCCTTTACCCAAAACCAAGCCTGCCATTCGGCAAACCATCTACCCTTGAACACCACACGGCCGGGTGTTGGTCGTGACCCCTTCTCCAAGCCAAAACCCACAGCCTACTAGTGTAGGTCGTGTCATGCTTTTCACCAGCATAAGCCCACAACCTGCTAGTGCAGGCCGTGTATCATTTACGCTAACAAACCCCAGCCTGCCATAAGGCAGGCCATGTCCTCCCTTCAGCCACAAGCCTACGGTCTGCTGGTGCAGGCCGTGTACCATTTACACAGCCACCTCCTTGGTTGAACCATGTCTCATACAACCAACCAAACCCTAGGTCGTGACTGGCCTTAGCCAGCCCGCGCCCAAGACACCCTAACCTGGCCGTGACTTGCCTTAGTTAGCTAGCACCTAAGACACTCACCCTAACCTAGACAAGCCTAGCTAGGACCAGCCCCAAGTGCCCTCAAAAACTAAACCCACTTGAGCCACCCTTGGCTCGAGTCACACAAACCAAACCAGCCACCTCCTTTGGTTGAACCATTTCCATAGACATACACCCAGCCACCAAGTGTTGGCCGAACCCCAAAACCAAACCCACTCGAGCCACCCTTGGCTCGAGTCATATCTTATCTAAAGCTAGCCCCTACAAGGCCCTAAGTTAAGATATACTTGGCTGCTCCCAAGTCTCCAAGTGCTCCCAAGCTTCCAAGCTTCCAAGCTCTCCGATTCCACTCTCACGTGACCCGGGCTCAATACGAAGAAGGTGGACTTGTATCTAGCAAGATCCCGAATCAAAAACCTGGAAAAGTGTAAGTCTTTGAGATATATATCGAGTTACCTTTCCATTCAATTCAATTCTTCATACGGGGTTGTAATAACGGAGCGTTGTCTCCCCCCGGATGTAATATTGATGCTTGACACACGAGACACATACGTGCACTTGAGCTTTAGCTCTTATCTCATACACCAAGCACCCACGTACACAATTGAGCTTTCGCTCTTACTCCAAAGACTATAGTAAGAGCCATATACGCTGCAATTTCATTCGGGTTTTAAGGTTCAAGTCATGTGAGTTTGTCATTTCAATTACACACTCACACCCAAGGAACACCCGAGCACTTGCTCAAGCACTCACGCACCATTTTGGCCTCGCCAGCCACTAAGATATAGTCATATCTATATATTTTCAGCTGCATGAGTTTTCCCAGTTTAGTTGTGTACACTTTACATTCTAGCTTTTTAAGGTTCAGCTGTGTGAGTTGTCTTTACATTTATACACAACACACACGTAGACATTGAGCCTTTCCGCTCTTATATCTATATTTCCTCGTTCCGCAAGTTAAATTTCAAGTCGTGTGTGTGAGCGTTTTCAATTTATACACCACACACACAAACACGTTGATGACCTTCGGGCTCATATATATATATATGTATTTCCCATTTCCGCACTTTACATTTAAGTCGGGTGGCTTTTAAATTCAAGTCGTGTGAGTTGTCTTTCAATATATACACAACACACATGCACACATTGAGCTTTTCCGCTCTTATATCTATATCTCCCTTCCGCAATTTACATTTAAGTCGTGTGAGTTGCATTCAATTTGGGTATTTTCCTTCAGCTATGTCTTTCAATTTCGGGTTTTACATACAAGTCGTGTGAGTTGCATAGTATATCCGCCAAACTCGAGATATTGTGCATACTTGCATCCAAAGAAGCCCTGAATATCCCATGCAAACACGCCAATCTTAGGCCACTTGATGCACACACACCACGCCTAAGTGGATAAAACTCAAAGACTTAGGGTCGTCCAACCCTCGTAAAGTAAAACTCGCCAAAATGCATGATTTCAAAAAGATTTTAAATACTTATTCATTCAAAGTAAATTTTGAAGTTAACTTATTTTAAAACAAAGTTTCTAAAGCGTACAAACTGACCCTTGAGCATCAGTTCAAGAAGGTTTGCAACGAAAAGATCCCGCTTGCCCACAATTGCCTTAAAAAAGTCAGATATTTTAAAAACTACTTCGCTAGTTTGAGTAAGCTAGCCGGCACATCCTAAAAGCGACGTAGATGCAAAAAGGTTTACTTCAGGCCTAAGAACCCGAAGTGAAAATTTTCGTGTATCTACAGACTCAAGTGAAGGGAAACGCAAGAAGCTGAAAATCCTTGTGATGGAAGCTAAAAGGGTTTTCCCTCTTTCGAAATCAAATTGAGAAAAACCCCGAACATCGAGCAACATAAGACCAGCTCACTTGGTGCAACCGGTCTTCATAAGCCTCCCAAGCTCGATCATTGCATAATTCAGGTCTCTAGAAAATCATTTTCTAGCATATTATCCATGTCATCCACTCATGTGTGCACACATGGTCGTCTAATGCATGATCCCAATTAGGACTAGAACCACATTAGGAAAGTCCCCTTTGGCAAAAATCCCCTCTTACCAGGCATAAGGAAAAAGTTTTTCTCAGAAAACTGGGATGATCCACATTCTCGAGGACGAATCCAGGGAGAAAGCAAAAGGGGTGTTGTCTTCTTTACCATTATCCAAATCAATTTGGATAATGACAAAGAGGGGCATCTGTAAACACCCCAAAATAAGATTATTTTCAAACAAACACGTGATTTTCAAAAACCATTTTCAAACAAATTTTGAACTTTCAAAACTCCGAAGTTGCGAAGTTTTAAACTTTTATCTAAAAAATCCTTCAAAATAAAGGTTCTTAGACCCGGGCCAAAACCAAAATTTTGTAAAGCAACTGAAACAAGCAGGTGAAGCCTGATCAAAAAGCAGCTCTAGAAGAGGTCAAAAAGCAAAAGTTCAGCCCGATCGGATGAAAACAGGGCCAAAAAGTAAAATGAGCATCCAGGCCAGAAGCATACTTCAGCCCCAAAATGTGAAATACGAAGACAAAGCACTGATGAAACTATCAGAGGTGAAACCCCAAGCCTGTGAGATCAAAAATCAGACGAAACAGAGTCCAAAATGTGAGAAGATGGTCAGACAAGAAGACTGGGAAAAACCCAACTCAAATGGGTCACTGGAGACACCAGGGCCCGCTCAAAACCACCTGTTTCAAAATACCAAGAAGGGCTGAAGAAAGAAGATTTTGGATTGGATTTGGACCAAAATATCTAGATCCATATCCGAATAATGTTTGGATCGGATTTGGATCTCAAAAACCAAATCTAAGATCCAAAACCAAGACCCACCCCTTGGCCTATAAATAAGACCAAGGGGGGTAAAACGCTCACGTGAACTTGCTTGGGAACCTCGGGAAGAGAGAGAGAGTGGGTGCAAAAGTCAACATTGGTGGGCTTTAGCCATGTGGGCTCAATCAAGGGTGAGGTGGGTTCAAGCCTTGTGGACCTAGACTTAGCTTGGGACTGCAACAACATGGCTACAAATAGCGTGGACCTTGGCTGCACACGGTGGACACAGCTCCAAGAGGTAAGTCCCTAAACCTAACCCAAATCTAGCCTAGACCTAGCCCACTTCACCAAACCGATCTAACCCATCAACCATTAAACCCAACCTTAACTAGCCTAAATCGACCTCACACAAAACCCTAACTAGTCCTAAACCGACTCCATCTAATCCACCCTAAATCGACCTCACCTAACACCTAACCCAGCCACCCTACCACCGACTCCACTTGACCCAGCCCCTCACCACTGACCTAACCAAGCCTAACCCATATACCACCTAAACCTATCACCAACTCCCCGGCCTGCACCCCTGATGCACCCTTGCTGCACCCCTGTTGCTCCCCGACCTGCACCCCTGCTGTGCCCCGACCTGCACCCTTGTTGCACCCCGGCCTGCACCCCTATCGTGCCTCACCTGCACCCTTGTTGCACCCCTGCTGCGCCCCAGCCTGCACCCTTGCTGCGCCCCGGCCTGCACCCCTGTCGTGCCTCACCTGCACCCCTAGCCGCACCCTTGTCGTGCCCCTGCTACACACCTAGCTATGACCCAGCCTGCACATCTTGCCACGCCCCTGTAGTGCCCTAGCAGCGCCCTAGCTATGCCCCGGCCTACACACCCTGCCGCACCCCAATTGCGCCCCACTCCCAACCGTACCTAAGCTAACTTGCACCTTAGGACCTACCTTGGTTCAAGCCATCTTTGGCTCGACCTACCCCTTTCAAAATCCTAACTAAGCTAGGTGCTGGCTGCACCTAGCTCATTCCCATCTTCCTAAACCAAACCTAGATCTAGCTAGGACTTGACCCACCTAACCCCTTGGCCGAACCCAGCCAATACTAAGCCCAAACCCACTTGGCTACATCTAAGTGAATCCACACCCAAGCCTCATGTCGGAACCCACTTAAAGGGACATACCTGGTGGCTGCCAAGAAGGACGGACCCGAGCGACTTGAGAGGCAAAACCGACCACTTGTAAGTGTCATTTACATTCGGTTTTACATTACTCGTTTAAATTAAATTCAATTCAGAACGGGGTTGTAATAATGGAGCGAAATCTCCCCCCGAAATGTAATATTTGTGGGTGAAACACAACCATACACGTGCACTTAAGCTGTTTTGCTCTTATATTGCACGCGTACACACACGTGCATTGAGCCTTTCCGCTCTTAAGCTAAAGTATATATTTCAATTTGGGTATTTACTTTAGTGAAAGTTGTGTGAGTTGTCATTTAAATTTCACACAAACACACACGTGCATTGAGCCTTTCCGCTCTTAAGCTAAAGTATATATTTCAATTTGGGTATTTACTTTAGTGAAAGTTGTGTGAGTTGTCATTTAAATTTCACACAAACACACACGTGCATTGAGCCTTTCCGCTCTTAAGCTAAAGTATATATTTCAATTTGAGTATTTACTTTAGTGAAAGTTGTGTGAGTTATCATTTAAATTTCACACAAACACACGCATGCATTGAGCCTTTCCGCTCTTAAGCTAAAGTATATATTTCAATTTGGGTATTTACTTTAGTGAAAGTCGTGTGAGTTGTCATTTCAATTCAACACAACCACACACGTGCATTGAGCCTTTTCGCTCTTTAGCTAAAGTATATATTTCAATTTGGGTATTTACTTTAGTGAAAGTCGTGTGAGTTGTCATTTCAATTTCACACAACCACACACGTGCATTGAGCCTTTCCGCTCTTAAGCTAAAGTATATATTTCAATTTGGGTATTTACTTTAGTGAAAGTCTTGTGAGTTGTCATTTAAATTTCACACGAGAAGCGCCCACGAGCACTCGAGCCTTTCTGCTCTTCACACTCACACACATTGAGCCTTTTCGCTCTTAGGATAAACCATATTTATATATTTTCAAGTCGTGTGAGTTTACTTTAAGTCGAGTTTCATTTTCCTTTGTGTGGATTTATATTTAAGTCACGTGAGTTGCCTTACATTTCGGGTATTTACATTAGTGAAAGTTGTGTGAGTTGCACTTTTATTTCGGGTATTTACATTAAAGTTGTGTGAGTTGCACTTCCAATTCGATCATAGCTCACATCATCGCTTTTAAAACCTGAAAAGGATTTCTGCATCCTTGCATTCGCTCGCTTTCAAAAGCCCCGAATCCTCGCTCAAACCACGTTGAAAATAGGCTACATATCCACACACATATCAAGCCTAATAAATAAAACTCAAGAGACTTAGGGTCGTCCAAAAGTCGTAATAAAATTTGCAAACAAGGCATACATCGAATTCATCAAACACTGATATTTTTCAAAGTTCATATTTGATTTGAAAAATCGAAGTTTCTAAGCGTTTAAACTGACCCTTGAGCATCGGTTCAAGAATGTTTAAGCGAAAAGATCCCGCTTTCCCACAATCGTCAGAAAGTCAGAAATCTTTCAAAATCCTTCCTAGCTTGAGCAAGCTAGTTGGCACGCTCTCAAAATGACTTAGGCACGAAAAGGTTCATTTCTGGTCTCATAACCCAGAAGTGAGAATTTTCACGCCTACAATGACCAAGAAACACTATCACCTCCAAATAAGAAAATTTGAATGGAGGTTGATTTGTTGTCATCTTTTCTGCAATAAAGTTAACATTTGAGTATCAAATTATTTTGAATTTATCTACCTAATAGCATAATCTCAAATCCCTTGTTTTTTTTAGATATCTTAAGAGTCTCTTTACAACAACCCAATGTTGCTAAGCAGGATTATTTTGATATCTATTCATGAGGCCAATAACAGGAGAATATGCATCAACATAATCAGTATCCTCCTTTTGCATCTAACTTCGATTTAAATTTTTTTATTAAACAATCATCTTTATATTTCTTTTTCAATACCATTTACAACTAATTATTTTTCTTTTCTTTAGCAAAATCATCAACTCCCAAACTCTAGCTTTTTTGATAGATTCAATTTCATTATCATTATTTTTACAGAGTCTAGTGATTCAGATGAATTCATACCTTCTTGATAACTTATGTTATCAATCATCTCATTTAAATCTTTTGAATAACAAGTCTCCTCAGTTAAGTATGAATGATAGTCCTTTAAGTAGGATGGGTGATCCCGTGGTCTCTTATGATCACTTAATGTTTCAGTTTGTAGTACATCATTTGGTTCTATTTCTATGGTTTAAATGTTGATTTATCAAGATCTAGAATATCATTGTCATTCTCATTATTATCTATAAGAATGTCTTTCTTAGTATCTTTTAAAAATTCAACACCTACTTTCTACTAACCCGAGATCATTATGATAGAAGCAATACCCTTTTAATCTCTTTGGGTATCCAATAAAGATACACCTCAAAGATCTACTGTCTAGTTTATCTCTAGACTGATATAAGATTTTCACATATGTTAAAGAGCCCCATCTCCATCAGATATAATTTTCTATCAACCTATAACTCATAGGGTATAGTAGATACAATGTTATAGATAATTATATTTAAAATATATATAAGAGTTGATACTGCTTCTCTCCAAAATACTTTAGGTAGATAAGCATCTTCTAATATGGACCTTATCATATTTAAAATGGTCATGCTATATCACTCAGCTATATTGTTTTGTTCATGTATTATAATCACTAATGTTACCTAGATATATCATATTCTTTATAATATTCAAAAAACTCAATAAGGTGTATTCACCACCTCGATCGAACCTCAACATTTTAATCACTCATCCTAGTTGATTTTCAAATTCTTACTTATATTCTTCAAATGTATTTATGCCTCATACTTATGTGATAAAAGGTATATATTCATACTTTGAATAGTCATTTTAGATGTAAATTTTTATTCTGAAGTCTATGTAGAGATTCGAAATTAAATTCGTAGACTACGTCGTGTGCGGGAGCATGCCAGCTAGTTTGCTCAAACTAGCAAAGTTTATTTCTAATTTTGTGTAGCGATTTTAATAAGTGAACTCTTTTCGATATAGGCCTTCTTAAACTGATGCTCAAGGGTCAGCTTAGATGCTTTGAAAATCGTTCGAGATCCGATAAGTTTTCAAAACCAAATTACAATTCCAAAACTCGACAAAAATCGTGATTTTGATTCTCAACTCAAAAACATTCCAAGTCTAAAAAATCATAAATGGGTTCTATTTTGAGAGGCTTTTTCTAATTTTTTTAAATAGATTTTGAATCTCTAAAAATTTTACAAAAAATAGAGTTTGATGTGAAGATTCATATACTATTTTATTTTTATTTTATATTTTGTATATTTACTCAATTAAATCCGAAAATAGACCCCACTCAAAGATTCAGGACAAATCTATGCCAAAAAGTCAGAGGTTAAGAAAAATGATTGTATATTTATGCTTAGACTTCTGATTTCTATGAAATTAGTTTTACTGAAAAGCTACAGATTAAGCTTTTCAATGGGACCACTTTCAATCGAAAAAATTCACTGTACACAAAGATATGGGATTTTGACCCAACCTTTGTTACATGAACTTCAGATTTTACATAATCTGTTCCAATTTTGTTTGATTCTTTTTTATTTTATTCATGATGTTTCATAAGCCTAAAATTATTTAAAAGTTTATTGAAAGTGTGTTTGTGTGTATAGATTATACTTCCAAAGTTTTAGAACATTCAGAGTAGGGTGTCAAGAGATAAAAATAATTCATCGGATGTATATAGAGTGTAGAAAACAGGTTTTTGATTTTTACAGGATTCATGTGTGTTTTCATTCGAATTAAAATTAATCTACAACTATTCAAAATAAATAAAATTATAATTACTACATGAGCATAGAGAGGATTAAGAGGTATATAATCTTATATTATATTATGGAGTAGAAAAGATCAAAATTTAAACTCATAACAGAGATGAATGAAAAAGAGATGGGACAGTATATGATCCTTAATTAATACATCAAAATGAGACATGAGCTCCTTAATTAAAATGTCATTAATCTTAATGAAAGAAGAGATAATAATTAAAAAAATAAGGAAAGAGATGACTTGTGGTGGAAGAATCGACCGGTGGCTTGTGGTGGCGAACCTCCCCTTCTTCTTTCTCTCTTCCTCTCTCTCTCTTTCTCTCTTTCTCTCCCTCTCTTGGCCACGAATTTGGTTGATGGCTAGACAATTTGTGGCTTGCTTGATGATGGAACTCGGATTGATGTTTTGTCGCCCCTTTGAGGACCCTTTTATAGGCAAAGGGTTATTTCTTTGTTGCAGCTCTTTGCAAGGCAAGTTGCCTTATTGATGATAGCTGAAATTGGTAAGTGAATGCTAACCCTTCTTGCCAAAAATCTACTCTATTGGATATGGTAAGTGAATGTTGGCCCTTCTTGCTGAAAATCTACTCCATTTGATATGGTAAGTGGGTGTTGGCCCATCTTGCTAAAAATTGGGTGGGGTATGATATGGTAAGTGCAGTTGGGTTCGGATAAGGTGAGTGGGTTGTTGAACTTGGTTGCTAGGGTTGGCCTTGGTTAAGCTAAAGATTATGATGAACATGATGATTAGTACATGAATTATGGACGCTACATAATTGAATCGTGAACTTCTCTTGGTCCTAAGTGAAGCAAGGATGCTAATGATGATGATGACAACAACGGCAATGGGGTCAAGTTTGTTGTAGCTGGATAGGTCAAGTTGGCTACTTACTTACTCAATTCGGTTGACTACTTTTTAAAGTAAGGTACTTTAGATGGATTCAGCCAAGCTACTGTTATTGCTGAATTTAATTGCTAAATTCGGCCACCATGCATATCTAGTCAAGGGACTACTGTACTTGATATGGTAAGTGGAGTTGTTCATTTGATGAAGCTCGATAAGATAAGTTGCTTAATCCTTTGATACTGAACTAGGCAGGTAAGTATTGATGAAACCGACCAGCCTTTTATGCCTTGATGACTTTCCAAATTATGTATCAAGGACACCCATGGCAGGTCATATGATTCATTTATGCCGAAATTGGTAAGTTTCCTCTTAGTGGCTTACCAAATTAAACATCATAGCTTGCCAAATAGCTTTCCAAATTAGACATCACAACTTTCTAAATCAAGCATCACTTACCTTTTTCATGGATGACACCGACTTTTTTTCCTGGACGTCGACCTTCCTTCTTAAATGTCAACTTTCCTTTTTTGACGTCGACATTCCATTCTAATACCTGAAACTAAAAATGATAGGTCACCTTGCCCAATAGTGTTGAAATTGGTAGGTGCTCAGTTATTGCCTTTTTAGTTCATGCCATCTCCTCTTTTCGGGGAATTTGCCTCCTTCTGGTTAGAGTTTTATATATGACAGGTATGGTTTCAAACACTTTATATAAAGAAAACATTTTTATATTTGAAAATGTCAAATTTAAAGAAATCAAAAATTATTTTTAGAAAGCACTGGATTTCACTCCCAGTTTCTGTTTGTAAGGGTGACCTACTTTCGCTCCGTGAGTCAGTCTTTAACCACCTTGACCATTTAGTTATTTTCATGGGTGTAGGGTATCGAACCACTTTAACCACTTTAATGGGTGTAGGATATCAAACCACTTTAACCCTAGGGTATCAGGTCTCGGAATGAGACTATTCTCAACTGAGAGATTTTCTGAGGTTTGATTTGAATTTAATTTATTTATAAATTTTAAGGGTTTTAGAATTTTATAAATTTATAAATTTGCAAACATCTTCGGGTTTGATTCCCAATATTCTAATTTTCATTTGTTTATAAAAAACATTGTTTGAAATCATCTTTTCTTAGAGGGCTATCGTTTAAAACGGCAAAATCTTACCAATTTGGTTTTGAGGGCAAAATAGTTATTTTTTTGCAATTTTGTCCCAATTAGATTTTTTTAGAGGGATGCAATATACCATCATTTTGGGGTTGCTAAAAAATTTTGATTCCAAAATGAGTTCGTTTGAGGTATTTTTATTTGAAAACCCAAAGCTGCCAAAAAAAAGCAAAATTTCTAAAAGAAAAAAAAAATTATTTTGAAAAAAAGTTTGGGTGTTTACGAGTCATAAATGAAGGTTATAAAGTAAACCTTCGCATGATGGGATGTTATTCTAGAAGGTTTGATGCTGAATTTTTTTTCAATAAAATTATTGACTCTTCTTATTTCTTTGGAAAATGATTTTCTCGTCATTTTTTCTTGAATGCAAGTTTCATATTTGTTGAATCTGGTTTCATCAAATACATGTAATAAGTCAAAGGTTTTTAATTTCTTTAACTTATTAGGCTCACATGTCCTAACCTTCCATACCATGCATTCACATCAATAATCAAAGCACAATCAGCATAAGCAGAAGAGGGAGTTACTTCATTATTCATGGTGCTAAGTTTAAATAGGTCATGATTGGAATCAAAAGCTCCAACAAAGTATACATGATCATGTTTCCTTGTGTTCACCTTTTCATGAAAAACCTAACCCAAAACCCTTTTTGACTAGAATAGGCACAAAGACTAAATTGTGCCTTATATATGGCACAATTAATATTAGTGAATAGTATAGGATTACTTGATACATTGATCTTAAGGATCCGACTCTTAGAATATCTGAATATGTATTGTTTCTCATGTACACATGATGTTCTCTGGGTCGGTACTCTTTGAAGTCAATAACTTTGTCCTTGCTCTTTGCAATGCAGTGTAGGCTCTAGAATCAACCCACCAACTAGAAACGTCATGACCCAAGTGCAAACATTCAGAAATTATGTAGACTACTTTGCTCTTCCCCTTCTATCCACTCTATTGAGTGTTGTCATCATCCTTCTTGCGGTTGTGGCAATAACTTTTGTTGCTTCCTATTTTTTTATAGTTGAAATACTTAATCCGAGAAATGAATTCATGCATTTTCTTAAATGTTTGACCTTTTCTTTTGTTAAATTTGTCAAAAACTTTTATTTTAGTAGTTTTGGGAACTAGAGCAAAGATCATCCTAAGTAAGGAATAATTTTTTCTTTTTGTCCTTCTTAAGGTGCTTGTAAGAAAAGTCCTTACCATATCCCAAGAAGAGGGAAGATTGTTCAAAATTTATTGATTTGCATTGGGTCTGGGATGATTGTGTTAGCAATGCCTCTTATGCTAACACAAGAGGGAAGATCTTTCTTGATGCCCATTATAGCTAGGAGAAACTGCTCCATGCCTCTTACGCTACATTTTGTAAATGAAAATTGTTAAATTTGTTAAATATAATTTATTGTAAAAAGAAAAAAAATATCATTCAATATGTTAGGGGACTCTCCTTCCAATTGCATGACTATTATACTCAGAACTTATGACCATTCACTAACCAAGAGTTATTAATATGGAGATACTGAAGGCAATGGCCTTAAAGATATAGCACAAAAGAAGGTATCTTCAGAGCTAAATCCGATGCACTCTATCATTTCATATGTGTTGAGTGCAATAAGAAGCTATTACTGAGTTATGACAAGTAAAAGTGAAACAAAATTTAGAAAAATTATGGGCAGATTGAGCTTCATAATGCACTGGGAATTTACGATGCTTGAGAAAAGAGATTTCCTAATCAAATCTATGTTTGCTTGTTTAGAAATGGGACAGGGAATTACTTCTGCTTACTGGGTGGAGATATTCAATTGGAACTCTGGTGGCTTGAGGATATGGCAAAAGGCTTTTGTACGGTGGAGAAGGGATAATGAGGAGTCTGACACTATATTTTCATTCATAGGGACCTTAGCATTATGGTCACATCCTCGAAATACCCAAGCCACAAACGGGGGCCTCACGAGATTTGGGGGAAAAAAAGTGAGCCTGAAGATGATTAAACCAAATCCACTTTGAAGGTCACTCATGCATAATACAGTGATCGGGTCAAATCTTAGCATTAACGAAACGAGCCTAACCGGATCCTATATATGTCCAGGCTCATACTCAAGTTCATGTAACAATTTCCGACACTGAACCTGACGCAAACAACTAAAACAGGTTTTTCTTTGAGCAAGTAATCTGGGCGTGGGGTGTATCTTATATGTAAACCATGAAATTTGGGTTTGATGCAAGATGATCAGCTGCGAAGTTGAGTTTGGAATGCAAACCAGTTGTTCATTGGATCCCATTTTGGTCCATGGTTATCAAATCTGACCAAATGGTTTCAAGTTATCAAACATCTGAATCAGAACCTGTGCTATTGACATGCTAACAATGAGCTAGCTTAAGGGTGGGCCTGAGTGAAACCGTTGCTTAATCTAAATTCAACCATGTTTGGTGTAGATAAACATCCTTTAGATGATAGCGTCAGGAATAAACAAATAGAAGGAAAGGCAAAGGAGAAGGTCAGGAGAAAAGAGAAGGGAAGTAAAGCCATTAATGCAGTGTTTGCATCGTTAATGTGTCATTATTGTACCAGAGAGGCACCGGCCGTGGGGCATGCAGTATTAGAGAACAGGAAAAATCTAACCTAACGTTCAACAACTCCCAAAATATCCGTGTGCGTGTGTCTTACCGACTAACCGGTAATGATAATGTGATGGTGCCTGGATTGGCCTGCTTTTGACATAAACATCAAATGGCATGAACTTAACATGCCCTGAAGCACACGACTGGTGGCAATATTACACCCAACACGAAAACCTGATAGAAGCAAGACCCGAAAATTTCCTGTTCATGTCTATCCGGAGTAACTGGCGATGTCTGGGTTACTTGTTTTCTTGTTAAGGGCTTGCTTTTCTTGTTTCCCACCCTGTTTTTATTGGATGAAGGTTACTCACTAACCCAAAATGGCTAAAAGGCCATAAAACTTCTTGGATAGGAACCCAGAGGTAGTGCAATGAGAAGGAGCGTCCACCGTCATATGGGCACTGCAGCTTTCTTCCCAGCAATAAGTGCCGATCGGCAAGGGGCCCTAACTTCATAATTTTATTTATTGGTGGCTCCAGATGTACACCTGCAGCAGAAAATGAGTCAATGCAAAAATTTTATGGATACGAACGCTGCAGGAAGTTGTCAAGGGTTGACTATAGAACTTTCGGGTAGCATAGAATGAGTCGCTAATTAATTGATTAGGTACGAATATCGCTGTGAGCATGGACGCAGCACATGCCCTACCAAACCCCATTTAGCAGATGCCCACTTATCTTTAGACCAAACCTTCGCTCACGTATATGGTGGAAGGAGTCGTGAGCTCAAGAGGGTGATCTACCTTTCGTCGCACCCAATCTTGAGGAAAAGTATCATGAAGAAAGCATGGCCCGCTGAACCCAAAGGAGGAATGGAACTGTAGTGTTTGAATAAAAGGCCCCTAGAAGGTTAATCAAGTTTTATCCATGGACAGAAGCCATGGAGTACTTGGAAACACTAGTAGCCATGTTTGTGTTCACTGTGGGCCTAGGGTTCCTCCTAATCAGGGCCTTGAATGGGAGGAGTAGATCAGGAGGTCTTCCCCCAGGTCCTCCAAGGTGGCCTGTTGTTGGCAACCTACTTCAACTCGGTTCGCTTCCTCACAAGGACCTCGCATCATTTTGCACCAAGTATGGCCCCCTGGTCTACCTCCGACTCGGTCAGGTTGATGCCATTACAACCAATGACCCCGAGATAATCAAAGACATACTCGTGCGACAGGATGATGTGTTCGCATCACGGCCAAAGACACTTGCAGCCAAGCACCTCGCATACGGCTGTGGCGACATTGCACTGGCACCCATGGGGAAGCATTGGAAGCACATGAGACGTGTTTGCATGGAGCACCTACTTACAACCCGGCGCCTCGAGTCATTCCAAGAGCAAAGGAGGCAAGAGGCTCAATGCATGGTCCATACTGTGTGGGCCCAGGCCATGTCTAACAAGACCATAAACCTTAGAGAGGTTTTGGGCGCATTTTCTATGAACAATGTCACCAGAATGCTGCTAGGAAAACAATATTTTGGTGTCAAAGCATCTGGCCCAGAAGAAGCATCAAAATTCATGCATATCACTCATGAGTTATTTTGGTTACTAGGTCTTATATATTTAGGGGATTATTTGCCCTTTTGGAGATGGATAGATCCCTATGGATGTGAGAGAATGATGAGGGACGTGGAAAAGAGGATGGATGCATTCCACGTGAAGATACTAGAAGAGCACAGGAAAAAGAATATCAGTAAAGAGAATGATGGTTGTAACGATGATGAAGATGATGATGCCATGGATTTTGTGGATATCTTGCTGTCCTTGCCAGGTGAAGACGGGGAAGAACATATGGATGACACTGAAATAAAAGCTCTTGTTCAGGTTAGCTTTTACCTTTATTCAATCTCTGTTATGTCTCACGTAGAGTTCACAAATGGCATTCAACTGTGCGGTACAAATTACATGTATTGGTATGACTTAGGGGCCAATTGTATTATATTCTCTCATCACCCCAAATCTAACTAGTTCGAACTGCTACGCGAATAAACAAATCATGACATACATAGAAACACACGCATATATATATATAATATATGTGTTAATAATGCTCACTACTCAATCATCGTCAAACTCACCCACTTCACTGTTTTACTGTTTCAATCATTGGACGCTGTACACTACCACCTTTCATCAAAAAGTACAAACACCAAAAATACAACCTTAAAAACTTAAATCTTTTTATAGATAAATAGTTTTGAAGATGATGACATTGATTTTAACTTGTGACAGTGTTGAAAAATAATGAGATAATAGTAGAAGGTGGTGGCTTGTTGTTGAAGCAACCAACAAATGAGGAATTTGAGTAGGATTAGATATTGAGTAGGACTACAACCTCTCTCTTTATATATATATATATATAATATTGTATGCGCATGCAAATGAAATTAATAGTGCAGTATGATTATATACTACGTTTTTATTCATTTTGATTTATAATTTTCTAGGATATGATAGCAGCGGCAACTGACACATCTTCAGTCACCAATGAGTGGGCCATGGCAGAAGTGATCAAGCACCCCAGAATCCTTAAGAAGGTTCAAGATGAGCTCGACGCAGTTGTAGGCAGGGATCGGATGGCAACAGAAGCAGACCTACCACACCTGCAATACTTGCGCTGCATAATCCGTGAGAGTTTCCGCATGCACCCAGCAGGGCCCTTCTTGATCCCACACGAGTCAATCAGAGCAACCAAGCTAGCAGGGTATGACATACCAGCTAAGACCCGAGTCTTCATCAACACATATGCGTTGGGAAGGAATCCAAGCCTATGGGATGACATTGAGGAGTTTCGGCCTGAGAGGCACATGCCGACTGATGGCAGCCGGGTGGAGATCAGCCATGGTGTGGACTTCAAGATCCTACCCTTCAGTGCCGGTAAGCGGAAGTGCCCTGGTGCACCGCTGGGCATGTTCTTGGTCTTGCTAGCACTAGCTCGACTTTTCCACGCCTTTGATTGGCAGCCACCAGAGGGGTTGACTGTTGATGACATAGATACTGAAGAGGTGTATGGAATGACGATGCCTAAGGCAAAGCCACTACTGGCATCTGCCAAGCCACGCCTTCCATCTCATCTATATTTATGCTAACATGCTTAGGTCATGCAAAGTTTAAGTTTATCATTTGCGAAATGAAAGTCTTTTCACAAATTGGTGAATTAGCAATATTTTTAGCTTTTAATGCCATTTTTCTCTCATTTCTTTAGTTGGTCTTTTACCAGGTTACTTGTTGATGGCTTTAGCACTAAGTTACTTATTTTCTCAACCACTCGTTCTGAGTGTAATCTCAACTTCATTGATTATTATCGTTAATGTTGAAAATTGAGCGTGAAACCCAGCCTCTAGAAGGAAACTCAAGGGACTACTTGAAAGGGTAACGGTTGGCAGCAAGCATTTGGACCTAAGTTCCCAAAGAGAGGGAAATGTGGAGATCATTCTCGCAAGATGGTTATTTAAGGAAGAGTATATGAAATTAGGACCAATCCTTCAAATACTAGAAAACACTCTTGGGGGAAGAGGAGTCAATGGAATTTGGAAATTCTCTCCATAACCTCTCCTGTAAGTCCGTACAGGAGAGCAAAAGAAGGTATTAGGCATTTAACACCCAATCAATCAACTTGGTTTCCTGCTGTTGCTTACTTTCTTGTCTTGTAGCTTTCCTCTTGTAAGACTTGATCTTCAAAATAATAGTTGTCTTTCTTCCTTGCTTGTTGAGAATTTTCTCTTTTCATCGAAATCCCACCTCTCATATTGGAACTAGTACTCGCACTGATCTCACATCATTTGTTAGGCCTGCATCCCAAGAGTAATATAAGGTACTTGCTCAATGAGCAACAAGGGCCCATAATACCATCTAACTCTGACGGATGTTCTCTCGAGGACTGAGGTTAGCACCTCTAGCATGCTCATGAATCCATCACTCGGTTTCCAAAATAGGTGACCTAAGTGGGACATCGTGTTAGTACAAGGTGTGCTTCCTAAGCAGCAACACCTTTCTAGCACGCTTAGTGCGACCCATTTTCTCTGGAAACCTTAGCTTTTGAAGCTTTCACCCCTTCAGTGCATGCAAATGCGATCATGAAAAGTCGATAATATGGCTATAATAGCAATAATGTTACAAATCTGCAAAAAAAAACTATATTGATCCCCTTACACGCTTATTCTGACTTGTTCAAGCCTGGCCGGTTCATACAAGGTGATCACAGTTCGATTTGGTGTTGAACAGGCAGCGATGGTCACCAACTGCCTTCGAGCCCACTGGAAGTTGGATCCTCAAGGGACCAATCCTCCTATTTATGCAAAAAAATTGTGATTATCCTCAAATGACATTTTTTATGGTAAGATCCATTCCATAGGCCCCTCCTGGTATATTGCCTATGGGTACATACCTTCCAGATGTGGACAATCAACAAAATTAACCCTACCACAACTTTATGATTTTCCATCCCAACCATGGATGCCCATTCCTCTATTGAATTAAAAGCATGAGTCACGTACCGACCCAAAAAATTCCCCTCAATAGAAACAGAATTATCAAACTGGTACCTAATGCTTTTGGCCTATAGATAGTTAATGACAAAGTTGGTTGTAGTGCTTACTCTGATTGGGTAGATCAGATCTCCATGAGAGAATTTAAAGCAAAGCTCTCCATGTTCTCGGGAAGGATAGAAAATACCCAAGAGAACATCTTTATGAATTCATGTTAGAATACAGAGAGTATCTTGGGGAGAGCGGATTCAATAAACTCCATTTGATTGTCCCGACTATAGTAAGCCAAGCCTAGCATGTGTTCCTGAATTGCAAGTCAATTCAAATTTGGGAAGAGCTGGAAAAGGCTATTCTTAGAAAGATTCCAAGACATGAATACTCGAGCTAGATGTTCTTCACTTATGCCCAATATTTCTACACATAAGGGTATCAAAAATCTTTTTCCCATGACTTATATTTTGAGTAACATTTTGTCTTCATGGTTCAACCCAATAGTTGTTGAACCTTACTATCCCATTACCTCGCTCGACAATTAGGATTTCGGCAAGGCCTACCTATTATCATTGACTTACCAAATGACCAATTACCAGACCATTGACCGATATTTTCCTTTTCAATTTTCTGACTCATATCCTCACTCTGGAGAAACCCTAACTTTGTTGCTTCGTGGACCAACCACCATGGAGGCATGGTCTCATTGTCATAAGATGATTATCAGCTGAAGCTCATTGAGTATGGCATGGGCTCCGCTATTAACAATAACCCAAGATCGTATGACGTTCGTTGCAAGAAATCATATAGAAGCTCCTTGAGTGCTCTAATTGGTCACTCGAGGCTGTAGTATCTTACTCCTTCCCGAAAAAGGATTTCTGACTAAATCACTCTATTGAAATTACACAAAATAGAACAAGAGCTAACATAAGAAGCAAATCTCCATCGTGAGTCCATGGCCCTTTACCATGTGGGCATTTGATGCCATAGGACCAATCTCACCCATTACATCTAATGGGCATAGGTTTATCTTAAGAGCCTCCGAATATTTTTCTAAATGGGTTGAAGCTACCTTTTTGGCTAATGTCCAAGGACAACATGTAGTGTCATTCATTAAGAAAAATATCTTGGCTCGATTTGGAGTTCCAAGAGACCTAGTGTCAGATAGAGGCACCCTATTCGAGAATGAGAAGGTGAAAAAGTTATGTAATACCTATGACATTACTCAACACTTCTCATCACTTTACTACCCTCAAGGCAATGGCTAAGCCAAATCTACAAACAAAACCCTCATAAGCATCATTGAGAAAACTTTAGAAAATGTAAGACATGGCATGAGAAGTTAGATGAAGCCTTATGGGCTTATAGAACTTCCATCCGTACACCCACAAATGTCACACCATTTGAGTTGGTCTATGGTACAAATGGCATACTTCTCATTCATACCAAATTGCATTCATTTCACACATCTCTTGCACTCGATTTGCCCATAGAGATCCTACAACAAGCTAGGATAGCTAAGCTTGATCTACTTAATGAGAAGAGGCTCCTTGTCATGGATCATGCACATGCATAGCAGCAAAGAATATCCTGATATTATAAAAAGCATATGAAGGCTTGCCACTTTAAAGTGGGAGACCTTGTCTTGAAAACCATCCACCATCGTGGCCCACATCCACTTGGCAAGTGGTGGCCCAAGTGGGATGGTGACTATGTTGTGAGAGGGACAACCACAAATAATGCATATTGGTTGATTGATGTTGAGAGAAGAAATTTAGTAGACTCTATAAATGCTCAATACTTGAAAAAATATTATGTATAAGGTCTACTTTAAATTCTTTTGAAAAGATTTTTAAAAATGGGCCTCCTTTTGAATTTCTTGAAAGAAGGATCAAAGTGGATTATGTGACCCTAAATGGGGGAATTAATGCTTTATGAAAACTAGAGTTTTCAAAATCATTTGGTAACATTTCAAAAATCTTTGGCTTACAAAATGAGGCTTGGTTCATAATAGCAAAATATTTTCAAATGATAGGTGCTATTAGGAAATGAGATATACTTGGTTGAATCGAGTATCCAAAGGGATGAGTTTTTTTCCACTTCATTTCCTCTCCAAAAGAAAAATTGACAAATAATCTAAAGAAAATGAAGAAAACAAAAACCTCCAATATAAATGTCTTCCAAAATCAAAAGAAAATGAAGGGAACAAAAACCTCCAATATAGAGGTCTTTCAAAAAGAAAATGGAAAATAAAAACCTCAAAAATAGAGGTCTTCCCTTTGAAAGAAAAGAAAAGAAAAAGTCAAAACTTAAAAAAAGCAATTTTTCATTTCTTTGCCTTCTACCATGGGACGCTTCTGAAGGGACCGTGGTGAATTCTTTCTCAAATGCCTCACAACTTATCTCAATGGAAAAAGGTTTACCATTAAAATCCCAGAGTAGGAATATGACATACTTATTTGGATTTCATTTTGTTTGAGAATTAGACTTTGTTATGTGGAAAATTGAATTTTGAAATGTTATTCAAAGTTTTCTATAAAACCTCTGCCAAGTAGTGGGTATTGAAACCCGAATGAGGGGAAATGTGACAAATTGGAAGTCCTTTTAATAGAAACTAAAAAGGAGTTCCCGTTTGAAAAGAAATTTTGAAAACCCGAAACATCAAAAGAAACAATATGGGATTATCTCACTTAGGGCAGCCGGCCTTCATAGGCTTCTCCTCAAGTTCATACATCTCATGAGTGAGTCTCTAAATACACACTACACCCCATTTACATCACACACCATGCATGCATCCATCCATCAAAAGGTCAGTCATGCATGATCATTTTAGGACTAGTGCTTAGTATAAGTCAAGTCTCCTTTGGCAAAAATTCCCTCTTTCACAAATCTAAGAAGAGGATGCTATGAAAGGAGGAAAAGAAATTTGTGCTCTCAAGACAAATTTAGGAAGGAGATTCAAAAGGGTATTTTCTTTTTTGCCATTATCCAAATAAAATTAGATTAATGCTACAGAGAGGTATGTGTAAACACTCCAAAATATTTTCAAAAATATATCTAAGCAGGTTTTAGAGTTTTCAAAAATAAATAAAGGTGTATCTTTAAACCCTGATTTGAATGCAACCTACGAATTTCATGAAATACCAAAAACAAATATTTTAAAATTAAATGTTTTCAAACTTGAAGTTATGGAATCAAATTTTGAAATTTAAAAAGATGTTGAAGGACTAAAGCTAGGTCAAGAAGGAATAAGAATGAACTTATCCCACCGAAGATTCAGGATGGAAGCAAGGATCCAAACAACGACCAAGTCAAACACGCACCTATCAAGCATGAAGCAAGGTAATGGGTATTGAGTCTCAAGTGGGCTAGGGAAGAGGACCCCAACACGGGCTATGCCAAATCAAGAGCCTAAGGCCAAGGGTCGGACCAATCCAAGCCACGACTTCATCAAGTATGGCACCAAAGGAAACCACTTAACCGGGCCACACTCGATTGCACCTAGCCGAATGAACTCACTTGGTCGACCATGACCGAATCACTTTTAGATCACGTCAAGACCAGGCCATGCCTAGCCCTCACAACATGGGGCTGGACTCACCTTTGTTAAGGAGACCACCAAGAGGCCCACATGAAGCCATGTGGCCAATAATGAGATCGGATCAAGTTTGGGCTCCAAAAAACCCAATCAAGGCCCAATTCGAGATCCATTTAAAAGCCTATAAATAGGCACCTTGGGGGTTGGTTTCTAACATTGAAGAAAGGTGAGAAAGAGCCTAAGAGAGAGGAAGAGTTTCAGCAAGAGAGAGAGAGAAGGAAAGAAAGAGAGAGAGAGAAGAGAGGAAGAGGGAGGAACCATCCCCTCCAAATTCTTCCAAATTTGGTGCCAAGGAGGGCTCCTTTACAAGGTTGTTCTTCTTTTTTCTTCTTTAATTTCTTCTTTGTTACTTTTATTCATCAAAAGGGGTTGTATTAATGGAGCAATTGACTCCCTCGCGATGTAATAGAATAGATATGTTGCCCATTTCATTTTGTTATATTTAGGCTCATTACTTGTTTGATTTCAAGTTTCCTCTATTTCTCTATACATTATACTCCCTTATATCTCCTAATTCCCTCTATGTTTAAGTTATAGATATATTTCAATTCATTTTCTTCAGTCATTTACCTTTAAATGGTTGTAATTTATCTTTCAATTTTGGATGAGATGCATTCATGTATTTTCTAAACACGAAAATTTGTTTTAAGTATCCTGCATCTGTTTGATGATTTATTTTTAATTTCTTATCCTCTACTCCGAATGATCTGAAACTTTGTATACCGAATTCTCACACATCATCTCACTTATAAAAATTTTAAGAATTTGAGGGTCATGCAAACACATAATTAAAATTGGAGAAAATCAAACAAATCCATATTTGAAATTGTAAAACGTGTGTTTACTGCAATAGAGCTTGAGTTATCATCACATAACTTTGTCTGTAGCAAACTAATTTTATTAAAACTTATCTCATTAGAAATTTGACATTCATAGCTTTTCAAGAAGACTAAGTTCATAAAGATCGAAGCTCTATGCTCCGAGATATAAAAATTTTTCTAAACCTCTGTATTTCTGTCGTATAATTGTTTTGAATGTCTCAGCAAGGGTCATTCCCTGATTTAATTGCAGATTGTCATAATATCAAAATCAAAATAAAAATAATCTCTGAACCTCTATATGATCCTCTTTTTACTGTAAAATTTTTATAATTTTTGGAAATCTAAAAGCTATTTAAAAAAATCCAAAAATATGTTCTAAAAACATAACCAATTTCTATTTTTCATACCAGTTTCTATTTTTCAGAACTTAGGAAAAAAATTCTTCTAAAGACCTAGCTCACGAATTTGGTTAAGTCATTTGGGTTTAAAAAGTGAATTTCAAAAACACATATGATCAAGATCAATCCTAAAAGTATCTAGGCTAACCATTGATCATTGGTTCAAGAAGGCCTAAGTTGAAAAAATCCCACTTCCCTACAATTTTCCTAAAGTTAGAAAATACAACTTTGCTAGTATAAGTAAAACTAGTTGGTATGCTCGTGCATGACGTAGTGTGTGTGAAAGCTTATTTTAAGTCTCTACATAGACTTCGGAGTAAAATTCCACATCTACACCAGTATTTGTTTGCATGGGTTACCTGCTTTCACTCCATGAGTTTAGTCTTCTTTACTGCTTCAACCATTTTAACCTTTTGTTAGATGTAGAGTGTCAGACCACTTTAACTCTTTTGATGGGTGTAGGATATTGAACATCTTTAACCATTGGGTGTAGGGTCTTGAAGTAAGACTATCCTTGATTGATCGAGTTTTTGAGGTCTAATTTGGATTTTATTTGGTTTTGAATTTCAAAGGTTTTTATAATTTTGTAAATTTGATATTTTACAAATATTTTATGAGTTTGGTTTCCAATGTCTCATTTTTATTTATTTTTTTGAAAAATGTGTTTGAAACAATCCTTTCTTTGAATACAATCATTTAAAAAAGCAGAATCTTGCCAATTTGGCCTTGAGGGCAAAATAGTTATTATTTTTTACTTTTGTCAAAATTGGATCTTTTTGGGAGGATTGCAAAGTACCTTTATTTTAAGGCTTGTACGAAGTTTTGGGGAGAAAATAAGTTCTTTTAAGGTATTTTTATTTGAAAACCCTTAAAAGACCCAAAACCGTAAATTTTCTTAAAAACGACATAAATTCTAAAAAGAAATTTTTTTGAAAAAAATTTCTGGTGTTTAGAGGAAGATTCTCATGCATTCACATTAATGTCTCCATTTCATGATATATATCTTTTATACATCAATCTAGCTTGTCATACTTGATTCCACATAATCACAAAGAATATAGAAAGACCCGTCCACATTGAAAGCCCTTTCCACCTTCATTCATGGTGACTGCTAGACTACCCTAAGTAGGTTTTAGAAGATTGGTAGAGCATATGTACGTAGCATAAAGTCGTTAGCCAGCTACTATATAGAGACGGTTGTTGAAAATTAACTTACAGCAGGAATTTGGTAAAACCATATTAGCATATACTACGTTAACCTAGTAGACACACACTTAATATTAATATATATATATATATATATGGATGGATGGATGGATGTGTATATATCCGTTTTAACAGATCCGTGCTTTACGTTTTCAATAGACATGTCTAGAGGGCCGGCTCACAAGTAGATGCTAGATTTGCTTTACCAATCATCTACAGCATATTGAAAACAACTAGGTTCCTTGGTTACCATAACAAAAGTGAAAAAGGTGTAGGGCCTCGACGGATCTCTATTTATTCTCAATATGATTTTTATTTCAATGGGTTGGTTTGGTGTTCAGAAGGTTATGGTGAAGAGTATCTTACTGCATTTCCAATCATGAACTTCTAACGACAACCGTATTCTATTTGCTCTACTAAATCCTCTACTATTATGTATTCTTCCCAAAAGGTGATGTAGACCATCAGGACAAAACCATCCCTCATAGGAAGTCACTTGTAGCCCATAACGTGCTTCCAGTTGCATGCATGTCTTCTATTAGCAAGTGTCCTATGTGCACTTTATACACGTGAACAGAGCAACACATGAAATCATGCATGAAGATGAAGATGGTGGTGTGAGTTTTCGTCCTCCTCATGCAACAGTCACTGATTAATCCAAGCCAGGGCGTAGTGGATTACCAGTCAATAGAGACCATTTGAAGAGTACGATCCACATGCACGAAGAGAGGGTACAAACCTGTGACTGCGAAAAGGAGAAAGGGTGCTCACTTTCATCACATAGATGAGATCGCCCTCACCAATCTCCCTAAAGAATGTGGTTTCCAATTTCACTTTCCTCTTACCCTCCCTCACAGTTGACTGCAGCAGGTGGGTCTCTCTCTCTCTCTCTCTCTCTGTGTCTCTCTCTCTTACACACACACAAAACATATGCACAGTCCATCTGGGAAAGACAAAACAATAAGGACTAATAAATTGACTTACTGAATATTGAGTATTAACGTTGAAATTAATACTTTGCCTTTTCATAACTAGGTAACCTATTATAAGGGCTTAAAAGCTAATGGCCTTAGTTCTTTTAGGATGACAAAAACTGATTTATACATTGAAACATTTAATCTCAATTCCATAAAAGTTATCAGAATGATAGGACTGAGGTTACTATATTCAGGTACATATTAAGCAACCCCAACACAATGAAGTGCATATGTGTGTGTCTGTTGTTTTTGGTGTACTGTTGTTTTTGGTGTACTAATTCTATCATTTCGTTTCTCTATTTTTATTTATAGGATTCCCTATGCTAATAAAGGGAATGCTCACCATCCTCACAACTTCAGCTCCAGAAAATAAGTGCCAATGTTCTATTGTTGGTTATTTCCTGAGTATTCACTCAATGAGGTTCTCATAATAATTTTGAAGGGTTGCTTTTCCTTGTGCAGAATCCTTGTAAGAGTCTTCAGTCATGCAGCAGAGAGTGGAAGGCCCAAAGGAGACATACACACAAAAAAAAGAGGGAGAAGAAGAAAGGAAAGAGAATGGATTTCACGGTTACCCTCATATAAATTACCACGTAAGATCAGTTGTATTTCTTTTCTATATTTTTCTGTGTTTTTCTATTATATTCACTATAGTATTTATAGTAAAAACTTTATGTATAAACCAGTTTTGTCTTACCTATCTTTCATGTTTTGGGCTTTCCGTTATAAGACTTTTGGTCTTATCTGTGATATATACATTTATCTTTTAGGTAACGTATCCATTGAATCCAGAAAAATAGCATGTCTTCCCGGTTTCCATGAATTTACTATCGAGAATGGCCAATTCCAGCATTACATCTCCCACTTCACCATTTGAGTCAAGCATTATAACACACTGTTTTTTACCTCCCACTTTTTGTGGGTTTTCCTAAGTCGTGTCAACTATGATTGAAAGTGTAATTGTAATCGACACATATTGTGTGGTTTTTTTATACAACACGTTCTTTCCTACACAACAATTATTATTGTGTAATTTAACACTTTACACAAATATAAAACCTATATTTGCAACATGCTTTGAGAAAAGATGTTATTTCTCATAACCATATCATGGACGTAGTGGTACTTAACTATGCTTGTTTCTCTAGCTATCAACTTTACTCTTAATGAGAGTAGTTATTGTATTATTATCACAATAAATGACAATTGGCTCGTTGTCTATATTGAACTTCAAATCAAATATGAAGTGGCTTATCCAAACTGTGCTTATTGTAGCCATACAGAAAGCAACATACTCAGTTTCTTGTATACACAACCTTGTTTCTTGCAACCCTAAGAAACAACTCCACCTCCAAATAAAAATAAGTGTCCAAAGTTTGATTTGTTGTCATCTTTGCTCCCAACAAAGTCAGCATCTGAATATCCTATCAGTTTTAGTTATTATTCTTAAAAACACAGTTTCAAGTTTTTTATTATTTTAAGATATCTTATAATCCTTTTAACAGTTATCCAACGTTGCTAACCATGATTACTTTTATATCTACTTACAGGACCAACAGTAAATTTGATACCAGGTCTTCTATATAATATACAAACATCAACTACCAATAGTTGTGCATAAAGAACATTAGGCTTGTTAACTCCCTCACTATGACAATCAACTTTACTCAATTTGACCCCTTTCGCAATGGGTGCAATTGGAGGCTTGCATTCACCTATTTCAAACTTTTGATGATATATTTTATATATCTCTGTTAACTTAAGCATAAGAGTTTAGATTCTCTATCTCAAAAAATCTTTATTTTTAAAATTTAGGATGCCTCACCCATATCCTTCATTTCGAATAATAGTCACAGCTTTTCTCAACCAAGTGATCTGCTCTAAGATTTTTAGGCATCAGCTGCACATTGGTGCAATTAGTTTTGTCCGAAAGGAGCTCTGATGTACATTCTTCCAGTAAGGCGCATGGCAGTGGAGTGCATAATCTTTTAAACACCAATTAGAAAAGCAGAGTTTTGATACTTTGTTAATACATTCTTATACTTAAGGAATGTATACATTATTATGCCGTAACTATTTTTGCCTCAGTTTCCAAAAGATAAAAGTGAGGACAACCCAAACTTTAGCAGTCCAGACGGAGCTTCAAGGGGAAATTGGTGGCAAGGTATGATGGTGCTTCGATGTCGAATAGCAAATCTTTTGTATATATGATTTTCTTTTAGCAGGCAATATAGCTTTCTAAAAGCCCCTTTCCATTCAGGGTCATTGTATTACTGAACCGTGCCTTCCGGTGTCCCAGCTGCATTCTCTAAAATGGTAATTTCTTCTGCTACAACTTGACAATTTTCTTCTCATTGCTCGTCGTCTCCTAAGGAGCTCTTCATTCACTTCTGTTCCTTAAATGCCGTTCTCCTTTCTTTAGATATTTCAATAAGTATACGCCAAAAAAGATAAAGAGAGAAAAGTTTCGAGATATAGTGCGGAGGCAAAACACAAGGCCATGAATGGTGGCATCTGCAGCAGATGTCAAAAGTGTTCATTTTCTAACCAGTATACAACAAACATCACAAATGAGAATGGGACTTATGACATCAGACAATATTTTACACATTTGACTGACACGTTTACATCAAAACGTACACTAAGAAGGATGCCTTTCTTCACAAAACACACAGACACACATGTTTGGCAGACTGTCATCATTTTTGTAATGCTTTCCTGTGAAGGGATTTTCCTTTCCTTCTGATAAAACAAACACCCACGTAGAGTGCTTGCTGTTTGGAGTGAATTTCGGGAAAAAGATAATTCAAGGCTCCTCTGTCTAGAGGATCAGCTTCCAACCTGTTGGTTACGAGTTTTATACCTGGGTTGTGCAGCTGGGTGGATCTTACTAACCTACCTTGCCAATTAAAGAACTAAAAGAGTTCAAGTTACCTTAGAGCTCAAGTCCTCATGTTTGGATTACACTTCAAAGGAATAAGTTGAGTTCTTAACCCTTACTTTAGATTTCCTACCTCCTGAGGTGGGAATTCTAGTCATGCAAAGGTACAAGCTGTTTGCAACTACGGCAGCAGCAACTCAGTAACTTCTGAGAACGGGTTGCATGAAAAGATGAATGGGAGCATGATTATAAGATGCGAGTGAATCCTGGAGAGTTATTAGCAGCAAGAACTCTTATTCTCAACTGTGGATTTTGGGAATCAATAATCCCTACACCCAGAGAAAAATGCAATTTCACATGCTGTTGAAAGAATACTGTCGCTTAAGCTATGATTTGCAGCTCATGACTCCGAATCTTCGTGATTTTCAGTGAAAATTTTCTGGGTTGGACAAGGTGCAATCTAAAGTTATGCTGAGAATAATATATAAAAGCACCGCTCTTTTGTTTTGGGATAGGTAATACGTAAGTCCTTTGAGCTATAGACTTGTGGTTGGTAGTTTTCTCTGTAGACACTTTCCTTTTTATTGTACATAATACTCATGATGCAGAACAGCGTAGAAGTTTGGATATAATTGCAGATCAAGTTCTTACAATACATATTGTGTACGTATGTGCGTGTGTGTCTGAGGGGGGGAGAGAGAGAGAGAGAGTGAGAGCTTGCGCATGTGATTTTTACGATGCTAGAAATCTGCATCCATTTTGGGATGCTTTCTCATGCACTCTACAGCATAAAAGCTCCGAGGCTGCGCCCTTGCTTGCTGCGGCTTTCACCCTAAAGCTAAAGAAACGCTCATGCTGAGTATTGAACTTGCAAACTCTTTATCATGCATTATGTGGCACGATCTCCCATACAGAGAAGGCAGGGTTCACACCTTGACGTACTGAGGGAAGTCCTTTAAAACATTTCTATCCAGAAAAACCATTAGCCTTTGGTACAACCGTCTCTACCTCCGCTAATGAAATTTTGAACCCCCTTGTCAAGAAGCCTGGAGTGCACTGTCTAGGGGTCATTGTAATGCCCAAATTATTGTAAAAGAGGTGGGACTATCCACTAGAGCACTTTGTACACGTTAATCAACTTATGGAAGTGTTTGTCCTGAGTACGGGATTCCGTCATTCATAGCTGTAGGAGGAAAAAGCCATCATGTTGAAATTTTACATTAGTCAGTTATCAAAATGAATGTTCTGAGTTATGCTGTTTTCCTACTTATCAATTCCGAAGCTTTTCTGACAGTTCCCTAAAATGTTCTCAGAAACGTCCTACGGGCACATTAAAACTCTTAAATCTAAGTAAAGATCTTTCCAGTGAGAGATGAGTCACCTGGACCTTCATATAACTGCATTTTACGGCCATCTAAAAGACCATTTCTTAAAATACATCCAGCATATATATGACAATCACCATGCTGCATTAGATTGTAAAAAGCGTATGGTATTGTACGACACATGATTTTATAGTTTATCATATTTATCATTTATCAGTACGTGAAGTGATACCATTGAGGTACATGTATCGTATTTGTATGTTTATTGGATTGTATCAAATCGTAACATACAAGTCAATATTTTCCTTTTGGTATAAAAACACGAAGTCATGGGTGCTTTGTTTGTTGTAAAGGTTTTCTTATAATTCATTTTTCTTTCAAACCCTTTTTCTACCTCTCCTTTGCATGATTTCCTAGAGAAATCACAAGATTTTCTTTCAAACTCATGAAAATTTATAGTGTTCTTATGAAGCCCGTTGCCCACTCCTTTTCTTTGATTCTCAATCTTTTTTTACCCAACTTTTCACTATAAAACATTGCTAAATCCTTGTTTTTATGAAGAAACAAGGATGGAAGACCTCTAGAATTTCTGCATACATTTTGAAACTTACCATTGCTAAATCCACGCTCAAATGTTGTCTACATTCACAATAACTATTGGAACGTTCAGGCTAGTTGAGACCTTCATGTTTGTTTTTATGAAGAAGAAACAAGGATGGAAGACCTCTAGAATTTCTGCATACATTTTGAAACTTGCCATTGCTAAATCCACGCTCAAATGTCGTCTACATTCACAATAACTATTGGAACGTTCAGGTTAGTTGAGACCTTCATGTTTATCTCTTGTTCACAATGAGGAGCTCTTTGGAATTCACTTCATATGGACACGTCTTGATCAAGTCCATCATTTTCTTGAGTAGAACTTGAGCCAGGTGTTCGTGGCATTCAACCCAGGTCCTTCATTTGATTTAGTCTATGAGCCAAGTGTTGGCGCACTCCTTATTGATGAGCCCAAATCCCTATTTACGTTTAAGATTTCATGATACAACATATACCAAGCTTAAAACATTTAATATAACTCGAAAACTATTTGGACTTGGCATTATACAAGTCAACCTGACCTATGTATTTCATGATCCAACTTAAGTTTTAAGTTTGTAGGGTTCGAATGAGTAAAGTCGTCATCATAAAACCGCCTGTAAGATTCACAATAACACATGCATGGTTGATTCAATCAAAGGAGTGGGTGAACTCTGAGTACTTCCAAATGTTTATATCGCTGGGTTTTTATATCTCTCCCTATATATGACCTTGTACATATTTGTACATATATACAAATACATACCCACTACCTTACAGTAGTATGTAGTGTGGGTAGAGTATGCAAGGTCAAATACATAAATGCTTTGATAATAAGCTAAGCAAGTTATTCGGACTTCAAAGAAAGTATGTTACATATCCATCTATGATGGGGATTAGTGAACATACACTTCCTTTTGCTAAACATACACCACCTCCCATTGTGGAATCACCCCTCTCTCTCCCATACCTCTCTCTCCTTGGATTGCATTCTTTTCTCCTGTCTCAGCATCTCACCCTCCCTTCTCATTCTCTTCCTCCTCAGCCTCCCCTACCTTCTTCACGCATCTGTCTCCCACTCCCTATCTCTGGTCTATGGCATCTGTGAGACCATCAAACTATTGACAGGCTTTCTCTCAAAGTTGATTGGGCATCGACATCATAAATTAGAAACCTCTTGTGAACCATTGATTCGGCATCAACATTATAAGTATGGTAATTTCCTCCTCATATTCTTCTTCTTCTTTATTTGTCGTAACAGTTCACCGTCACCTGCATTAGGGAAGAGATGCAACGTGGCTATGACCCCCTTGACAGGAGACACAGCTAAGCCACGATTTCTTTTTGAAAGAAACAAGAATAGGCTGCATCACCCTTGAAGAGGGTGTTGCAGACAACCTGATAAACTTCAAAAAGGTAACGTGGCCAGTGGCCCTCTCTGATAGTGATTGGTAGTCCAGCGTGTCTCTTCTCTTTATGTATATATAAACGTGCACACATACATACATATACAAATATAACGTTTACACATAAACCGCTAGTTAATTATTGCTTATTCCATTGCATACTCTGTTACATTCACATATAGATTTATAATAAGAATAACTCAGAGATAATCACATAGCATATGGAAGTGGCCAAGTAAAAGGCTACATGTTACTGCATTGTCGAGATGGTGCGATACTTTTGGGTTGACATAATAAATAATTGCATGAACAATAAGAGACGAGCCGTGCCGAGTCATTATAGGCAGATCATCCTACGATCCAGCCCAACTTTATGTAGCAATTTATTCAGGAGACCATGATGATATTGTCCTATAGCCATCTATGTCCTATCATGATATAGGTGCCAACGAGCCTCCAATAGAGGGTGACAACTTTGCCCCTCCCCTATCTCAAAGTTGCTGCCTTACATTGCATATGCTTTAGATGTAGTGTAGTAAGATTTTCAGATATGATTGTAACTAACAAATATTGCTTGAAAATACATAAAGATTGTTGATTATTGGTGGCATGCTACACGCGTTGGTTGAGTGGCATTTTATGAGTGAAACAATCGAATATCTAGAAGTTGGTAGACAATATGCAATTGTGTAGGTTATTCGAGTAGGGAGGGTTGTTTTTCTAGGTGTCAGACTCTCTGTTTTGAATCATTGTTATTGAATAATGACAACTTGATACTGCATGAGAAGAAGACTCTCAATGTTCATGATATGTAAATATCAAAAATTACACACGAAAGTCTGTATTTAAACTTTGAAAACTACCAAATTCAATACAACTGAGCTAATGCTGTGAGTCTACAATTGTCTCAAGAAGAGCTCACGCAAGACTTTGTATCAAGTGTATGGTTTCAAAACGGCGATTCCCACGATTTTAGACCTTAATATGCTTTCAGTCCAATTCAGCCATACTTGTGGGAAAATATCCAAATCCAGTTTATTTAGGAACTTAGTTAATATGGATACAGATATTTCAACAAGATAAGATCCAGCTTGAGAGAATTTGTAACAGGATGACATAAGCAACACGGGTCTCACCATCAGCCGTCCAACAACTGCCCAGTACTAGCCGTCTAGTAATGCATATGTCTAGTCCTTATGAACTATATTTGGTAAATCTTGAGCCTAAGTCTTGATATTTCTGCGAGCCTTAGCCTTGATTCACCTGAGCCTTATTAGCGTTGACCCATTCAAACCCATTTTAATCAACCTAGGTTAAACTTCCTCTTATTTATTCGCCATAAACCTGTCGAGTTCACCCCAGGAGAACCAATATATATTATTCATAACATGGATATATGTATATAGGTATATATGAGAAATATGTATGAACTTAATATGACCACACGTTGATTATAAATATATAAGAATATAGATTCGTACGGTGTAGGTGCTTACCTATTTCATGTACTTAAGGATTTTGGACGTTTTTGTTATATAACATACATATATTTCATATTATCAACATTTGTAAACACTTGCATGTTTGAGCATGTGTACTTGAAGTTATAAACATATACTTGGAAGTGTTTTGGCATATATATTATATAAATTTGAGAGAAAATTGTTTAAGATAGTTTAGACATTTAGAAAGATGACCAAAGAATATTCTCGTAAGAAGATATGAAAAACTAAATTGTGAAAATGTTAAAAGAAGAATAGGATGACCACAAAAGTGTTGAAAAAATAATAAAGACTAGTTTATATTGAGTTAACTGCTAACATGACACATAATAGGGCTCTATAGAAACAAAGAATCCATGTAGCCGACCCCATCTAGTATGGGAAAGGCTTTGTTGTTGTTGTTGTAGATAACTGATTAACTTGAAGATCACAATTTTGGAGGAATGCTTATGTCTTTAAAGCTCCCTAATTTCATGCATTGTGGAAGTTAAAGTCCTCAACAATGCTCATATGATTATTTACATAAATCTGATTTATATAACTGTATTTCATATGGTAATCCTAATAGACTCCCCTAGATGGTACCCTCGACCCCACTTAACCCACTCAGCCCATTTTTTGTTTACATCTTAGACCTTTTGAACTCAAACAACCTTGACCCTAAACCCAGGTCCCATAACCCTTTGAGCTTACCTTTTAGGTAAGTTGAAATATATACATGTGTATATCATACAATGATATTTCCGTACACACATATATAGATAGATAGATATGAGACATCCAATGGTTAATACAGTTGACCCATTTATAACCGTATAAGGCTCGAGAGGCAATTTATTCAAGACTTGATTCAAATATATGGACGACCCATCTCAGCTCTTATCAAGTGAGATGCCACTTCTAGCTTGAATCAAATGATACAACCTTAAATAATATGAAGTGGGTTGGGCTCACTTGACATAGAGATATGGCTCACACCAAGTGGAGATCGACCCAAGCCAAGCCTGGGTTCACCAAGATTAACACTTTGTTCAGCTGGAAATCAAATGGAATCCATGAAGAAATCCAATTTTTTTCTGGAAATTTATATTTAAGGGAAGATAAAGATCAGAAATATATCATGTTTATCATGAACTTGGACCAGATCCAAGTCAAATAACATTCAAATGCTGCTTGAACTAATTTTTGCTGTAAGAAGAAAAAAACGATCCAGGAATTTTGTATCAAGAAGGATTTTTATTTGTTCTAGCTTTTTCACTTTTGTATTTAACCACTGAGGCTACGAAAAACGACAAATAGGGCCTGATGTTCCCCTGTAACTCATCTTTGAATTGGCAATCAGCAATCAGGTTTCTCTCTATTTTCTTTCTCCTTTTCCTTCTCTTGGTGTGGCGTGAATGTGCTCAATCAAGAGAGGTTGTTCAGTCATGACGAGATCAGTCTTTTCAGTGGCGTGCAGGTTTCCTTAGGTTTTGTTCTTTTTTTTTTCCTTGAATCACTGTTATTAGTATCTCATTTAGTCGTTTATATTAATTGGCCATTACATATTAGTCCATACATTAAGTTTATTGCACATTAAGTAATCGGTGCATTGACATCTTAGCTGATTCCTATTAATTTTCCGTAGAACAATTAGTTTACTTATTCATATAATCAATAATGATCCTTTACATACTAATTTTTCCCTTTCGCATTACATACTTGGTTCACATTAATCTGCTGTATCTTCTAAGTTGCTGGATTTTTATCCATTCATATTACCATGTTGTTATTTTCTCACTGAAGTTTGTGTACGTAGCAGAAGCTAAAGCTTGTGCTCTGCTCATTGGGCTGAAAATACATACATCTTCCACTCATTTTCAAATCGAGCAACCATTGTGGATGAATCATTTAGAGCTGTTGGCAGAAGGTAGTAGAAGAAATCTTGGCAACCAACAGTACCCTTCAAAATTTACCTTACCTTGAGCCTTTTCCAACACTAGGTGGGGTCTTATTCTCACGCAAGCATGCTAACTTTGAAGATCGAATGAAATTCGCTACATCCATTCTCCTTTTACACCTCGTCCTCTATCCAGACTTGGACCAGCCGTGTGTGTGTAACAGATTCTAGAAAAAGCTTTCTATGTCTAGATCAAGCATGGCTTTGTCATAACTGTGTCGAGGATTCGCTTGATTGTGCATGCTTTCAATCATTTGACTCATGGGAGTCAGATCTGTTCACAACGAAAAACCATATCAACAACAGTCCAGTTCATAAAGCCTGCGACTCAGATATGTTTTGGTTTGTTTATGATTCAATCCATGTTGGCTAGACCCAATTAAATCGATCTTATAGATCCAATTTATTTTTGGTTTGGATCGCATCACATCCATGTATGCATTAGGACAGAATTTAAATATATTCTGAATTACTTACAGAATAGTCTAATCTACCATACATGGTTTAGACCTAATATAATTGAAATTCTCTCACCTATATTATGGATGAAATTGACATATTTGTTTTATCATGCTATGGGAATGTTATAATCAAAAGTTGTTCAACCCTCTAGAAAGTAGAGCTATGTTATGGTCCTCACCCAAAGGTGAGCCATAATAACACTTGAAGCACAAACAATTAGCGAGCTCGTCGTCAATAAGTGATGTTTATGTTTCTTATGGTTGTGCCTATATATATATACATATATATATACATATATATATATACATATATATATACATATATATATATACATATATATATACATATATATATACATATATATCATTGTCACATATGCCCCCGTACACATGGATGCCCGTAAACACAAGCATGTTTCTCGTGCCCAATGGGCAAACACTTATTAGGTTGTTAAAAGAATAGGATTGATACATACACCCCTTCTCTTTTTACTATCCTAAATTCCTAATCATTTCAGATATTTACCAAATTACCCTTAATAGAAGGCACTGACTGATAACCGATCCCATTTTTGCCCATTTTTTGTTCATTCGTTCCTCTTCAGCCCATTCAAAATCATCGAAAAAGAAAAAAAAAAAAGGAGAAAGAAGTAGAGAAAGAAGGGAAGAAGAAATAGAACCCTTCGGGTTTTCTGAATGCTCCCCCGGTGTTCATATATGAAGTGATATACTACTTTGTAGTAGCTCACACATATCACTCACATGATTTTTATATCATACATCATAATTATTTTCATCCATTTACAATAATATTAGGTGTGGTAAAATGTCACTTTGCGTTGGCTTACTCTAGCTCTATCTAGGCAACTCATAATTCTTTGACCTTCTTTTTTTTAGTCATTCACTATTTTATTTTTTCCTTTTCTTTTTTTCATCTCTTTTTTTCTTTCCGTCTTTCCTTCTTTTTCCTCTTTCTTTTCTTTTCTTCTTTTCTATTTTTTCTATATCTCCTTATTTACTTTTTTCTTTTTCTTTATAATCTTCTTGCTTTCCATCATTTCTCAGCAACGCAATCTTCTTAGGCAGTGACAACATTCCCACCTGTTAAGGAGATAAGAAGAATAGGAGAAGAATCATAGCATTAACCTTTATGTTAAATCAAAATTAAGGAACTATAAAAACATTCATAGTTGACTAATTAACCAGCGAAGACATAAAAGCAATAGAGATCTAAAATATACACCTTCAAAGTGCCATTTTTCTGATCTTTTCGTCTTTGACATATAACTTTGAGGAGTGCGATGTCTTTCTCATTGAATCCTTTCATATATCGTTTTTCCTCAACAATTTTACTTGCCTAAACATGAAATGCACTAAACATCAATTACAAATTTTTGGAACTATAGCAAAATATACAAATTATCAACATTCTAGGCGGAGAAAGTTAAGCACCTCTATGTGCAAGTAATTAGCCTTCTTTTGATTTGTCATGTAGGCAGGGGTTCTATGCATGTTGGATCATGAAACCATACAACTCATAAAAGTATTCAAGTGACTAGTTGGTTGCCAAACAACGTGAGTCTTTGTATTTCCTTGTTAGACTTCCTCTATGTGTGAGTTGACAATGGCTTCACGATCTGAAAGATTCCCAAGATAAAGATGCATGTATTTATATAGGATATAGTAAGAGACTAGTGCCAATCGAATGCATGAATCAATACATTCACATGTTCTTAATTTGGCAACTGTCTTGATAAATACAAATTTAATTACAGGAGTGATCCTATCGAGGACATGTCTATGGAATTTTAAAAAATGGAACATCAAATGCAAGAAAGATGATGAAAGTCATTTTGTTCTTGAAGTTACGACTGAACGCCTTCCCCAAGTTGTTGTAGCTTTCTAATGTCAGGGAAACAAAATCATCATAAGTCAACACCTGAAGGAAATGCGACATGAAAGTTGCACACATATCATTCACAAAGAGAAGGATTTCCCACATCTCATTCATAAGGTAACAATTAAATGAAATTCAACTTACTTTTGTTGTCCTTCCCACAAGAAATACCCTGAATGGTGAAAATCATCCCTTTAGTACAAAATTTGTCACCGACCTTGTTTCCCGTGCATGCTAAGGAGGGAGGTTTGGCCCCATGATGGCAATAGGACTCATCTTACTCAACCTCACACTCACAACTGACGAGGTTTAGTGTGTAGAAATTCTTCCCTAGCACCAATGCTTGCTCTACTCACGAGACAAGGCATTTCTCCACATACTTTATTGTATGTCTCTCGGCACTTCACACACTTTTGGTGAAAGGAAGGGTGGAACAACGAAGAGAAAAAAGGAAATGAGGTTTGCTTGATATCCAAGGAACTCGGTTACAGGACTCTCAAGTCTCAATCCAGCCTAATTCACTTGGCCGGTCAGCACCCTATGCATCTAGGTTGATCCTTAGGATCCTTCCTACTTTAGAAACCCTAACTATGACTCAAGACTACACATGTGCATAACATGTGCTTATTACAAAGGGACATAAGGATGCACACCTTCATGGTGCATGTAAGCAACATGCGCACTGGTGCACATGTGTGCACTCATCAAGCATCATATGGTGCTAGTGCTCTCAAAAAAAGTTATGTCACAACTATCCCCTAGCTGAGTTAGACCTCGCTCTCAAGGTCTCAGGTGTTCTTGAGCTTTAGTGGTGCTCTTCTGGTTAAATCTCGCCCCAACTAGTCCACCTTGTATCAGCATCTCCCCAACTAGAACTCTATGCATGCTCCAATGGAATTGCCTTACCACATCCCCTGCACTGACCCCATCTCGAGTGTCCATCATCTGCGTGATTGTCTCACGACATTACTCCCATGTTCTCCTATGCACCTCTCATAATGTTGACTCCAGGTACTAGTGTCGAAATTCTTGTAGCACTCCATCTCTTTGCTCTAGCATCATGGCGTTGACTCTAGCAGTCTTGAGATGTGGCTGCTATAACCTTGCCTTGATATCAACCTCAACACACTCTAATACGAATTGTGATGTTGCTGATAGCGATTGACCATCAACTTCACCAATCGATACCCAACAACTTGTTGTTCAATCTTTTCCTTAGTAAAATTTTTGTTGTAAATGCCCTCCAATGCAGCAAAGGGCTTCCTATTCTCTCACTTGCACTCAGCCTCACTCAAGGCCTCTCCCTACCTACTCGAGAATCACTCACATCCACGATGATCATTCAACCCACGAGACAAGAAAGAGGCAACCAACAAAGACAACTCTCACTCAAGCAAAAGTTAACGATTACAATGCATGCGATGACTATTTATAAGCACATTGTTGGTCCATGCAAGTGGATTGGATTTGGATCTAAATCCTTATTGCAAGAGAGGTTAAGCTAATTTCTTCCAAAAGGGTTTACCTATTTAACCAAGCCTACATGCAACATAGGTGCTTATAATAAAAGACATGAATGTGCGCATCATCATGGCGTGCATGAGCAAATCGTGTACCAATGCGCGCACACTCCTCTAAGCTATGGTATAGGTAGAGTGGAAACCCTCCTCATCTAATGCTCGAGATGCATGTTCCATGTCAATTCTCTTCCAACTGAGCTAGAGCTCACCCTCGAGGTCTCGGGTGTACTCAAGCTACTGCAACCCTCCCCAACTGAGCCCCAATCCTAATTAGCCTCCTCTTTACAAATTCTCATGCCACACGCCTAGGGTGTAGCTCCATGTCAATGTGATGTGTGACACCTCCTGTGAGAGGCCTTCATGCTCCCACTACTTGGCGTGCTCGTCCTCTATGCGCCTCACCATGCATGCTAGGTCTCTGCTGACCCCGAGATGCTGACACTCTGCATAGAGACAAGGGGGTTTAACCCCAACTGAACCTCCTATGGGTGCGAAACTCTCGCTTGGAATCTTTGGTGCCTAGTCCCTGCCCAACGAGACCTCAAACAACTCCTCTTCTTCGGGCCAACAATTGACCGATTAGTGGCAAAGTACAATGCAGTGCATGTCATGGTGTCCAAGGCTTTCCTGGGATCTACACAATGTACAAACCTTGACTAGCCCTTGTGCATGATCACCAACCCTCGAAGATGTGGCATGGGCATGACCTAAGCTATCATCAAGAAGTCACAACCAAGAATCATCATGTACTCCTCGATGTAAGCTTTTGTTAAGGCCCATCAAAGCTTACAACACTTAGCAACCCCCAGAATGGAGCTCAATGTGGCATTAACAAGCTTGAGTTTCCTCGTCATCCATGTCATCCTCAAGCCCACCATCTTGGCCACTCGAGACGAGACCAAGGCTCGAATACAATGGTGCCCAATATGTACCTCGACCAAGCTAAGCACCCATGCTTGGCACGGGTCCATTTGTACGATGTTCAAAACCTCCAATTGAGCCATAGAGATCATTGTTGTCATCTTGTGCATTTGAATCTCCTTCCACTTACACTGGCTCATCAACAAACAACTCGCTTAGTGGGGTTCGTTGCAAATAAAACATGAACTTGGTCCTCCTGTATCATTTCCCTTAGTGGCTCATATCTCATGGAAGACTCTGGGCAGTCACCCAAATGGTGAGACTATTGCTGGTCCCATTCCTTGGCACCCCGCTCTTCTCTTGATTAGGAACTCCATATCTCTCCTTCTCCCCGAAACTAAGAGCGTAGATCCACAAAACTCTCAACAGCCACCATGACCTCCAAAATGTCCCTAGGATTCCTTCTCTTGAGTGTGGCTTATGCCCAAGTTTGAATACCTTCCTCAAAACAAGACATCTTGTTAGTCTCGCTCATGTTATACTCATGTAAGGTGTCGGTGTGCTTAAGCTACCTCAATTGGTCTTGCCCCTCCACTCACCATTCGTTAGACCTTGGTCACCTCGTCCTTGGCGGTCAAACTATGCCTGACTCTCACACGACAAAGTAAATAGGAACACCGGAACGTCCGAGAGACAAGTCTCTAGAAACTCTATACAAACCACACAAGTACGACTTATGTATTCATATATCATTATGTTTCAAAACCAATTCATTTTATCACAATCACAACTTCATATCCATATCAAAATATATCTAAATCCATATCCATACAATGTTCAAATACCATTTTCATATCAACACATGCATATTAAAATATACTCTATATAAACCAAGTCATAAACAAGTTTATCGCAAAACCATCAATAAAACATTTAACAATCATGCACATTTAAATCCATCTAAAACAAGGAAAATAAGTTCTAGCATGATTATATTAAAAAATATATAACCCCCTAAATGAAGAAGCACCAAGATTCAGTCCCTAAATCACTAGGTTACTCTTACCAACAAATCTCCCACTTTTAAATCTACAAACAATTATAAATAATAATAATAATATTAAAATTTATTTAACTACATGTCTAACATAACAAAGTGAATCTAAATCGAACCCTAGTCAACCTTGGAATGACCTAGATCCAAACTGTCACTTGGATCCATTTCTTATCCAAACTGGACAACATAGTAGGCATTCTGTTTTCTTGGGTCAACACAAAAATTAACTGAAACCTTCTTAAACAGGTTTTGTTTCTTAGGGAAAGCTTGTTTCAAGACCCAACCCAAATCTCAAATTTGTTTTCAACACAGATAAAACCCAAAATCTGTTTATGACCTACCCAAGATCTATTCAATGCAGAACATGTGAAATACGAGACTCAAAGACACGACGTGTGTCCTAGCATGGCACTGTGTTGGAATCTCTCCTAGGACACATCTTATATGACACAACACGATTCCAAGGAGACAAGTTTGAGCCACCACTACCTTCTCGCATCAATTCTGCCGTTTTTCGATGATGGCTAAGGCCGGTAATGGTTGCCAACTAACTGCACAACTCCCTCGTACTAGCCCACAGCCAAAAACAACCGCCGGTGGTGGTGCTTCGCCGGAAAATCCCAAACCTAAAAGAAAAAAGTGAAACCCCTTTCCTAACAAGAACAATCATGCAAATCTAAGAGTTGCTTGTCGATTTTTACTCTGATTGTAATAATCAGATCTAAAAAAAACTTAATCCTGAGCAAATACGTCATTGAATGGCGACGATTTTTGTTGGAAATCAATTTCTACAAAACCAGCAAGCCGATTTCCGACAGTTTTTTCACGGATGGCAATTGATATCACTCTCTCCCATCAAGCAGCAACTCTCTACACGAAGCCAAGTAGGAACCGATGCTGGAAAACATATATATTACCCAAAAACTATAACTTTTATAGAACAAAACAGAAATGAAGAACTTATTGGGTTCTTGAACCGTGATTTGCCGCTCAATCAAGTCCCCTCATCGCTGCGAAGTCACGAAGATTCGTTCTCGAGTCTCTCTTCTCGCCGTAACTATAATAGGAAGACTGCCACCCCATCCTTAGCAAGAGCAATAAGCTCTTCATCAAGCGTTAGTATTCTTCCTTCTTTGGGTGGATCTGGATCCCCATTGGATTCGGGTCCAACCCGTATTGCTACACTGAATGCTTGCGGCACACCTTCTGCTTCAGCAACTGAGGTTGTTGCAGCAGCAACGGGCTTCCCTTTAGCCATCACCTTTACTGTTTTGCTGCCTTGTTTTATATTGTTACAATGAGGAAACCTTTCCTTAAACACTTACAAGACGCAGTCAACACCTACATGCACTTATAAGACGCTTACAATAGACTATAGGACTGACCAACAACAGCTTAGAACAGACCTTTGCAACTCTATTACAGAAAAAACTCAATCTGCTTATAGTTAGTGGTTGTTCCACCCAATAAAAGCCGATTAAGCATAATCTTCCACAAAAAACTAACTTCTGTAAAATTTCAAGCGTGTGATACCCATGTCCCTCAGCTCTTTATGACCGATCAAAACCTCATTAGATGATCACTGATTTTCGTGATTTAGGATCCGATCAAACCTATACAAATCTGACGTTTTTGAATCAAAAGGCCAACTATTACCTTTTCAAATGTCGTCGACTTTCAGCAAAAATCCAGCATGATGGAAATTTGTAGCTTATTGCTCTCTGCAATCCTTCGACACAGCTACTCAATCTCAACTTCAACCAATGAAATTAGCCTCGAATTATGCAGATCGAAGCCCGATTTAGAATTTGTCCTAAAGCCGATAGATCTAATATTTCGATATGCTTCTTGTCTTAATTTCTCTCAGCTAAATCAAGACTTTGCATAGAATTTTTCTCTTAGAACAATAGAATTTTTACAGATGAAGATGATCGGCCCAATCCGCACCAGATCGTCTCTTCTCTTGATCGTTTTCAGCTACGATCTATTACCTCCACGATCTACTCTTGTTCATGCAAGAGAGAGCTCAGATCTATCTTAAGTGATAGACCAATCATGGATTTAGTACGTATATCCCAACTGAAATTGTGATATGTATAGGTTTGATAGGATCAAAAATCGAGAAAATCGGTGATCATTTGGTGAGTTTATGATTGACCACAAAGAGGCCGATGGAAGTACGTATTAGGAGTGTGATGTCTTTCTCATTAAATTATTTCGTATATCATTTTTCCTGAACAATTTTGCATGGCTAAACAAGATATGCAGTAAACATCAACTACAAATAATTGAAACTTTAGCAAAATATGCAAATTATCAACATTCTAATGATAGCGAAGAAAGTTGTGCACCTCGATGTGTATGTAATTAGCCTTCATTTCATTTGTCGCTTGTAGGCCGGATCCTTTTTAGACTTCTATGTGTGAGTCGACAATGGCTTCATGATATGAGAGATTCCCAAGATAAAGATTCATGGATTTATATAGCATATAGTAAGAGACCAGCACCAACCGAATGCACGAACCAATACCTTGTTTTTTTCTTTCTTCTTTTTTCTCTTTCTTTTCTTTTCTTCTTTTCTCTTTTTTCTCTCTTTATTCATTTTTTCTTTTTCTTTATAATCTTCTTGCTTTTCGATCATTTCTCAGTAACGCAATGTTCTTAGGAACCAGTGACTGGATTCCCAAGATAAGAAGAATAGGAGAAGAATCATAGCATTAACCTTTACGTAAAATCAAAATTAAGGAACTATAAAAATGTTGATAGTTGACTAATTAACCTGTGAAAACATTAAAAAAACATAGATCTAAGATACACTTGCAAAATATCGTTTTTCTAATCCTTTCGTCTCAGGCATGTAACTTTGAGGAGTGCCACCACGTCTTTCTCATTGAGTCCTTTAGGACACAAAAGTATTCAAGTGGCTAGTTGTAGTTGACAATGGCTTCAGAAAGATTCCCAAGATAAAGATGCATGGATTTACTTAAGATATAGTAAGAAACCAACGCCAATCGAATGCATGAATCAATACCTTCACATGTTCTCAATCTCTCAATTGTCTTGGCAGCACATCCTGGTTTAGAATTTGAGCTACAAATGGTGAAAATCATCCCCATTAGAATATGCTGGGGTAGAGCTTTTGTTGCCCTACCCACAAGAAACACCCGCAAACAGCGAAAATCATCCCCTTTAGTGCGATCTTGAATTGGCTCTCCCTCCTGCAGATTACATATGTAATATATGAAGTTCATATACTAAAAGTAGTAGCTCACACCTCACTGACATTATTTTTATGTCATACCACATAATTATTTTGATCCATTTTCAATATAATAACTAGTAAAAAATAGCTTGATTCAAGGTAGACTTCTGGCTTTCAGGGCATCTTTCCCTAACATTCTGAGAGCTTTGCTAGAAGCAAGTTGACATAGTTCCCCCGTAATAAAATCATTTCCATTGCTGGTGAGAAATTCCAAGCCACGACTCTAGTGCCCTTAACAGAAACCGGCAAGCAATTCAGCGCTGCAAACTCTAGGTGTGGTAATTAGAGATATCAAAATGGGCCATACCCAGGGGCTGTCCGCAATGCCCTGGAAAAATGCAGGGCCGGGACAGAAAATCTTAGCCCATATTACAAGCAGCGCCAAATGGCCGGGCCCGTCTGGCCTTGGGACCACACTGGCCGGGCCGTCTGACTGATATTAGATCTGATCTATAAAATCCAATCCATATCTACTTAAAATCCAAACTTAACTATAATAAAAAAAACTATGTATATACACACATATATATACACATAATAGAAAACTTTATGTGTATACATATACATTCATATATTTATATATACATATATATACACATGAAATAGAGAAAAAACTACAAATGTATATGTAATTAAAAAAGCTATATATATAGTATATATGTATACATATGTATATAAACATGCAATAAAAAATTATACATATATGTAATAAAAACATTTATTTAATTATTTCCATATTTATTTATATGGGCTAGGCATGGATTTTATAGGCCCGGCCCGGCCCTTATTTTTCTTGGCCGAGAGGGGCTGTGGCTGGACCAGGCTGTATACATCTCTAGTGGTAAAATGTCCCTTTGCATATTTTTTTCTCTTTTTTCTACTTTTTTCTTTTCTTTTTTTAACTTTGCTATTCTTTTTTCTTTATCCTCCTTTTCTTTTCTTCTTTTCTCTTTTTCTCGATCATTTCGAAGCAATCCAATGTTCTTAAGAATCAGTGACAGCATTTCCACCTGTCAAGGAAATAAAAAGAATAGGAGACCTTCAAAATTAAGGAACTATAAAACATTCGTAGTCGACTAATTAACCTGTGAAGATAAAAAAAAAACACAGATCTAAAATATACACCTGCAAATATTGTTTTTCTGATCCTTTCTTCTCTAACATCTAACATGTAACTTTGAGGAGTGTGATATCTTTCTTATTGAATCCTTTCGTATATCATTTTCCCTCAACAATTTTTCATGCCTAAACATGATATTCTTTCTATATTTATTTATATGGGCCAGGCCAACATTTTACATACCCAGCCAAAATCTAACCTGGCCCGGCCCAGCCCGTCGGAAATTAGATATGGGTCTAGACCTGATTCATAAGTACGTAAAATGTAAGGAAGATGATGAAAGTCATTCTGCTCTAGGTACCAAGCTTCAATAGCACTCCATGCTTATTGTTCGGTAAGTTAGGACATGATGACTACACCCCTTCACCAAGCTGTTGTGGCTTTCTAACGTCAGGGTAAAAAATCATCTCTCCACAGGGCAGTACCTCAAGAAAATGCAGCATGAAAGTTAAAGACAAACAGAATCATTCCCTACATTTTATCCATAAGGAAACAATTAAATGAAATTGAACTCTCTTAAAAAGTCACACCTTTGGGATGATAACCCTCCAAGGACAATCTCAAGGACTTAGAGAGCATCCTACGGAATTTTTGTTCCCTGCCTGCAAGAAACAACCCCAAATCGTGAAAATCATCTCCCCTTGAATGGGCTTTCCTTTACAATATTACTTGAAAGAGTCAACTAAATTGTCTTTTACGCCCTTCATATATGAAGTACTCAATATACTAAAAGTAATAGCTCACATGATTTTTATGTCATACCACATAACTATTTTCAACTCCGCCCATGTAAGGGATCACCCTTGCATTGCCGGTCCCAAGCTCGGATAAAGGAGGAGGGTTGTGTTAGGCTTCCGACAGCCAGCGTAAAATTTCGTCGGATTTCTACAACATGGATTACAAAAATTATGAGCATTGCTTTGGGGCGTTCCTGCCTAGCGACGTGCTGTAGAGCCCGAATACAGTAAGAAGTAAGCAAGGGCCACTACATTTTCGCCCGAATGTAGTGAATCAATTGCAGAGAGGGTTCCCACATCATGAACGGGTGTGGGTAAAGAAGTTAGTCCCACTACATTGCCGCCCGAATGTAGTGAAAAATTTTCAGAGAGGATCTCCGCATTTTGATTATGGACGGATGCGGGGGGTAAGGAAGCTAGTCCTAGATAATAAAATTCGTATTGGTTCTTGGAATATCGGAACATTATCGAGTAAGCTAATGGAGGTGGTAGATACTATGATTCGGAGAAAGATTCATATTCTATGTTTACAAGAGACAAAATGGGTTGGAGAAAAAGCAAAGGAGATAGAGGATATAGGTTTTAAATTATGATACTCAGGTAAAGAAAAGGCCCGAAACGGAGTTGGTATTATCATAAATAAAGATTTAAAGGAGAGTGTAGTAGACATACAACGATATGGTGACCGAATCATGACATTGAAATTAGTGTTAGGAGCAGAGGTTTTGAATATAGTTTGTACTTACGCACCCCAAGTAGGACTAGAAGATAGTATAAAGACAGTTTTTTGGGAAGAGTTAGATAAGGTGTTTCAAAAGATTCCACAAAGGGAGATGATTTGTTTAGGAGGAAATTTAAATGGACATGTCGTTAAAGAGGCATTAGGATATCAAGGGATTCATGGAAGCTTTGGTTATGGGGATATAAACGAGGAAGGTAGGGAGATTTTAAATTTTGCTATGTCATTTGATCTCTTTATAGTCAATACAATCTTCAAAAAATGAGATGAACATTTAATTACTTATAAAAGTAGCTTATCACAAACACAAATTGATTATTTTATTTGTAGAAAAAAAGATAGAGCGTGTTGTAAAGATTGTAAGGTAATTCCAGGAGAAAGCTTAACCACCCAACATCGACTTTTAGTTATGGATTTACAAATAAAAAAATGGACAAAGAAGAAAAGAGTGCATCGAGTTATTCGGACTAAATAGTGGAACCTCAAAAGCGAGAAAGAAGATATATTTAAACAGAAAGTCCTTCAAGGAGATGTTTGGAATTATGTTGGCACACCCTCTGATATGTGGAACAATATGGCTATACATATTAGGAAAGTGGCGAAAGATGTGTTAGGGGTATCTAAGGGAGGTGTACCGGTACAAAAAGAAGCTTGGTGGTAGAGTGAAGTAGTACAAAATAAAATCAAGGCAAAGAGGGCATGTTACAAATTACATTATGCTAAGAAAACTCGTGAAACTTTAGAAGCTTATAAGAAAGCAAAAAAGGCCGTTAGTGAAGCAAAAGCTAAGATTTGTGAGGACTTATATAAAAAACTCAACTAAAAAGAGGGTGAAAGAGATATTTTTAGGATAGCTAGGGCTAGAGATAAGAAAACTAAAGATCTTAATTATGTTAGATGCATAAAAGACGAGGATGAAAAAATTCTAGTGGCAAATGATGATATAAGAAATAGATGGAAAAACTATTTTTATAATCTTTTTAATGAAAATAAAGATGTTAGTATTAATTTAGGAGATTTAGCCAAGTCATAAAAGTATATAAACCACAATTTCTACCGACGTATTCAAAAGAATGAAGTCAAAGAGGCTCTTAAACATATGAAGAGTGGTAAATCGGTAGGACCAGATAATATTCCTATAGAAGTTTGGAAAATACTAGGAGAAATAGGAATCACTTGGCTCACAAGACTATTTAATGAAATATGGAAAAACCAAAAGATGCCCGAGGAATGAAGAGCAAGTACACTTATACCCGTATATAAGAACAAGGGAGACATTCAAAATTGTGTGAATTATCGAGGTATCAAGTTAATGAGTCATACTATGAAATTATGGGAAAGAATTATCGAACGTAGGTTAAGACAAGTATCAAGTACAACAGAGAACCAATTTGGATTTATGCCAGGTAGATCTACTATTGAAGCGATTCACCTTTTGAGACGTCTTATGAAACATTTTAGAGCAAAAAAGAAAGACCTTCACATGATATTTATTGATCTAGAAAAAGCTTATAATAGGGTACCGAGGGAGGTTCTTTGGAGAACTTTGGAAAAAAGAGGTATCCCATTGACATATATTAACCTTATAAGAGACATGTATGATGGTGCAAAAACATGTGTGAGGACTCATGAAGGAACGACAGACTTCTTTGAAGTTAATATTAGGTTACATCAAGGATCAACTTTAAGTCCATACTTATTTATAATGGTGATGGATGAGTTAACAAAACATATTCAAGATGAAGTACCTTAGTGTATGTTATTTGCAGATGACATTGTATTAGTGGAGGAGTCTAAGGAAAAAGTTAATAGAAAATTGGAACTATGGAGAGAAACATTAGAAAACAAAGGCCTCCGACTTAGTAGAACAAAGACAGAATATATGGAATGTAAGTTTGATCATTTGGCTACCTCAGAGGACATAGAAATTAAAATTGGCACACATTGCATTCTCCAAAAGGAAAGTTTTAAATAGCTAGGGTCAATTTTTCAAAGTGATGGAAGAATTGATGGAGATGTTACGCATAGAATTAATGCTGGTTGGTTAAAATGGAGAGGAGCATCAGGTATTCTTTGTGATAAGAAGATACCATTAAAATTAAAACGTAAATATTATAGAGCAGCAATTAGGCCTGCCATGTTTTATGGTTCTGAGTGTTGGGCAGTTAATCATCAACATGTACAAAAGATGTCTGTGACAGAAATGAAGATGTTGAGATGGATGAGTGGTCATACAAGAAAAGACTGTATACATAATGAGGTTATTAGAAACAAATTAGGAGTGGCACCAATAGAGGGTAAAATGAGAGAACATCGTTTAAGATAGTTTGGACATATAGAAAGAAGATCAAAAGAAGAACATGTAAGAAGGTTAGAAAAACTAAATTTGGAAAGTATTAAAAGAGGTAGAGGACGACCACAAAAGTGTTGGAAAGAAACAATAAAGAATGATCTAGTTTATTGGGAGTTAACTGCTGACATGGCACACGATAGGGATCTGTGGAAACAAAGAATCTATGTAGCCGACCCCATCTAGTATGGGAAAAGGCTTAGTTGTTGTTGTTGTACCACATAACTATTTTCATCCATTTTCAATGTAATAACCAATAAAAAATAGCTTGATTCAAGGTTGATGTTTCAGTGGGCATCTTATCCTTACATTGTGAGAGCTTTGCTAGAAGCAGGTTGACACAATAACCCACTAATCAAATCATTTTTCTTGCTGGTGCAAAATTCCAAGCCATGACTCTTGCGCCCTTGACAGAAAAAGGCAACCAACAATTTTGCATGTCTAAACATGATATGCACTAAACATCAACTACAAATAATTGGAACTAGTGCAAATTATCAACATTCTAATGATGGTGGAGAAAGTTGTCGACCTCTATGTGTAAGTAATTAGCCTTCATTTCATTTGCGATTACACTTATACCCATATATAAGTGCAAGGGAGATATTCAGAATTATGCGAATTATCGAGGTATCAAGTTAATGAGCCATACTATGAAATTGTGGCAAAGAATTATTGAACATAGGTTAAGACAAGTATCGAGTACAATAGAGAACCAATTTGGATTCATGCTAAGATCTATTATTGAAGCGATTCACCTTTTGAGACATCTTATGGAACATTTTAGAGAAAAAAAAGAAAGGCCTTCACATGATATTTATTCATCTAGAAAAAGCTTACGATAGGGTACCGAGAGAGGTTCTTTGAAAAACCTTGGAAAAAATAGGTATCTCATTGACATACATTAATCTTATAAGAGACATGTATGATGGTACAAAAATATGTGTGAGGACTCGTGAATGAATGACAGACTTCTTTGAAGTTAATATCGGATTACATCAAGGATCAACTTAAGTACATACTTATTTATAATAGTGATTGATGAGTTAATAGAATATATTCAAGATGAAGTACCTTAGTGTGTGTTATTTGCATATGATATTGTGTTAGTGGAGGAGTCTAAGGAAAAAGTTAATAGAAATTTGGTACTATGGAGAGAAACATTAGAAAGCAAAGGCCTCCAACTTAGTATAACAAAGAAAGAATATATGGAATGTAAGTTTGATCATTTGGTTATCTCAGAGGACATAGAAATTAAAATTTGCACACATTGCATCCCCAAAAAGGAAAGTTTTAAATACCTAGGGTCAATTTTTCAGAGTGATGGAAGAATTGATGGAGATGTTACGTATAGAATTAATGCTGGTTGGTTAAAATGGAGAGGAGCATCAGGTATTCTGTGTGATAAGAAGATATCATTAAAGTTAAAAGGTAAATATTATAGAGCGGCAATTAGGCCTACCATGTTTTATGGTTCTGAGTGTTGGGCAGTTAATCATCAATATGTACAAAAGATGTATGTGACAGAAGTGAAGATGTTGAGATGGATGAGTGGTCATACAAGAAAAGACTATATACGTAATGAGGTTATTAGGAATAAATTAGGAGTGGTACCAATAGAGGATAAAATGAGAGAATATAGTTTAAGATGGTTTGGGCATATAGAAAGAAGATCAAAAGAAGAACCTCTAAGAAGGTAAGACAAACTAAATTTTGAAAGTATTAAAAGAGGTAGAGGATGACCACAAAAGTATTGGAAAAAAACAATAAAGAATGATCTAGCTTATTGTGAGTTAACTGCTAACATGGCATATGATAGGACTCTATGAAAACAAAGAATCCATGTAGTCGACCCCGTCTAGTATGGGAAAAGGCTTAGTTATTGTTGTTGTTGTTGTTCATTTGTTGCTTGTAGGCCAAAGATCTGTTCATGTTGGATCATCCTTTTTAGACTTCCTCTATATGTGAGTTGACAATGGCTTCATGATCTGAAAGATTCCCAAGATAAAGATGCATGGATTTATATAGGATATAGTAAGAGGCCAGCACCAATCGAATGCACGAATCAATACCTTACATGTTCTAAAATCAAGCAATCGTCTTGATAGCTACAAATGCAATTATGGGAGTGGTCTTATGCACGCTGTCGAGGACATGTCTATAGAATTTACAAAAATGAAAGGTCAAATGTAGGAAAGATGATGAAAGTCATTCTGCTCCTAGTTCCAAGCTTCAATAGCACTCCATGCTTAATGTTCGGTAACTTAGAACATGATGACTACACTCCTTTGCCAAGTTGTTGTGGCTTTCTAATGTCATGGTAACAAAATCATCTCTCAATAGGGCAGTACAACAACAACAACTAAGCCTTTTCCCATACTAGATGAGATTGGTTACATGGATTCTTTGTTTTCACAGAGCCCTATCATGTGTCATGTTAGCAGTTAACTCACAATAAACTAGATCATTCTTTATTGTTTCTTTTCAACACTTTTGTGGTCATCCTCTACCTCTTTTAATACTTTTAAAATCTAGTTTTTAATACCTTCTTAAAGGTTCTTCTTTTGATCTTCTTTCTATATGTCCAAACCATCTTACACTATATTCTCTCATTTTATCCTTTATTGGTGTCACTCCTAATTTGTTTCTAATAACCTCATTATGTATATGATCTTTTCTTGTATGACCACTCATCCATCTCAACATCTTTATTTCTGTCACAAACATCTTTTGTATATGTTGATGTTGATGATTAACTACCCAATACTCAGAGCCATAAAACATGGTAGGTCTAATTGCTGCTATAATATTTACCTTTTACCTTTAATGGTATCCTCTTATCACAAAGAATACCTAATGCTCCTCTCCATTTTAACTAACCAGCATTAATTCTATGTGTAACATCTTCATCAATTCTTCCATCACTCTAAAAAAATGACCCTAGGTATTTGAAACTTTCTTTTTTGGTGGATGCAATGTGTATCAATTTTAATTTTTATGTCCTCTAAAGTAACCAAATGATCAAACTTACATCTCATATATTTTGTCTTTGTTCTACTAAGTCGGAAGCCTTTACTTTCTAATGTTTATGTTCATAGTTCCAATTTTCTATTAACTTTTTTCTTAGACTCCTCCACTAACACAATGTCATTTGCAAATAACATACACCAAGCTACTTCGTATTCAATATGTTTTGTTAACTCATCAATCACTATTATAAATAAGTATGGACTTAAAGTTGATTATTGACGTAACTCAATATTAACTTCGAAGAAGTCTATCATTCCTTCAGGAGTCCTCACACATGTTTTTGCACCATCGTACATGTCTCTTATAAGTTTTATGTATGTCAATGGGATACCTCTTTTTTTCAAGGTTATCCAAAGAACCTCTCTCAATACCTTATCATAAGTTTTTTCTAGATCAATAAATATCATGTGAAGATCTTTCTTTTTTGCTCTAAAATGTTTCACAAGATGTCTCAAAAGGTAAATCGCTTCAACAGTAGATATGCATGACATGAATCCAAATTGGTTCTCTGTTGTACTCGATACTTGTCTTAACCTACGTTCGATAATTTCATAGTATGGCTCATTAACTTAATACCCCGATAATTCGCATAATTCTGAATATCTCCCTTGTTCTTATATATGGGTATAAGTGTACTCGCTCTCTATTCCTCGGGTATCTTTTGGTTTCTCCTTAAGCAAATGCACCATGAAAGTTAAACATCTATATGATTCACAAAGAGAATCATTCCTTACATGTTATCTATAAGGAAACAATTAAATAAATTGAACTCACTTTTAAAGTCACAGCTTTGGGATGATAACCCTCAAAGGACAATGTCAAGGACTTGAAGAGCTTTCTATGGAGCTTTTGTTGCCCTACCCACAAGAAACACTCCCAAAGTGTGAAAATCATGTCCCCTTTAGTGCGACCTTGAATCGGCTCTCCCTCCTTAGAATATAACTTGAAAGAGTCGACTAAATTGTCAACTAAAAGTATATCACACATATCACTGACATGATTTTTATGTCATACCACATAATTATTTTCATCCATTTTCAATATAATAATGAAGGTAGTTGACACAATTCCCTGCTAATCAAATCATTTCCATTGCTGTTGTGAAATTCTAAGCTGTGACTCTGGCATTCTTGACAAAAACCGGCAAGCAATTTAGTGTTACAAACTGCAGGTGTGGTAAATAGAGATATCAAAATGGGTTGTGGCTGGGAGCTTGGCCCTGCTTTCTAAAAATGCACGGACAGGCCAGAAAATCTCGACCATATTAGAAGAAGGGCCAAAAGGCCTCGGCCCGTTTGGTCCTGGAGTCTGATGCGGGACGGTTAGGGTTGGCCCGTAGAGCCATACGCCTGCCTGATATATATATATATATATATATATATATAAAATAAACTTTATATGTGTATACATATATACAATATAAACACACATGTAATAGAAAAAAAATGCATATATGTATATGTAATTGAAAAAGCTATATAGTACATATATATGTATATACATATACATCTGTATATACATTAATAAAAAGTTGTACATATATGTAATAAAAATATTTATTTAACTATTTAATTACTTCTATATTTGTTTATATGGGTTGGGCGAGCATTTTACTGGCCCAGCAAAAATCTTGCCCGGCCCGACCCGGCCAATATTTTTCTTGGCCCATCATGGTTGGGGATGGGCCATGCCATGTGTCTATAGTGGTAAGATGTCACTTTGCATTTCTTTCTTTCTTTTTTTCTTTTTTCCTTTCTTTTCTGTTCTAAATTCACTATTCTTTTTTCTTTCCTTCTTTTTTTCATTTCTCCTCTTTCATTTCTTTTCTTCTTTTCTCATTTTTCTCTATCCATGCTTTCTGATCATTCCTCACAATGCAATGTTCTTAGGAACCAGCATTTCCACCAGTCAAGGAGACAAGAAGAATATTCTTAGGAACCAGTGACAGCATTTTTCTCTATCTGTGCATCACGTCTCCTTCTATGACTATCTTCTGATCATTCCTCACAACACAATGTTCTTAGGAACCAGTGACGGCATTCCCACATGTCAAGGAGACAAGAAGAATATTCTTAGGAACTAGTGATAGCATTTTTCTCTATCCATGCATCATGACTCCTTCTATGACTATCTGAACAATATTCTTACACTTCAAGGACAGTTTTATAACTTTATTCTCAACTTCTAATAAGAGGGCATCTTATATCCTTAATCAATATTAGCAATTGCATCTATTTTTGTTTGAAAATGAAAATTATTTGTTGCATTAAATGGAATTCATGCATCATAAAACCACTAGAAGGTCTGCCTGATCATGCAGTTGTCTTGAAGCCATAGCAGCATGAATTCGAGATTGAGCATCATGTGTAGTAACAGGGGGGAAAATGAATGTATGCCAAAAGAAGTTCTTCCTTTACTCCTTCCTCTTCTACTACTTTCACTTGCAAAATCTTTAACAACCCTCTTTCTCTTGGTTAATAGTTAAGAACTACTACTATTAACCTCTATTTTATCATTTGAAAGAATACTATCAGTCAATCCAATAGCATCATCATCCTCTTTTTCATGCATCCCTAAATCATCCTTCTGTTATCTCCTCTAATGTATGCTCTCAATCATCTGAATACATTGTCATTTAATGACTTCTGGCAAACTTCTAACTCTTCTCATGCAAGGAGCAACTTATTTCCTAGTCCCTACTAGGTATTGTTTCTATCATGAAATTCCACCACTAATCACCTTCTCACAAAACAAAATTTTGATCTTCAATCTGGAACCCTCAACTGTTGTACCCCACTGCCATGCTGAATCATCAGATCGAGATTGGGAGTTCCTAACACCCCTTCCTGCCATCTCAATTGAACACTTCAATTCAATCAAAAACCTGAAAATAAAAACACTTAATAAATCCTCAATCTTCACATAACATTGAAATAGAGTGTCTTCCACTTCACAAATACAATAAAAATCATATCCACATACTTCATAACTTCATATTTTGTCATTCAAAAAAAGAAAAATACAAATAACACCAAAAACCAATAAATACAAAGAAAAAATTTCAAAAAAATACAAAAGGTATACCACAATCCGAGTTGAGAGCCTTCCATGAAGGTCGTAGAGCACTTTCTTTCGACCCTTAAACACCAAAGACAGAGAAAAGTGCATTGGAGAGCTGTGAACACATGCAAAGAGAAGCCATAAACCCGCAATTTTGTGGGTTTGTGTTCGGCTAAAGGGTCCCTAGGTATATTGTCCGTATCGTGCAATACGGTGCTGTATCACACGATACAGAACGATAAGTTATATTATATGATACATAACAATATATCGTATCGTGGCATCATACGATACAATACGTATCGCATTGTATTATACAGTACGATACAAATAACATTGAACCAGACAACTCATAAAAATATTCAAGTGGCTAGCTGGTTGTTCTCTATGTGTGAGTTCACAATGTCTTCATGATCTGAAAGATTCCCAAAATAAAATATAGTAAGAGACCGGCGCCCATCCAATGCACGAATCAATACCTTCACATGATCTAAAAGATTCCCAAAATAAAATATAGTAAGAGACCAGCGCCCATCCTATGCACGAATCAATACCTTCACATGTTCTGAATCTGGCAATTGTCTTGACATCTACAAATTCGATTATGAGAGTAGTCCTATCTACGCTGTCGACGACATGTCTACAGAATTTATAAAAATAGAACGTCACATGTATGTGTAGACACCCAAAATTTTCTTTTAAAATTCTTACCTTTTTAGGAAAGTGGCCATTTTGGCAAATTTTGGGGTTTTTGAAGAAAAAAGGCACTAAACAAAATTTTATGGAAGCTTTAAAATGATAAAATAATGCTTTTCTTTCTGAAAATTTCGAATTTTGACAAAATTGGGGAAAATGACGATTTTGCCCTTAACACTGGAAAAGCAGGATTTCGTTTTCTTAAAAGATTTATGATGAAAAGTATGTTGAAAGCTTGCCCTTTGAAAAGATACAGGTATCAAAAAGACAAATTGACACCTGAAAAGGACGGTGGATGCCCAGAAAGGGAAAACGGGCATTAAAAAGGGAAAATGAGCTTCCTAGAAAGAAAAGCTCACATTTAGAAAGAAATAAATTTCTAAAGGGTAAGGTCGGTATTATCAAAAGAAAGAAAAGGTAGAAGCAAGAACGAAAGCCTCTGAAAATGAAGGTTTGGTATCAAACGCCTTTCGTAACGTGTCTACGTTATGTTTGGGTATCGAGGTAATTAGTGTTGATATACATCAATTTGCATCGTCATTTGTTACTGGTATGCTATTGATATGTTATGATAAGAGCAATTTTAATATCCCAACACTCGTGGAAAGGATTGAATGAGCATGATAGTTGATTTTCAAAAACGTAACATGGGCCTTACTTAACAATTTCATAATAGGTAGGCATGAACATAATCACTTTTCACTGCAGATGCGCAAATAATGGGGGATTGTTTGAATGCTCTTATACGTGTAATATTAAGAGATTCGGTTGAAATCATCATGTGAAATCATCAGCTCCTTAGAAGTGGTTATCAATAGTGTTTTGCTTATGTTACGTGTTCAGTTTCATCATGCTGAATTTCCAAATTGGCCTTGTTACATAACAAAAATGTTTTCACCAAAATCAAAATGAATTTCAAAGAGCTACTATGCTGCGGCTCCACCTTGGTACGTGCAGTGGCTGTGACAACGACGAAGAGAAGCACAGTACCAAATGCATTTGGCCGAGATGAAAGCAGTTAAAGCAGGGATTCCAGTTGTTTTTGTAAACCATGGGAATGCTGAAGATGGTGGAGGTGCTAAAGATATTCACATGGAGAACTTCAGCATTTCTGTTGGAGGACATGTTCTCATAGAGGAAGTTGAGTTTAACTGCTATGAGAAAGATGGAGGAAGCCCTCTCAATCAATCAGATCGTGTTTTTATCAATCCAACAACTTCCCATGCTATTGATGATTTTTTTTGGAGATGGTCTTGTTACAGAGTCAGCTGATAACAGTTTTTAGGCGAACGGGAGTGACCCATTTTCTGTTGTGTCATTTCACACAAATGAAATAACTCGCGAGGAACATGCAAATGACTTATTTTCTGGATTGGTTGTTGATGATAAACAAAGTGATACTAAGGTGAATGAATCAAAGAATGTTAATCAATTGGGATCCTTTGACATTTTGGTGGCAACTTTGTTGATGTCACAAAAGATTCACCCAGCCGTGAAAAAAATTTGGGTGATTTAATGGCCAGCTTCTCTATGAAAGACAATGTTGCAGGGCACCAAGCACATGTTATTGGAGGACCTTTTGCTGAAACAACAACTTTGCGGCTCAACAATTCACAAGGTCTCCTTACTGAAAATTCTAACAAGGAGATTCAGATTCCTCTCGGTGTGCAGGGCTCTCTCTACCAGTGTGCCTGTTAATCATAAGAACTTTGATCAGCAAAACGGCAATAATGGAAGACTTCTGCAGAGCCGAATCAGAGAAAGTGCAGATGATTGTCCTACAAATAGTGTAGATGTTGATACACATAAGACTGATGCCCTTGATGCTTCATCAGTGAATGGCTCCATTTCTTTTGATGCCCAACAGAATCATCTTCAAGCCGTCATCAGGAAAACGGGATCTTCAGAAAATACTATGGGTCTAGGCGACAATGAGGTTCCTAAAGGTGAAGGAGCAGGTAAGCAGATCGGTGGAAGATCAGTCTCTGAGAAGAACTACTTTGAGGGCGATCTATGCCTTCACCATTGAAATGCCTTCTGTTCGTGTCCTACCATAACCTGGAGCAGAGGCATATTGAGTCACCATTTGCCAGATAGACCCTCAACAGCCTTCAACGATTTCCAACTGAATGTTGTAACAACTTCTAGCCACAACGATTCATCCATATCTACAACAGATGGATGAAGGCTATGAAGATCACGTTCAAGGATATCCAAGGCAGATGAAATCAAATACAGATAACGTTCAACAAAGGATTATGCCTATCAAATGGAGATCACGTTCCAGATAAGATGAAACCAATTCAGATAAGATTTTATCAACACAATCAAAACCGAACTTATCCAAATCACAGCCAGAGCCTATAAAAAGGCTCTCCCAGGTCCTGCAGGGATCATCAACCAGCAACCATCAACCAACGAGCATCAAGAGGTTCAGTCCGAAAATTCAGATAAATAGAGAGAGAGAGAGAAAGGAAGAGAAGAAGGAGAAGAAGGAAGTCCGGCCTGGTTCCGACGTCCGACGATCGTCCGGCGAAGTGCTCCTACATCTCCTCTCACTCACACAGGTTGGAATTCTTGCACAAATTGGTTTTAATTCATGAGAATCTGAAAAAGCACAGATTTTGGAAATTTGTACATAAATCAAGGCCTTGGGCCCATGTTCTTCATTTATATCGATACAAACATGCATGATTCCTTCATGAACGGAATTAAAATCCATGTTTAGATGATTTCCATGCATCATTAGGGCTGATACAGGTTGAATTTCGTTTTAGAATCACGTTAGGAACTTTCTGAAATTTTCTGCAAACTTGGTTTCTGAAACTGTCCGTGCACATGCGTCTGATCACGGAATTTTTATAGACAAACGGATAAGCCAATTGCTTCGAAATTTTGCATGAATAATCTAGACATATCAGACGTTCTTAGATAAAAGTTTTAGGAATTGTTATGAACTGTTGCCTAGCCAATTAGATCCGTGAAGTTTATACAAAATCCAGATTGCGTTTTACAGAAACAGAACGTTCAGTAACAGACCTCTGTTCTTTTGCTCATATCTCTGCAACCACTGAATGAAATTGGATGAAATTTGATTCTGAGGAAACCTAACATCCGTATCTTTCCAGCACAATAAATTTTATCGAAATTAGATGACTGAGTGCTGAGATATTGCTATTTTTCTGAGCTTCTGATTCACAGAAACAGGGCTGTTCCGAATTTTATAACAGTTTATGATTCTGTATTTAATTATCAGAAAATAAAGAACAAAATTATAAAATAAAAATATATTCTGATTCTACAGACACGTGTCTCCATTCTGTAAAAGTTTTAGAATTTTTGGAGAATCAAAAGTATTTTTAAAAATTCGAAGAACAGGTCTTTGAAACTGAACAGATTCTGCAACTTTCAGAATCTGAAAATTTTCAGAAATCAAGAACTTAAACACGAATCTGAAACTATTGGAAGATCTGGTTTTTCCTTTCTCGAATTAACGGATTCAAACAAATTTCAAGCGTCTAGGCTGACCCTTAAGCGCCGGTTCAAGAAGGCCTAAGTCGAAAAGATCTCACTTGTCCACAATCGTTCTTAGAAGTCAGAAAATAAGAATTTGTTAGTTTTGATAAACTAACTGGCACGCTCGCGCAACCCGACGTAGTTCGAGGGTTTGATTTTGAATCCCACGATTTGAAATAAAATCACATCTACAGTATGAAAGATGATGAAAGTCATTCTGTTGTTGATGTCAAGCATCAAAGCACTCCATGCTTAATGTCCTGTAAGTTAGCACATGATGACTACCCTCCTTCGCCAAGCTGTTGTGGCTTTCTAATGTTAAGGTAATAAAATCATCTCTCCACAGTGCAGTACCTGAAGAAAATGCAGCTTGAAAGTTAAACACGCATATCATTCACAAACAGAATCATTCCCTACATGTTATCCATACGGAAACAATTAAATGAAATTAAACTCACTTTTAAAAAGTCACACCTTTGGGATGATTACCCCAAGGGCAATCTCAAGGACTGAAGAGCATCCTATGGAGCTTTTGTTCCCTACCCGCAAGAAACACCCCCAACCAGTGAAAATCATCTCCCCTTTAGTGAGATCTTGAATAGGCTCTCCTCTAGAATATAACTTGAAAGAGAACTAAATTGTCTTTTACGCGTATATGAAGTGCTCCATATACTAAAAGTAGTAGATCACACATATCACCCACATGATTTTTATGTCATACCACAAAACTATTTTCATTCATTTTTAATATAATAACCAATAAAAAATAGCTTGATTCAAGGTAGACATCTGGCTCTCATCGAGCATCTTATCCTTGCATTCTGAGAGCTTTGCTAGAAGCAGGTTGACACAGTAACCCACTAATCAAATCATTTCCATTGTGGGTGCAAAATTCCAAGCCGTGACTCTGGTGCCCTAGACAGAAACCGGCAACCGGCAGGGCCACACGCTCATCTGATATTAGATCGGGTCTATAAGACCCGATTCATATTTACTTAAAATGCAAACTTAACTATAATAAAAAATTATGTATACATATATATATATATATATACACACACACACAATAAAAAACTTTATATGTTGTAAACACCCAAAATTTTCTTTTAAAATTTTTACTTTTTTAGGAAAGTAGCTATTTTTGGTAATTTTGGGTTTTCGAAGGAAAAAGGCACTAAACGAGTTGTTTCGGTACCAAAATTTTATGGAAGCTTTAAAATGATGAAAGAATAGTTTCTTTTCTGAAAATTTTGAATTTTGACAAGATTGGATGAAAATGACAATTTTACCCCCGGCATGGAAAAAGCAGGATTTCGTTTCTTTAAAAGTTTTCTGTTGATAAATTTGTTTTAAATTTTGCCGTTTGAAAAGAAACAGGCATTTATAAGACAAGTTGACACCTGAAAAGGCAGCTGGGTGCCCAAAAAGGAGAGCGGGCATCAAAAAAGGAAAGTGAGCTTCCCACAAAGAAAAGCTCATATTTGAAAAGAAATCACTTCCAGAAGGGAAAGTTGGTCTCACCAAAGGAAAGAAAAGACGGCAAGAACGATAGCTTCCGAGAACCAAGGTTTGGTATCGAACGCCTTTCGTAACGTGTCCATGTTATGTTTGGGTGTCGAGGTAATTAGTATTGATATGCATCAGTTTTGCATCGTCATTTGTTAATGTTATGTTATATTAAGAATAATGTTAATATTTTAACACTCATGGGGGAAATCTAGCGAGCATGGTGGTAGGTCTTCAAAAATGTAACATGGGTTGCTTAACACTTTCATAATAGGTAGGCACATAACATGTAACATAACCACTTTCACTGCAAATGTGCAAATAATAGTGGACTGTTTGAATACTTTTATACGTTTGGTATTAGGAGATTCAGTTGGGATCATCATGTGGAACCATCAGTTTCTTAGAAGTGGTTATTTATAGCGTTTTGTTTATGTTATGTGTTCAGTTCCCTCAGGTTAAACTCCTGAGTTAGTCTTGTGACATAACGAAATTGTTCTCATCACAACACATCTCGAAGTTCAATACAACAAGCTGTATCTAGGAATATAAAGCATTCGGTGCATGAGTTCATATTCAAACGATTGTTTTCAAGTCCTCTTTTGTTTAAGAAAGAACTAATCTTCAAGGTGATCAAGTCCTAGTTTCAAAAGGAAATTCTGCTGTGCTGCGGCTCCACATCGTTATGTGCAGATCAATACATTGTAACACCAACGAGGAACTCAGTAATGGAAGCCGACATTTGAGTATTCCTGCAAAAGAAAGAGGAGGCATTAGATCCAGGACATTACGGTGAATGGAACTGATGATTCCAACCAAACTCCAGCACGGCATGTTATGGATGAACTAGGATCTGTTTTGATGGCATAGTGATGAACCCAAAGATGCTGACATCCTTTGGACAAGTTTCTGAATAGATGAAGAAGTAAAGAGTACTATCAGGATCAAAGAACCTATACCAGATGGCTTTCATGGAAAGTGGAAAGACAGTATCCATCAACCAATTTCAAGTTAAAGGTGTAAGATGGATTATAAAGCTTGGTGATCAAACCATGGAATCATGCTTGGTAGATCATTTTGCCGATGAGTTCAATGCCCAGGTGGGAAACAGGGTTGATGTAAGAGAGTTCTTAAGGCAACGGTTAAATTAAAGAAGCAAGTTAAGCGCACCAAAGAAATCTAAAGTGCCAATACGATAGCACCTATATCAGAGGAATCTCTATATGATGATCGTGATTTCAGGAGTACTATTACCCATGAGAAGTTTGAAGAACTATGTGGAGATCTATGAGAGCAATCTCTGATCCCTGTAAATAAAATTCTGAAACATTCAGGTCATCATTTCGCTACACAAACTCCACGACAATATGAAAAAGGTTGTTCTTTCTCTTGGGATGAAGTAGTGGAAACAACTGACAACTTCCAAAAGGTCATCGGCAATGGAGGTTCTGCCACTGTATATTACGACAGACTTATAGATGGCCAAGAGGTTGCAGTCAAGATATTGAAAGGAACCAGGTCAGAAGAAACCAAGGAGTTTGCTGCTGAGATTAAGTTGTTGATGAAAGTGCATCACAAATATTTAGCTCCCTTTGTTGGTTTCTGTAATGAAGATAAAAACATGATCCTAATCTATGAATACCTACACAATGGAAACCTTCAACAACTAATCTCAGGAGGTGAAGTCAAATGGAAACAACAGTTGCAGATTACACTCAATGCCGCAACCGGGTTAGAATATTTGCGTTCAGGATGCAGGCCACCAATCATACATAGAGATGTTAAGCCAGGCAACATCCTTTTGAATGAAAAAGATGGAGGGTAAAATAGCAGATTCTGGACTAGCAAAGATTTGTGCTACTGAAGACGTAACATACATATCAACAGCAGTTGCAGCAACACCCTCTTCAGCAACTTTTGCCGATCCATCAAGACAGCAAACTTACCAATTGCAGCTCCTAGCAGCTACACTTGCCAATCACGTTCCCATCCCCATCCTGGCAGGAACGCCATGCCACAGTTGCTGCCAAAACCCACGTTACATAGCAGATACTTACCTTGCCAATGAATAGCTCCTTATTCCAAATTCAACGTGAAGCAGCTCCACAAATCCAGCACCAACTTACCATGTTGAACCACATCAAGCCTCATCCAATTCCATGCTGGAGGTTGAATTTAGCAACTAACTACAGCAAGCAGTTGCCAGAACCAGCAGCACTTCCCAAATACGATTTTTGCAGTAGAAAGTTGCCAAAAAGCTACTTTGTTCAGCAAGGAAGTTACCTTGCCCAATTCTTCACCCAAGAGGCATCCTTTGGCCTATAAAAAGAGCCTCAAGGATGCTGCAAAGGGATCCTCCAGTCACCACAAAGCATCAATCCAGAGGAACCAAGAACATTCAGTCCGAAAATTCAGAGAAATAGAGAGAGAGAGAGAGAAAGGAAGAGGAAGAAGGGAGGCCGGCCTGGTTCTGACGTCCGACGATCGCCTGACGAAGTTATTCTACGTTCCATCTCGATCATACAGGTTGAAATTCTTTCATAAACTAGTTTTAATTCATGCGAATTTGAAAAACCACAGATTCTGCAGAATTGTATATGAATCGAGGCTACGAGCCCATGTTCTTGATCTATATCAATACAAACATGCATAATTCCTTCATGAACGAAACAAAAATCCATGTTTGTATGATTTCCATGCTTTATTAGGACTGATACAGGTTGAACATCGTTCCTAGAATCACGTTAGGAATCTTCTAAAAATTTCTGTAAAACTGGTTTCTGAAACTGTCTGTGCACATGCGTCTGATCACGAAATTTTCATAGACAAACGGATAAGCCAATTGCTTCGAAATTTTTCATGAATAATCTAGACATATTAGACGTTCTTAGATAAAATTTTGAGGAATTTTTATGAATTGTTGCCTAATCAATTAATTCCGTGAAGTTTATATAAAATCCAGATTGCGTTTTACAGAAACAGAACATTCAGTAACAGACCTCTGTTCTTTTGCTCATATCTCTGCAACCACTGAATGAAATTGGATGAAATTTGATTATGTGGAAACCTAACATCCGTATCTTTCTAACATAACAAATTGTATCGAAATTGGATGACAGAGTGCTGAGATATTGCTATTTTTCGGAGCTTCTGATTCACAGAAACAGGGTTGTTCCAAATTTTATAACAGTTTCTGATTCCATATTTAATTCTCATAAAATAAAGAACAAAATTATAAAATAAAAATATATTCTGATTCTACATGTATTTTTCTCTATTTTGTAAAATTTTTATAATTTTTGGAGAATTAGAAATATTTTTAAAAATTCAGAGAACAGGCCTCTGAAACTGAACAGGTTTTGCAAATCTCAGAATCTGAAATTTTTCAGAAATCAAGAACTTAGGCACATATCTGAAACTTTAGAAAATCTGGTTTTTCCTTTTTCGATTTAATGGATTCAAACAAATTTCAAGCGTCTAGGCTGACCCTTAAGCGCCGGTTCAAGAAGGCCTAAGTCGAAAAGATCTCACTTGTCCACAATCGTTCTTAGAAGTCAGAAAAACATAATTTGTTAGTTTTAGCAAACTAACTGGCATGCTCGCGCAACCCGACGTAGTTCGAGGGTTTGATTTCGAATCCCAAACGATTTGAAATAAAATCACGTCAACATATGAGTATATACATAAACATTCATATATTTGTATATACTATATACATATATTCACATGTAATAGGAAAAACTACGCATATGTATATATAATTGAAAAGGCTATATATAGTACATATATATACATATACAAATATGTGCATATGTATATATACATATATGTAATAAAATATTTATTTAATTATTTAATTATTTCTATATTTATTTATATGGGCTGGGCCAGAATTTTACATGTCGGGCTAAAATCGGGCCCAGCCCAGCCCATATTATTCTCGAGCCATTAGGGCGAGGGCTGGACCAGCACGTATAAAATGTCACTTTGCATTGGCTTCCTCTAGCCTTAGGCCATTTTTTCCTTTTCTCTTTTTTCTTTTTTTAACTTCACTATTCTTTTTTCTTGTCCTTGCTTTCCCATCATTTCTCAGCAATGCAATGTTCTTAGGAACCATTGACAGCATTCCCACCTGTCAAGGAGATAAGAAGAATACATTAAATCAAAATTAAGGAACTACAAAAATATTTGTAGTTGAGGAGTGCAATGTCTTTCTCAATGAATCCTTTCGTATATCATTTCCCTCAACAATTTTGCATTTCTAAACATCATATACACTAAACATCAACTACAAATAATTGGAACTAGAGCCCTGCTAATCAAATCATTTTCATTGCTAGCACAAAATTCCAAACTGTGACTCTGGTGCCCTTGAGAGAAAGCGTCCAGCAATTTAGTGCTGCAGACACTAGCTGTGGTAAAATGTCACTTTGCGTTAGCTTTCTCTAGCCCTACCAATTGAAAATTTTTTGGCCTTCTTTTTTTAGTCCTTCACTATTTTGTTTTTTTCGTTTTTTTCGTTTTCTTCTTTTCTCATTTTTCTTCCTTTTTTCTTTTCTTTTTTCCTTCAATATTCTTTTTTATTTCCTTCTTTTTCAGTTTCTTCTTTCTTTTCTTTTCTTATTTTCTCTTTTTCCTCTTTCCCTTTTTTTTTTCATTATAATCTTCTTGCTTTAACTCTGCCCATGTAAGGGATCATCCTTGCATTACCGATCCTAAGCCCGGATAATGGAGGAGGGTTATGTTAGGCTTTCGACAGCCGACGTAAAACCTTGTCGGATTTTTATAACATGGATTACAAAAATTATGAGCATTGCTTTGGAGCGTCCCTGCCTAGAGCTCGAATGTAGTAATTAGTAAACAGGGATCACTATATTTTCACCCAAATGTAGTGAATCAATTGCAGAGAGGGTTCCCACATCATGGACGGGTGGGGGTAAAGAACTTAGTCCCGCTACATTGCTGCCCGAATATAGTGAATAATTTTCAAAGAGGGCCTCCGCATTTTGAATATAGACGGATGCGGAGGATAAGGAAGTTAGTCCTAGATAATAAGATTCGTATTGGTTCTTAGAATATCGGAACATTATCCGGTAAGCTAATGGAGGTGATAGATATTGTGATTTGGAGAAAGATTAATATTCTATGTTTACAAGAGACAAAATGGGTTGGAGAAAAAGCAAAGGAGATAGAGGATACAAGTTTTAAATTATGGTACTCAGGTAAAGAAAAGGCTCGAAACGGAGTTGGTATTATTATAAATAAAGATTTAAATGATAGTGTAGTAGACATACAACGATATGGTGACTGAATCATGATGTTCAAATTAGTGTTAGGAGCTAAGGTTTTCAATATAGTTTGTGCACCCCAAGTAGGACTAGAAGATTGTATAAAGACAGCTTTTTGGGAAGAGTTAGAAAAGGTTATTCAAAAGATTCTACAAAGGAAAATGATTTGTTTAGGAGGAGACTTAAATGGACATGTCAGTAAAGAGGCATTATGATATCAAGGGATTCATGAAAACTTTGGTTTTGGGGATATAAATGAGGAAAGTAGGGAGATTTTAAATTTTGCTATGGCATTTGATCTCTTTATAGTCAATACAATCTTCAAAAAATGAGATGAACATTTAATTACTTAAAAGAGTGGCTTATCACAAATACAAATTGATTACTTTATTTGTAAAAAAAAAAAAGATAGAGCGTGTTGTAAATATTGCAAGGTAATTCTAAGAGAAAGCTTAACCACCCAACATTGACTTTTAGTTATGGATTTACAAATAAAAAATGGACAAAGAAGAAAAGAGTGCATCGAGCTATTCGAACTAAATGGTAGAACCTCGAAAGCAAGAAAGAAGATATATTTAAACAGAAAGTCCTTCAAGGAGATGTTTGTTGGTACACCCTGTGATATATGGAACAATATGACTACATATTAGGAAAGTTGCGAAAGATGTGTTAGGTGTATCTAAGGGAGGTATACCAGCACAAAAAGAAGCTTGGTGGTGGAGTAAAGTAGTACAAAATAAATTCAAGGCAAAGAGGGCATGTTACAAATTACATTGTACTAAGAAAACTAGTGAAACTTTAGAAGCTTATAAAAAAGCAAAGAATGAAGCAAAAAAAACCGTGAGTGAAGCAAAAGCTAAAATTTGGGAGGATTTATATAAAAAAAACTCAACTCAAAAGAGGGTGAAAGAGATATTTTTAGGATAGCTAGGGCTAGAGATAAAAAAACTAAAGATCTTAATTATGTTAGATGCATCAAGGACGATGATAAAAAAATTCTAGTGTTAAATGATGATATAAGAAATAGATGGAAAAATAATTTTTATAAGCTTTTTAATGAAAATAAAGATGTTAGTATTAGCTTAAGAGAGTTAGTCAAATCAGAAAAGTATATAAACCATAATTTCTACCGACGTATTCAAAAGAATGAATACAAAGAGGCTCTTAAACATATGAAGGGTGGTAAATCGGTAGGACCAGATAATATTCCTATAGAAGTTTGGAAAATACTAGGAGAAATAGGAATCACTTGCTCACAAGACTATTTAATGGAATATGGAAAAACCAAAAGATGCTCGAGGAATGGAGAGTAAGTACATTTATACACATATATAAGAGCAAGGGAGACATTCAAAATTGTGCGAATTGTCAAGGTATCAAGTTAGTGAGCTATACTATGAAATTACAGCAAAGAATTATTGAACGTAGGTTAAGACAAGTATAAGTACAACACAAAACCAATTTAGATTCACGCTAGGCAGATCTACTGTTGAAGCGATTCACCTTTTGAGACGTCTTATGGAACATTTTAGAGCAAAAAAGAAAGACCTTTATATGATATTTATTGATCTAGAAAAAGCTTATGATAAAGTATCGAGGGAGGTTCTTTAGAGAACTTTGGAAAAAAGAGGTATCCTATTGATATACATTAACCTTATAAGAGACATATATGATGGTGTAAAAACATGTGTGAGGACTCATGAAGGAATGCCAGACCTCTTTGAAGTTAATATTGGGTTACATCAAGGATCAACTTTAAGTCCATACTTATTTATAATGGTTAATGATGAGTTAACAAAACATATTTATAAAGATGAAGTACCTTGGTGTATGTTATTTGCAGATGACATTGTATTAGTGGATGAGTCTAAGGAAAAAGTTAATAGAAAATTGGTACTATGGAGAGAAACATTAGAAAGCAAAGGCCTCCGACTTAGTATAACAAGGAAAGAATATATGGAATGTAAGTTTGATTATTTGGTTACCTCAGAGGACATGGAAATTAAAATTGGCACACATTGCATCCCCAAAAAGGAAAGTTTTTAATACTTAGGGTCAATTTTTCAGAGTGATGGAAGAATTGATGGAGATGTTACGCATAGAATTAATGCTGGTTGGTTAAAATGGAGAGGAGCATCGGGTATTCTGTGTGATAAGAAGATATCATTAAAGTTAAAAGGTAAATATTATAGAGCGGCAATTAGGCCTGCCATGTTTTATGGTTTTGAGTGTTGGGCAGTTAATCATCAACATGTACAAAAGATGTCAGTGACAGAAATGAAGATGTTAAGATGGATGAGTGATCATACAAGAAAAGACTGTATACATAATGAGGTTATTAGAAACAAATTATGAGTGACACCAATAGAGGATAAAATGAGAGAATATCGTTTAAGATGGTTTGGACATATAGAAAGAAGATCAAAAGAAGAACATGTAAGAAGGTATGAAAAACTAAATTTGGAAAGTACTAAAAGAGCTAGAGGACAACCACAAAAGTGTTGGAAAGAAACAATAAAAAATGATCTAGTTTATTGTGAGTTAACTGCTAACATAGTACACGATAGGGATCTGTGGAAACAAAGAATCCATGTAGCCGACCCCGTTTAGTATGGAAAAAGGCTTAGTTGTAGTTGTAGTAGTAGTAGTATAATCTTCTTGCTTTCCCATCATTTTTCAGCAACACAACATTATGAGGAGCCAGTTGTTATTCCCACCTGTCAAGGAGATAAGAAAAATAGGAGAAGAATCGTAGCATTAGCCAGTGACACCATTCTCAGCAACCCAAATCATTATATATCTTTCTTAGACTTCCTCTATGGGTGAGTTGGCAATGGCTTCATGATCAGAAAGATACCCAAGATAAAGATGCATGGATTTATATAGGATATAGTAAGACACCAGCGCCAATCGATTGCATGAATCAATACCTTCACTTGTTCTGAATCTGGCAATAGTCTTGACAGCACATCCTCGGTTAGAATTTGAACTACAACCTCAATTACGGGAGTGGTCCTACAGAATTTACAAAAATAGAACGTCACATCTAAGAAAGATGATGAAAGTCATTCTGCTCTAGTGCCAAGCTTCAACAACACTCCATGCTTAATGCCCGATAAGTTATGACATGATGACTGCACTCCTTCGCCAAGCTGTTGTGGCTTTCTAATGTTAGGGGAACAAAATCATCTCTTCACAGGACAATACCAGAAGAAAATGCAGCATGAAAGTTAAACACGCATATCATTCACAAAGAGAACCATTCCCTATATGTTATCCATAAGGAAACAATTAAAAGAAATTGAACTCACATTTAAAAAGTCACACCTTTGGGATGATAACCCTCCAAGGACAATGTCAAGAACTTGAAGAGCTTCCTATGGAGCTTTTGTTGGCCTACCTTCAAAAAAAACACTGTCAAACAGTAAAAATCATCCCTTTTAGTGCGATCTTGAATCGGCTCTCCCTCCTGTGGACTACATGTAATATATGAATTGCTCCATATACTAAAAGCGGTAGCTCACACCTCACTGACATTTTTTGATGTCATACCACAGAATTATTTTCATCCATTTTCAATATAATAACCAATCAAAAAAATAGATTGCTTCAAGGTAGACTTCTGGCTTTTATCGACCATCTAACCCCAACATTCTGAGAGCTTTGATAGAAGAAGGTTGACACAGTTCCCAATTAATGAAATCATTTCCATTGCTGGTGTGAAATTCCAATCCGTGACTCTCGTGCTCTTGACAGAAACCGGCAAGCAATTTAGTGCTGCGAACTCTAGGTGTGGTAAAATGTCGCTTTGCATTGGCTTGCTCTAACTGTAGGCCAACTGGAAATTTTTGGCCTTCCTTTTTTTACTCATTAACTTTTTTATTTTATTTCTCTTTTTTCTTCTTTTTTTCTTTTCTTTTCTTTTTCTTTTTAATCTTCCCATGAACCAATGACAACATTCCCACCTGTGAAGCAGATAAGAAGAATAGGAAAAGAATCATAACATTAGACTTAATGTGTTAGACTAATTAACCTCAAAAGACATAAAGGGTCAACAAAGGCCACCATGCACGAGAGGGCCTTGTTGTGGTCTCCTCTTTCTTCTCTTTCTCTCTATAAATACCTATCTTGTATTCAATAAATAAAATAGCATTGTATGCCTCATTGTGTACAAATTATTTCATTATATTTAACAAAATGAATTCATGGATTTCATTTATTTTTTAATATAGTATTTAAGCCTAATTGACAGAACGATAGAGGAGGTCGGCTGATAGCGGGATGCCATCAGCCAAGGTGGCAGCGAGGCTCACAATTAGTGGTGGAACAGGCAAAGGATGAGTGTGGTAATGTGATGATGGTGAATTCAGGCGCCAGCAAAGACAATGTCGACGGTGAAGTTGTTACGTTGTGCCCATTCTCGGCAACCCAGCACGGTAATGGTTGGACTGGTCATCCAGACCATTACTGTAGGTGGAGTTGGAGATAGGCAGCCATAATGGTCAGACCGTTACTGAAAAATACAGTAACAGTCCGAATATGGATGCTCCGGATGAGGGAAGCCCAATAGGATAACCGGGAGATGTGGAGCATGCACTACTCTATAAATGAGAGCAGTGCATACAGTGAAATATATTCGAAAACAACAGGAAAACCAAAGTCTCCCTAGAAGACTCCGCTATGAGGAAACCTCAAACCAAAAAACTTACCATTTTCACTGCAAACGTACATGGAAGGCTTGACTGAGGACAACCTGAACATCGCATTCAGTCGGATTCCGGTAAGCAGAACGCTTCAGTGGTATCAAGGCCTCATTGTTGACCCTACAAAAAAAATGTACGCATTACTGTTCTGAAAAAAAAAAAAAGAGGAGGAAGAAAAAAAAGGAAGAAGCAAAAAAAAGGGAGAGAGAAGGAAAGGCCGTAAGGCGGCAACAAGCCGTGAGAAGCCGAAAAGCCGCAAGGCTAGAAAGCGGCAAATAACTGCGAAAGGCCGAAAGGCTACAACGCCAAAAGGTGGCAACAAGCCACGAAAGGTCAGAAAGCCGAAAGGCCGCATGGGAGAAGGCAACAACAAGGCGAGAGAACGAAAGGCAACAGGCCAAGAGACCGGAAACCGCCATAGCGGGCCGCCGACCGCCTTAGAAGACCATAGTCCAAGGAGCGGAGCGGGGCTCTGCCTGCCTCTCCCTCTCTCTCTCTCTCTCTCTTCAGTTTTACCCCTCAGAAACAGCTAGATGGTTTCAAAAAACCACGAGCTGAAACCATTTGAAAACCGCCTCGGGCAACAGATTGAAAAGTTCGTTCTTCTCTGACCAATGTTCAAATATTACTAAATTGCCCCTAGATAAATTTACGAAAATATCTAGATATTTTAAGGTAAAAAGACTATTCTACCCTTATTGAGCAAAAAAAATATTTTACCCTCCAGCGGTTTACGAAATATTGGGCTATTGTTTTACGTTATTGCCCTTCCCGATTTAAATTATTTCATTACTACCATTGTGTCAAAAGACTAGTTTGTCCCTGCACTTTTAAAAAAAATTTAGATTCGTGCTGAGGGTTAAAATTACATATTTAACCCCGATCAGTTACGAATTTTACAAAAATACCAAGAGTAATTTTATGAGTTTGTCCTTGGGTTTTTTCAAAAATTACAAAAGCGGATAGATAGTCAAAATTATAGTTTTACTCCTAGTATTTTTTTAAAAATGTTAAAGGCAGAAATTTTTTGAAAAATTACAAGTTTATGCGAGGTTGCTTATGAGTTATTTTTTAGCTTGTTTTTCTGATATTATTTATCGTTCTAACAAGACTCCTGCTATGCCATGTTTTATGGTTTTGAGTGTTGGGCAGTTAATCATCAACATGTACAAAAGATGTCTGTGACAGAAATGAAGATGTTGAGATGGATGAGTGGTGATACAACAAAAAAACCGTATACATAATGAGGTTATTAGAAACAAATTAGGAGTGGCACCAATCTATGTTGAACGGGTACGCCAGATTTGGCATCGTACCTGTATTCGGTACGTACCGGGTACAAGTACATGTATGGGTACCTCTAGTACATACTTGTAAACACCTCAAAATCAAAATTTCCAAAACAAACACCTGGTTTGTAAAACAAATTCAAAACCAATTTTGAGCTTTCGAAAACCCAGGAGTTCCAAAGCTTTAAACTTTTTTGTCAAAAACCCTTTCGAAATATAAGTTTCTTAAACTCGGGCCAAGTCCTAATTTTGTAAGCAGTCAAAGCAAGCAAGTGGAGCCTGATCGAAAAGTAGCTCCAAAAGCAGGTCAAAAGCCTAGAATTCAGCCCAGCCTTATGAAAGTAGGGCCGAATAGCAAAAGAAGAGCCCAAGCTAGAAGCAGATTTTAGCCTTGGAACATGAAATGCAAAGCCAAAGCACCAAGCAAAACCATTGAAAATCTAAGCCCAAGCTTGAAATTCCAAAAACCAGACGAAATGAAGTCCAAAAGGTGAGAAGGAGATAAGACGAAAAGGTTGGGGAAAACCAAGCCCAAGATGGAGCATTGATGAAGCCAGGGCTCGTGAAAACTATCCGTCTCGAAACGTGAAGGACTGAAAAAATAAAAATTTGGATTGGATCTGAACATAAATATCCAAATCTAGACCCAAATAGTGTTTGGATCAGATTTGGATCATAAAAACCAAATCCAAGATCCAAACCCAAGACCCATCCCCTTACCTATAAATAGAGGTGAGGGGTGGATGAAAGTTCGAGTGAATTTCAAGTGGGAGGCTTGAGAGAGAGAGCATAAAGTAAGAGAGAGAAGATTGGTGGGCTTAACTTTGTCAAGTGGGTTAGCCATATGGGCTTAGCCAAAGGGGAAATGGGTTCAAGCCATGTGAGTTGGACCTAACCTAGGGTTGCACCAACTTGAAGAATGGCGTGGGCTTGGATCAAGGCGTGGGCTACACGAGGTGGACCGGCTCCAAAAGGTAGGTCTCTCAACCTAACCCTAACCTAGCCACTAAACCTAACCCCAAATTAGCCTAGACCTAGCCTACATGCCCCAAACCGACTCCCTTTGATCCTATAGCTGGACCACTCTCACCCAAACCGACTTATCCCTATGTCCCAACCGACTCTCCCCATTCGACCTAAACCTACCCACTTAGACTTAGCCCAGCCCCTCACCACCGACCTAAACTAAACCTAGCCTACACCTAGCCCAATCCCTCACCACCGACCTAGCCTAAAACCCCTTAACCGAGTGCACCTTGCGCTCGGTTTTAGCCTAGATCATACCCTTAGTCCCACCACCTCACCTCCCTCGAACCTACCCATTCACCATCTCCTAACACCTGGCCTGCACCTTGTGCAGCGCCACAGCCGAACCCCCTGCCTGCCACCTTCACCCATCTTCCAGCCGCACCCTCTGCCTACCACAGCCGCACCTACACCAACACCACTCACCCGCTGTGTCCCAACACCCCACCGCGCCTTGCGCAATGTCCCTACACCCTATCGACTCCCAGCGCCTGCCGACCTACCTCAGCACCGCACCCTGTCCAACACCCCCACTGCATGCCGGTCACCAGCACCCGGCCTGCACCCTGTGCAGCGCCCTTGCCACAGCCACACCCCAGCCTAAACCTTGTTGTCGACCTGTACCTAACCCTTTTGCCGTGACTCAGCCCCATCCTATCTAACTCACCTAAGACCTCACCTAGCTAGGACCACACCCATTTCGACTTAACCTAAGCCTTGCCCAAAACCAGCCCATCCTAAACCATAAAACACTTGGTTGCCCCCATGTAAACCTAAGCCTAAACTCTCACATCTAGACCCACCTAGGGAGACCTAGCTCGTGGTTGCCAAGGAGGACGGACCCAAGCAACTTGAGAGGCAAAGCCGACCACGTGTAAGTGTTTATTTAAGTTCGGTTTTGCCTTACTCATTTAAGATTAAATTCAATTCGATACGGGGTTGTAATAATAGAGAGAAGTCTCTCCCCGAAATGTAATATTTGTGCTTGATACACATCCACACACGTGCACTTGAGCTTTCTCGCTTTTAATTGCACACAAAGGACACCCACGTGCACTTGAGCCTTTCTGCTCTTATATTGCACACGATTGCACACACATTGAGCCTTTTCGCTCTTAAGCTAAAGTATATATTTCCATTTGGGTATTTACTTTAGTGAAACTTGTGTGAGTTGCAATTCAATTTGGGTATTTATATTCAAGTCGTATGAGTTGTCATTTAAATTTCACACTCACACACGCGTGCATTGAGCCTTTCCGCTCTTAAGCTAAAGTATATATTTCAATTCGGGTATTTACTTTAGTGAAAGTCGTGTGAGTTGTCATTTCAATTCTACACAACCACACACATTGAGCATTTCCGCTCTTAAGCTAAAGTATATATTTTCATTCAGGTATTTACTTTAGTGAAAGTTGTGTGAGTTGTCATTTCAATTTCACACGAAAAGCATGCACAAGAACTCGAGCCTTTCCGCTCTTCACACTCACACACATTGAGCCTTTCTGCTCTTAGGATACAACATATTTATATTTTCAAGTTGTGTGAGTTTTACTTTACGTCGAGTTGCATTTCCCTTTGTGTGGATTTACATTAAGTCGCGTGAGTTGCTTTACATTTCGGGTATTTACTTTAAGTTGAGTGAGTTGCACTTTAATTTCGGGTATTTACATTGAAAGTTGTGTGAGTTACCCTTTCAATTCGAGCCTAGCTCACATCATATTCTCAAAAAAACCTGAAAATATTTGTGCATCTTTACATTCATTAGCTTTCAAAGACGCCCCGAATCTACGCTCAAACCACATGGAAACTAGGCCACATGTGCACACACATCAGGCCTAAAATTGTTAAAAATCCAAAGACTTAGGTTCGTCCAAAGTCATAATAAAATTTGCAAACAATGCATACATCGAATTCTTCGAACACTGGTCTTTGCAAAGTTTTGTAAAAACAAAGTTTTA